>VZRE01019413.1:878343-975621 GCA_013396775.1 Cephalopterus ornatus
TGCCCTCCCCCCCCCCCCCCCCCAGTTGTGACAAAAAGAGTGACATTTTTTCATGGCTGTGTTTCAGGAAGAAGGATACCAATTTTAAAATAGATTGTTTTGTTAAATGAACCTTTATTCTATCTACATGCATTTTATTTTTCAGTCCTTAGACTAAAGGACAATCCTTTAGTTTGGACCCTTGTTTACACTGAAGTAAAAAGCTTATGTCTCATTTTTTTAATCAATTTCATCCCAACCAGGGTGCATTTTTAATCCCCTTTTTTCTAACAAAATTGAGTCATGTAGCACTTTCCATCAGTTTGGAGAGAAATATGTTTATTTTATTTTAAAATATCCTGCCAAGGGACATTTTCCTAAATGAGTATTTTCTAATCTTTAATTAGTATCACAAATACTTTTGCTGCCTGCACGTTCTTCCAGTGAAAGGTTGTATAGAGCAAGTCACTGCATTCTGCATGTCCTGTGGGACTGTGTGAGGAGCTACACACTCCCCTTTCACACAGTGAACAAAAGCTAAATTCTTGCTTTTCTTTTTTTCTTTTTTTTCCCTCCTTTTCCTTAGGTCTAAAATGCTAAAGCTATAGGTGCAGTCCTGACAGCTGAATAATGATGCTCAGGCCTTCTTGGGTGGTACCAGGGTAAGGGTTGATGTAGCTCTATAATTCATCTGCCATCTCTTCTTCTGCTATTACGTTGCTTTTCTGACCTCTTATATATTTACTTCATAGCATGGATACAGTGTTTACTATTTCTTTGGGGACATAATGAATTGCAAACACAATGTCCTTTCCCCTAGCAAGACTAGAGCATAAACAGTTCAGTTGCTATCAATCAGGAGCACTACACATATATATAATTCCTTATGTGTTTTTATATGTGTATATGTATATTTATATGCACATAAAATGTAGAACACTGACAATGTGCTAACTTAGCCCATTAATTACTTGGACATGTGTCTTTGGCATCAAACATTTCCATTATACAGCACATGGAAGCAACAGCTAAGGCAGCCTTACAGTGCAAAAATCTCTACCTTGGTGCTAGTAATGCATATAATTCTTAGCTCACCTGTGACAAACTATGTTAAACTGCAATCATACCTTTTAATCCCCTCTATGCTTTGGGAACTAGACCTGGCTTGCATCTGGACTGTTCTGAATAGCTGTCTCAGAATAGTAATTTCAGTGAGGCGTACTCATCCTGCAGGAATAAACCTTAAATATGAGCTGGCGTTTAATTTGTCTTGACTTCTCCTGTCTAGAGAACCTGGTTGGCTTCGCGCAGGCTAAAACCAGAGTGTAAACTAACATGTAAGCAGTGTGGACAAGAAGGGTGCTAGGATTTGACTGTAAACTGTTGCCCAGATTAGCACAGTTGTAGAGATACCATTAAAACAAATTGTTCAAGGTTGTAAAGAGACCTCCAAAACTTGTGAAGCTCTCATGGTCTTAAGCATAGGGCTCCATTTCTTGCCTTTTCAAAATAAAGAGCTTGAAAATGGAAACTTTGTCCTTTCCGCTTGCCTGTTTCAGGGTTCATGTAGTTTAGATTTAATTAATTCTCAGATAAAAGGACTGGTATATAAGCAGCAGTTTTTATGAGTGACAGCTGAAGTGATGCAGCATCTACTTTCAATTGATTTTTTTTTTCAGTCTAAATTGTCCTTTTCTCAGTGTGTGGAACCTTGCTCTACTTTGGGGACAGCAGGACTATATCACCAAATAAATCCTGTCTCCATCTGGATGCTCCCTCCTTTCTTCATCTGGCACTTATTGCATGAACACTACTATAAAGTTACCACAAGACAGTGCTGAGGGCACAAATGCACCTCATTAATTGTTCTAGGAATGAGAAATTAAAGAGTGGTGGTGCCCTGGAGGCTCTAAGGGACAGAAGAATCATTTCACGAGTAACAAAAATCTGTCAATCTGTCCTCTTGGTGCGACCCTCCCTCTGGCTTTTCACTGCCTTGGGCGCTCTCTGGACATGAGCTCCTGCACTGGCAGCAGTTCGTGCCTGCTGCTGGCACCATGTACCCTGCAGTCAGCTCCTGTAACCAATGCCTATTCAAGCCATTGGGCAGAAGTCCAGCCTGGAATCAGCCACAGCACTGCTACATCTTTGGGTGTCACCAACACTAATTGAAATGGCAAGCAAGGCCCTTTCATAGCTATCTGGTGCCAGCATACTCCTTCCATCTTAAATGCAGTTGGCCCAAGAAAACTTGACATTAAAAGCACTGTTAGCTGGGATTTATGTTGCTGTGATGCTGTAAAATCTTTAGCAAAATGGGACATGTAGAAGTGGCAGCAGCTGCTAAGACACCCTCTCTCCTCCCAAGCAAGACAATACTGCCACATTGTACAACCCCCCCCAGATGTGCAGGGCATCCCCATGCCTGGCTCTGTGCCTGTGCTGGTCTGCACAAAGTGCCATGCTGATGTGTCTGGGATCCACACTAGCTGGGTTAGTGCAAAATCCCAGCTCTCTGCAGTAAGATTTAAATTCAGGTTTGTAGAGAATACAGAGGAAAGAGGCTCCCTGCCTCACAGTCCTCTGTGAAAAATTACTACTTCCCTAAACACAAGATCTTTAGGAGACGAGCAACAAACTGACTTATTTCTCCTGTAAATTTGGAAAACACATCCTTTACTGCTGCAGAGGTTCCGAAATGAAGCACAGCTGGATGGCTGCCAGTAAAGCCTTAGCGTAGTAGTCGGCTGGGGAACAAGGATGCCCTGGAAACCACGTGTTAGTGAGGATGCTGCACAATTTTTAACAAATGGTTGTGAGCTAAGGCTGAGGGTGGAGGTGTGGTGGGGAGGGAGGTCTGCTTCCCAGGGACTTACATAGGAGCTGCTGCAGAGAGGATGAGCAATGATGGAAAGCAATGCTGGAGCAATGGAACCTTAGATGTTTAAGGCTCAAGAGCCTTCAACAATTTTTCAGGTGTGCTTTTTCTTCCATCTCCTTGAATCTATAAATGCAACAAGGTGCCTCACCATCACAGGATAGATCTAAGGGGAAGTTATAGAGTCTCATTTTGAAAGGGGAAAAAGCTGTGCTATGAACTGTGATTACTTAACACCACACCAACATATGTTTGATCCCTGATTTAGTTTTGTAGCTTCAATCCCTTCCTTTGTGTAAGTAGGCATGCATCAGTGCACTAGTGGTTAAGGAATAGTTGTAATTTCAACATAGATACTGATGGGTTTTCTTGCTCTCCTAGAAAGCTAAACCAAGCCACTTCTTGTATGCTGAAGAGGCAAGGTAAATTCCCTTCAGATAATTGCTACACTTCATTTGATGACCCCGCTCTGGGGCAAGGGTCTCCAGGGTGAGACCTCTCTTCATGCTTTCATAAACCTAAACTTCTGAGGAAGACAATAAGGGACAGACCAGTGTTTTAAATAAATCTGCAGAGTACCATTGGAGTTGCAGCTATTAACTGAGACCTTGTGAACATGTTCATCAATTCTGCCTACTAATGACAGCCCAAAACCTATAGCAGCTCTTTGTGAGGTGCAGATGAGGTCTGGTGACTTTGCACATGCATTCAGCTGGAGAGTCCTCTTCCAAACTTTTGCAGAACAGGAACGGTCACTGCTAAAGAACAGATGGTTTAATGCCACGAAAAGCTCCAGTTCACTGGGAAGTAGAATAAACTGGGAGCATATCTCATGTATTTCACAAAGATGATGTTAACCTATTATTTAATAGTTAATTAGTTAATACTAGGTATATTAACTAATATTTATGAAATATTTTAATTTTAAAATTTATTTAAAATTCTCAAAGAAATCTCAATGTTTAAATAAAATTTAAAAAAATTTTAAAAATTTAATTTAATAAAAATTTAAAAAACTTTATAAAGTTGCTATAAACATTATTATCGCTATAACTGACAGGAACAATATTGTGTTCTATAATCTACACAAATGATAATTTTTTTTGTTTCTTAATAGTATTTATGTGCTTTATAAAATGTTGTGTATTGTTCTCTGTGATCCATGGTAAGTTTATAATGATATGAAACATTGACATTTGGGGATTGGTTTTTACTGTCTTTTCATACAGACTTCCATGGAGGGTTTGCTAATGGTATATGTGTGTGTTTGAATTAAACCCTTTAATGCTAGGGGAGGAGATCAGTTTGACATGGAATTCAACTGCTGTTGTTTCTGTAAGGAGAAAAGGTCTGCTGGATTTAAGCGTGTTTGAGTATATCTGGTTGACTGAACAGTTTCCTCAAGGAAGTATTCATTCAGTCAATGTCCTGAAGGGTTAAGAAAACAGAAACCCATAGTCTTAGTGAGTTGTTGTTATATACGTTGCCAAGGGAACTGTAGCTGGAATGTTTAAATGTGTTGTTTCTCCGCAAACCCACAGGAGTGGAGCTTGAGTGTCTTGGTGTGCCCTAATCCTCTCAATTAGTTTCTGTGTGGTGGGGGGCTTATGGGGCTGAATCAGACTAAATACTTGTTAGTGACACTAGGAAACATTCCCACCATGCCGGATGGAGTGAGTCTAGCATCACGCTCATCACTTATGAGAATCACAAGCAAAAGCAGAAAAGGGAGTATACTAAAAGCCTCCCTGGACCCCACAGACTTCTTTTAGTAATACATATTATAGAAATTAATGATCTTAAGGAGCTCTCAGTAATACTTAGGTAAGAGAAATCATGGGGTTGATTGACCTTGACTCACATCTTTAGTATCTGTTTTGTTTTGCCTTACATGCCATTTAACTTTCTTCACTGGTGTAAAGCTGGAGGAACTTGTGTTGAACATGACTGTAGCAACAGAGGAGGTAAATTTTAGCCTTGTTTACATGTAAAGGGTCTTGCACTGTGACAGGTTAGTCTGCAGAAAGTAATCAAGCACTTCTTATTGCCAGATCAATTGCTGTAAGAAAAATACCTAAATGTATGTATCTGTAGAGGTTGACTGTGCCATGGTTCTTTCCAGAAGCTGGAAACAACCCTCCTTTTATGTGACATCACTCTCAAATGTTGGGCCTGTTCTTCCACCATGTTTTTTTTATGAGTTGTCAGCACCCAGTTGGGTCAAAACTACTTGAGCAGCGCTCAATCCTTTGTTGAGTCAAACATTTTTCCAAGCACAAACTGACACACATTTTGACTGATTTATGTATTTCTTCTGGTATGTGGGAGGATTTGCATTCAGGGGAATGTTTTCACTTTTTTATTTGTACCTCCTTCTATCACTCAACACACAGTTTTTAATACAGTCCAAGATAATTCTATCCTAATATACTTTGAGCCAAGTCTTGTTCCAATGGACATGGAAAACACAGATTACCTTCTGCTTGCAGCTGCCTGTCAGGCACTGGAAAGCTCAATGCTTTCCCAAGGCGTGGTTTCTAAACACCTGATAGTTCTTGTTGCCTTCTATGGCTTCTAAGCAGGACCCACATCTTGAGCTATGGCTCCTGAGACAGATAAATGTCTCCATCTTGTCAGTGTTGGGCAGATTACACCCATTTTCCCCACGAAAGTCCTGTGCATACATCCTGCTGTAAAATTTCCCTTTTGGTTCCGTCTCAGTATGAAACCATTGATCAACAGGCCAACAAGCCTTTCTTTCTACATCCAGATAAAACAGTGAGCTTACTCTTCATCAGGTCCTGAGGTCCTCATCCTCCAGTTGTCCAAGCTGGGAGTCATGTGAACGACAAAATAGTGAGGGAGACTGATTCACACTTGGGTGTTCTACAGGCAGTGATTCCAAAAATTTTTTCAAGCTCTCAGAGTTATAAAAGTTAGGAAACCAGATGATAGGAATACGGTGATAGTAAAATCCTGGGGAGTCAAAGCTTCCATCAGTGGTCAGAGGCCAAATGTCCTATTTCCACTATGATCAGAATGAGCTGTGGGATACTGACAGCACACATTTCCCAACTGTGATGAATCTGATGATTTAAAATAAAAGAACTAAGAAATAAAAGCCAAATATCGATCAATGGTTCTGTGTCTCTTTTACTCCGTGTCTTATAAGATCATGATGCAAAGAAGGGCAACTCACAACTTTTTGGTTTATTCTACTACCTAATTTTGTACTTTCTGAAACTCCTGCACAAGTTAGTTTGACTAGGTATTTCTGCACAGTTCTAGAAGCTTCATGTAGGGCTGGACTGAGGTGCATTGGCAGGAGCTGAACATGGCTTGACTGCAATCTGCTTGGCTCAGGTTTGTACTTCATCACCCAGATTTATTTACGTTTTTATTTAAAATAGTCTCTTAGAAGTGTTTTTGGGTATCTCAGGTCTTGTAAACTGAATGCAAAACAGAAGCTATGATATGATCCGAGTCCACTATGTAAAAGACAAAGAACCTATAAAAAACCCTATAAAAAGCAGTGTAACCAAAGCCCTGCACTCCTCAGAGGAGTTAATCCTGCAATAGGTGCTAAACTCCAGAGCCCTAACAATGGGGTGCTCCTTACATTTTTCTCTTGCCATTTGCAACCACAAGGTGAGGATTACCAAAAATCTGCTTTTTCTTTTTATTAGGTGGAGGAAACTTTTGTTTTGGCAGTGCTTCTTTTTGTCATTCACAAAGTTTGTTTTTCTCTTGAATTTTTTTTGGGAGCTTTTCTATTTCCTGTCAGAGTGTGGAGGAGAAAGCTGTTCTCCTCTGTAAGTTATGCGCCCCTTACAGTGCCCCTTAGTTACACAGCACAAGGAAAAGAGAAACAGAATCCATGGCATCGTGCAGAAATGCTGCACTATATAGTTTGCCCTGGTTAAACATTCCCAGAAAGGGAGTAACACAACGCTGTGGAGCTCCTGAACGTCTTTTGGCCCTTGTGCTGCAGAGACACTGGCATTCGGGATCAAATGGAAACAGTGCTGGATTCTGGGCAAATTGGTTTTCAGATTCGAACTACACAGATCAGAATTATTTTCTATTTGTATTACTACAACCCTATCTCCTCCATACCTGAAATAAGTGGCATCTGGAGCCTTGAAAAGCAATACTCAACAGCTGTGGGAGAATTTAATTTGATTTAGCCACATGCTCCAATCTTCAGCCACCTATTTTGATCTCTCTCCAAACTGCTCAAAGTATGTCTACAAAATAATGCTGAAAGTCTTGTTTGTAAAGGTTTTTTTGTAGTTTGTAATTCTGGCCTTGTTTTGCCTTGTTTTCTTCACACTGAGGGAGATGTCAAACTGGAAAAGAAAAAACACTTATTTAATCATATTTTTCAAACCCTACAAGAAGCAAGAGTTGCATTTTTTGATCAAGTTTGGGGTGGCCTCACTTTCTCCTCAGCGCTTGTAATTCATGTTATCTTGCTCTAAAATGTTTTGGTGAAGGAACCTGAGCACTGAATCTATGCACCTCCTTATAGCTACTGGGGTTTTCGGAGTTCTACCTCAGTGCATTCACGGGTAGTGGTGCCTAACGACAGCATGGCTCAAACCACTAGATCTAAATAGCAGCTTACATGAAATTTGAATGTGCCTAGGTAGTTTGTGAATCTTGTGTCAGCTGTTTTTTCTTTGCTGCTAGTATTCGAACCTTGCACATTCCTATGCTTTTAAGATGCACCTTCAAGATCAAATACTTTGTCTGTTTGTAGTTAGGCTTGTCCTTAAAGCATCATGTAGTCTTTAAAGCTGCAAGGACCATTGAAAACTAACACACCTATGAGAGGCAAAGTCCATGCAAAATGCTGGAAGGTAGAGCAGGTTCTAGCTGTGCTCAAAATCAACTGCAAGTGGGAGACAACAGGATTTTAATAATGTAAACAAGAAAATAAAAGCCCTATCCATTAAAAGTGCACATTGGAATTACATGGTAGGTGAGTACAGGTTTCCACAGCAAACATACTATTATCTAACAGGAAAGTCGATTCTGATGTGTAAGTAATAGTATTGTAAACTGTAAATTATGGTTTATCTGCTGTTCTGCCTATTAATAACTTTCTATTATGTTCAATTAATTAGTCATTGGACAAGCACCAAGACCAACATCCGTACAACAAATCAAACCTTTCAGCACAGTCCTGTACTGGGGATGCCCTCATACATCCGCCTTTTCTGCCAGGCACAACAACAACAACAAACAACAACAAACAACAACCACAACAACAACCCCAGAAGAACCTATGGCCTTTGCTTAGCCCCTGCATTTTTACACTAGGATTTGTTCAGTGGATATAAAATGGTAACTCAGGCAGTCCAAGTCAACACGACAGGGGGCCTCTATAGGGGGAAACACAGCCCCTAAACATGCTTCCCCCCGCCGCCCCATGCTTCCCGTCAGGTTCCAAGAACGCAGTTTTAACCATTCCTAGGATGAACCCCCCACCAACTTTTACAGAGGCCACCCTCTGCTCACAAAACCTAGTCCCTTCCCTGCAGGCATTCAGGATCCTTTGAAATGGAAAATTTATGCTGTACTGAAATAGTTCATACTATAATAAACAACTAGTGCCATCATTCTGCTGGTATTCAGAGCGCAATTAAACCTGAACCCATGTGAGGACTCCTTTTGGGGTGGAAGATGGTGCTGTGGGGAGGATAGGCAGCTAACCCCCAGAGAGTCTTCCCTAATGCAGCAGGTTTTACTGCTTGTCCTCCCCGACCCTGCAACTCCTTGAACAGCCCCCTTCTCCCTCCTCACATTTACTTGAGGCATAGGGGCTTATGGGGGATTATATAACTTATAGGTCAATTTGTTGTTTGGGCAGAAGAATGTGGTATGTTGGCTGAAGCTGTTTGTTTGCTTAAGTTCTCAGAGTTCAGTGAGGTCATTTTCTCATCTTCCCTGTGTTTTCTGTATTTTCCACAGACCTGCCAGCCTCGAACAACACCCTCTTTCTTCACATTAGAAATGGAAACACGTCCTCTGCAGGAATTTTCCACTTAATAGCTCCTGCTTTCCTACCGGGGGCCTCAGTGCACCACCACTGCAATGCTGTATTTCTTTCCGCTGCAGTTTGACATTTTGCAGCCAGAACAACGAACGGCATTCACTCCATCCTGATTTTTGAAAAACATATCTCTGTAGGCCCACACAACGCACCCAGTGCAGCAATCACCAGGGGGAAATGGCAGAGGTATTTAAACATCATTACATGTCACTGAGGATATGACATTGTCTGGTAATAATGCTTTTTTATACAGTCGCTTTTTCTTAGTCCCCCATTCCTCCCCCCTCCAACCCTTTATACACACAGGCAGACACCGAAGCCTCTGCCCTGCTCTCCTGTTACCAGCCACTCTCATGTTCTACACTTGATTGCAATTGTTTGCCTTTGTGAATTATTTCCTTTGCACGGTATTTGCAAACTGTGTATCAGGTCCTGACACTGTGAGCAGAAGAAATGCAGATTGCAGATAATCTGAGCAGTAAACAAGAAGCCTGCTTTAAAATGCGCTGAGTGACCTGTCTGAAAGCAGCAATATTTGCAGACTGTTTACTGCTGAGATGCAGGGATGTCGCTGAAATGCAGCAGCCTGAAGATTGGAGCAAAATAGGATCTCAGACACTCGGTCAAGCACAACATGTAATTTTTTTATTTGTTGCTTGCATTGTGCTTTTTTTAAAGTTGGAGCAGTATTATAAATTATTAAAAGCTAATTTCCAAAAATCCCTTTGCTGTGTTTATGAAATATTTTTTAATCCCTTTACAGGAGCTGAATGAATGGAAGTAAACATGTTTATTGCTAGAAGGAAGGTTTCCCCTGTCTGCGCAGTGGTAGAGTCTCAGACAGCAAGGTCCCAGTAGGTCAGACTGGCACATTGAATTGCGTATCAAATGAAACTGGTATTCTGCAAAAAGGGTGGAAAGAGGAAGAGGGGTGTTAGTGAGGAGGTTGCTCAGGCCAGGAGGGTGGGCCACTGAAAAACAACAAGGGAAAAAATAGGATTGATGATTTGCAGGACACCTAGGGTATTTCTTTCAGGGGGTATTACTTCCACTTTTAACCAGGAACAAGAGCTGGAATAAAAAAAAACGGCAGGAGCTGACAGCTTTGTGCTGATCAAAGGGACGTAGCATTGAATGCCTTCTTTTGCTAGCTATTTATTAGAGAGAGAGAAGGGCTCCTTTGCCATTCTACTTGGGAGAGAAGGGATTAAAGATCAAAAAAAAAAGGAGGGGGACCGGCATGACTTCTTTGTTCAGAAAATATTTCTCTCTCTCTTTTTTTTTTTTTTAATGGTGTGCCGTGCTGTCCACTACAAGACAAAAAACACCCTTTCTTTTTATAGCATTGCTCCCTTTCTTTTCTCAATGAGCAAAATTTCTGGTGATAAACAATTCCAGTATTGTTTTTTTTTTTTCCTTAATGTAAAGAAGGCCCCCTTTGGGAAACTTAGTTAACTGTCTTTTAGCCTGATTAACCTAGGAAATAAAGCTTAAATGCACTGCTGGGATTCTATTAGGATCATCAGTTCATATAGATAACAGCAAAAGGTGCTAAAATGCACTTCACTGGTGCAAGTGATCTCATGCTGTAAAAATTATTATCCCCAGCAGAACAGGGAAGGATTAAGGGGCCATGTCTACATCTGGGAAACTCCATAAGTGTTTTACTAGCATTAATACATGTATTAATCACACACACACACAAAAAAAGGCCCATCAGGATGGTGGCAAATGGCACAGTGCATTAAACCTACTCTCTTAAGTCCGTGAAATGTGAGCATCTTTATTCCTAGAATTGCGATAAAGCTGTTAAGCAGTATGGATGCAGCTGGGGAAAGCCTGATTGTGTGATTGTGGATCACTGTGGATTACCTGTCTTGTAAAAAGAGAGACTGTTACCAAAACAAGACACTCCCATTGCAGAGACTTTGAAGAAATCTATGGTAAATTTGGTATTCTGGCCCCAAATCAGCTGAACTACACTGCCTATGTATTTGATTGCAGTGACCTTACCACTCATTTATATTCTGATTTCTGTTAAGTGGATCAGAAGGAGAAAATCTAACTGAACCCCATGCTTCTGCTCCCTCCTCTGCTCCTTATTTCAGCTTCCCAGCACACGTGAGAGTCAGGTTAAATGGCTGTGCGAGCAGGGCTGAGGTAGACACTGATAAAAACAAATGCTGTTGATCAGACATGTGAATAATTCAGCAGATGAATAGAGTGGAGTTTGACATGAGCAGCATTTTCCACCTTCATTTCATTTCCATTTGCAGCCCCTAAATTTTGTTTCAGCTTGAGAGCAACCACAAATAAAATATGAAACATGGCCAAATATGTGACCAGCTTTTTATAAGGTCTATAAGACTAGCAAAACAAATAAATGGTGACAATCTTTATGGTCCTTTTTGATCTCCAGCCTCCACCACCACTGAAACAAATCTAAGTCCTTTAGATCAGGAATGCAACTCTTGGAAAAAAAGAAGTGCTAGTATTTGTGCTGTAGTCTCCTTTCATCTATACTATGTTTGTTGACAATCACCATACTAGAGCAACATCTAGCAATGTCTTGATAAAAATTACTTTAGCACCGTGATAGCTGTGATAGTGAGACATTATTGACTTCATTGCTAAAAATATTATAGTTATACATGTTCAAATCCTGTCAAGCAGTTGCCTCTTTCATTCCAGTATTAAACACTTTTCTTTCAGTGGATATTTGGAATATTGTATATGTCTGTCACCACAGCAGTGACATTTGTTATTTTGTTCATCAAAATGTCACCTGCCTATCAAGATATCTAGGATAAGTAGGACTGAGAAACTTCGTTGAATCATCATGTACAGGCTTTTTTCTGCCAGCAGATGTATTACAAGAGACACTTACATTGATGTGAAATAGCAACAGAAGTCAGCTTTCCTGCCTGTAAAGCTAAAGAAATTAACATTTGCCTTAAAAGGATATTTTAGAAATTCCTTCACACCATTAAGGGGCTGGATGGACTATTAAACCAGTCAGTTCCTAATACTGCAATATTGTTCTTAGAGTAACTAGTACTGCAAAGAACTTTAAAGAGCAAGAGGACTCCGTAAATGTTAAGCATTGTAAGTGCCATAGTATTTTGAGTATGTTTAGCTGGATACTTGGCTGCCCTCAAAACCTGAAGAAAAGCATAACCAAGAGCCTAGTAAGTCACCAGGTGAAAAAAGAGATGGGAAATAGGGATGCTAGAAAAGCTGAAAACAACTTCTAAACAGGGAGACAAAGAAGAAATGGAAAACTAAGCCCACAAAAATACAGTGAGATTTTTAGAAGTGACACCATTATGACAAATGATCAACACTGTTTCAAATATACTGAATTTCTCCACCCATTCCTGAGTAGATCTTAAGTACCCTTCACCGCCTTGGAGTCAGATTTCAAGCCAAAATGTCTGTGTTACTAGTTTTGCAAGTGCTACCACTAATTGAAACCACATAATGTTGCAGATATGAAATAAGGCAGGCAGGGCATCCCTGCTGAAAAGCTACCCAGCAGGACAACCCCTTTGTTCTCTTGTAAAATAAACTGATTCAAGGGAAATATTGTCTAAATCACTGCTTCTAAATGTACACAGAATTTCCTCCGTGCTCCTCTCATTTTTCTGGTTAGCTATCAAAGGACTTTATTATTCTTGTAAATTGCAAAAATGGTTTTAATATGCATACTTGTCATTTCTAGGTGTATAAATTTTGCTTTTGCAGGAATTTACATTGCAAATATTATGATCACCTGTGGGTAGGGTAGTTAATTAGCGGTCCAGGTCCTATTTCATTTAATTTATAATACCGGAGTAATCTAAACTAGGAGAATGATCACAGCCACACTCAGTAATTTAACTCCCTCCTTTCAAAGCTGTTTTATTAATTATATTTTAGTTGTATGTTTTCAGGAAGCTTTTATAGTGCTTGCTTTCCTGAGCCATGTGATCCCCCTCCATTCGCAGCTCCCCTCAACCCTGGGTATTTGTCCTTCTGGGTAGCGTTGGCTGCATGCCATTGAGAAATTAGAAAGGATGCAGCTGTCATTATTTTGTCAATCGTAAAATCTGAGACGTGGAAAAAGTCTTAGGAAATCAGGGGAGTCATATAACTTCTATTGAGAAACCAGATTATTCCTCAATACTTTCAACAGTGCTTTCACTTGACCTAAAAGAAAAGGGTGAACTTTTATGATCAAGGCTTGGATTTCCCAGTGGATCACTGCGATGTGTGAACATAAACATCACTTTATATGTGGTTTGAAAATTCACAAAAGCCACTCTCAGCACTTCTTGGGGAATAACTTATTATATAATTTCATTTTGAGCCTCATCATCACTAAAACATCAGTGCTATAACAATCATTTAGCTACATACATTAATGCCAGTGGAATAGACAACATTCCTGTAGCCCAGACCAAAAGCATCCAAATCAAAGCATGTTCCCTGTCATGGTGAATGGAAAATCAATAGCCTATAACTAGTACCATGCATATAAGTTGTTCACTTGCATTTTGGAAATGAAGACCTTGCTATTCCTGGGCCCCTTTTAAATTGATCCTCTCATGCAGTGACTTTGAGATTTAG
The DNA here is from genome assembly GCA_013396775.1 of Cephalopterus ornatus. Classification (NCBI taxonomy): domain Eukaryota; kingdom Metazoa; phylum Chordata; class Aves; order Passeriformes; family Cotingidae; genus Cephalopterus; species Cephalopterus ornatus. Next base: position 891,867 of record VZRE01019413.1, read on the forward strand.
GAAGACTTTCAGGGACGTAAGGGCTTGAAAAACTCCTATTTTTGTTTTTTTCTCTGAATAGATAGAAGGAAAATAATTTCATTGTAATGACAAGATTCCACAAAAAGATTGTGCAGTTTTGCTGTTGAAATTATGATTGCAAAGTAGCAGACAAATAGGTTAAGGCTTCCTTTACATACTGTAAAAGAGCTAGCCTTTGGTGATGCCATTAGTAATCCCAGTTAACCATATTCTCATCATACATGCATTACAATTTAAAATGAAATAACTTCACAAATTCCTACCAGTTTCTGTATGTCTGCTACAGATTATACACCAAAGATCAAAGTTTTAACATCTGTTCATGCTGGAAAATATCTTTTGCATGTGTATTTTCTTAACTAAAAATTCTTATTTAACTATGTAAAATAATTTGGTACTTAAAAAAAAAATTCCTTCCTGACTAGTGTTTATCTCGTTTGTGTGTGGAAGCACAAATCTCTACAGATACATCATTTTTAATTTAAACAGCTGGTGGCAGTCTAATTTTCTTGAGTCCATGGCCTTTAGAGACACAAATTTCCAGTCACTGGTTAGCCTCCAAGTAATGGGAAACCTTTTGTAAAATATGGCACTTCCAGAGGAGGAGGGAGGGCTTTCCTTTAGAATAAGAAAAGCGTCTGTGGATTGTGTTTGAAGATACAATGTATGATTAATGATTGTCTATTCACTAGAAACAGCAACTCTTACTAAGTGAAATGAAAGTTCATCAGAGTAAAATGCAGTCTGACTGAAAAAAGAATTGAGCTCAGGAAATCCAAGCATCAACATTTTTTTTCTGGGCAGTCAAAAACAAAGTGTAGATGTATTAGGTTTAAATTTCCAGTGAAGGAGCCAGACATTTTGTTGCTTTCTATCTACTGTATAGATTGGTCCTGAACTCTGCCAAGGGTTGAATGTTGCTTGTCTGGGCTAATGAGTAAGTTATCAAAATACAAGACTTATGACAGCAGTGAAGGAATTAATGAGCAGAATTCTGAGGGCTGAGGAAGCCTTTGCAAATCCCCAAAATAGAGAGAAATCTCTGCTTGAAGCATCTTCTGTTGTGAGTTGGTATGGCATCTGCTGCTCCAAGTCTAAAAGCGGAATGAATAGACAAAGAGTTTCAGATGTACAAGCTATGCCTAATCACCAAATAATAACAAATAGGAACTCTGCAACCCTCTGTGAGATCATGCTCAAATTAGCTACACATTCAAGTTTTAGAGCAACAATTTCCTCACTTCTATTTATGGGAAAACTGTAGTATATATACCAGCCACAGAACTTCCAGCATCACATGACACGGATGATTTTCTAATTGACTCACCCTCTATATTGCCTCACACATGGTCTTTTAGGAGCTTTTTTTCACTGCAGAGCTCAATGAAGCTCACTGTAAAGCTCTTCTCCGGAGCACCTCTTGGCCAACTTCTGGGTGTGAAGAACAAAAAAATTGTCAGAACATTTCATGGTGCCTAAGAGAAATGTTTTGTCTGTCAGCTTTTGTATATTAATCCCAGCTATATCTATCTGCTTTCTGTGTTGTCATGTCAAACTGTGTCAGATGAGCCGGAGAAGAGTTTGATTTCTATGTAGTGTTTTTCATGCTGAAATTAAGCCACTAGGCATAGGCAAGTTCTGAGTGTTATCAAGGGCGTTAAATGTGCTTAGTGGGTAAGCTGCACAGAGCAGTCAAGTTGTGGTTAATGATAATTCACATAAAGTCCAGACAATGAGATCTCTTGTTTGAGTGGGAGAGTAGGAAAATCTTGGCCATAGACTTCGAGTATATCAGTATGTCCTTAACTTTTTTCCTTTCAAAACTCCCTTTTGCAGCAACCCAAACTTTACTTCTCATCTGCTCCTTAATCTATCTTTTTCTCATTCAACCAGACATAAAATATTGCACTTTGCTGCATAAAGGATGAAGTGTTTTAGGAGTAGATTCAAAGTAGACGCCTAAGCAATGCAGTTAGGATCACTGCATTAGCCAGATTTTTCAAAGGGGGAAGTAGAAGGCCCTAAATGGGAATTATGTGTCCTTTTGCTTTTTTAGCTGCCCACAAAACTTATAAGAAACAAACAACAACAAAAAAATCTTGCTGTATTTCCTCTTGAGGGTCACTGGTCCAAGAACCACTTCCAGAGGAGCAGGTCTGAATTATTTAGATCAAGAGGAAACTAGAATAATTATTGGAAATAGTGGAACTTCTTTTAGTATTTCAGAAGAACTGCTTGGTCCACTGGAGTTTATATGGTTTACTGCAGAACAAAATGTATGTCCTGTCACTTGTGGCAGAGCCCTCCAGCACAGCTTGACAAGATTGTGTCTGAGGACCTCAGATTACGTTGTACTTGTGACCATTTACATTCTGGGTATTAATGAAAATAAAGTAGCACTCAGACCAGCAGCAATTAGTCTATTATTTCAAATAATGTTCTTTGAGTTGCTGCCTGAACTATCTCTGCCAAATAGTTTGAGATTAATTAACACTGTGCTATGGGTCTCTCTCGGTGAAGCAAATTTATTTTGGATGGAGCTCTACCATAGTCAGTGAGATAAAGAGCATTTGCACATTTACCCAATGTGTAGAGCAAGTGGGTGCCTGACTGATAATCAGCTTTGATACCAATATACAGTTGGGTATTTAACACAGAGTCCTGGCCAGGTACCTTGACACTTAGAATCACCCCGAATCTCAGGGTTAAAAGTTTCTCAAAAAGTGAAAAGCTCAAACAGAGTTTTCTTACAATATGGGACACTGATGTGGACAGTCATGTATTTCTCATTGCTAAGAAAAAAGATAATTTTTTTTCCAATTTCTTGCATGTATAAATCATGCCTCTCTGCATTTCGACTACTTCGCTTTAAACAAATACAAACATCATACAAATTGATGCCTGAAAGGGAATGAATATGCTTTCTAGAAGACTGAGTAAAAACAAATGTCAGTTTTGGGTCGACTAAACATTTCATTCCACCCAAAACCAATTTTTCACGCAAGTCTAAATAAAAGGTGCTAGAACCAAGCCATAAAAGCTGTTGCCAGAAGCGGGGCTGAATCTGAGTTACTCAGTGCTCTGAGGCTGCCTCACTGCTTTTCAGTTACTGGAGAAGAAATAGGTATATTTTCAATTGACAGATAAGAAAAACATAATGCCCTTTTTCTCTTCCTTCCCCCCTCCACTGCAGGTGGCTTCTCCATCGTATACTGTCCCACCCTCCCTCCCTGCTTTGAGACACAATTAGCACATATTTTCATAATAAAAATAAACCTCTCCCTCTGTCCTCCCAGCTGTGCTTCCCACCCAGATTCCCATTATGAATCAAGACAAGTACATGTGTTTAAAATAATAAGAAATATGTCTTCCTTCCCTCCCCAGGCTTGCTGTCTTTTTCCACCCATCACCTCAGCTTCACTGAAATATTTCCTGGAGGGCTCCAGAGTTTCTGCTGAGCTGAAGGTGCCTCAACCATCTGATTTCTCCCTCAGTGTTTTTAGAGCAATACATGACCAGGGCACTGGGCAATAACGTCAGGAGTCCCTGTCACACTTGTTTAAGATAGTCAGATGAAATAGGCACCAAAGGATAAGGCAAACTAGATGGAGGCTTAAAGAGAGACCAGAGGGGTGAAAACTCTACTTATCTGTGTGATTCCACAGGGTTTACACTGCAGAGCTTAGCTTGCTGACAAACAGGCCCTGCAGAAGCGCTCCCAGCTTGAGCATTAGCTACTGTGCAGAGTACATAAGCGTGGAGGGGTGGAAGAATATCCTAGATGGGCAGATTTCTGTATGTTCTGCTAGATGGATTAAAATTAGGTGCCAAGGAATCTTACCCGTGCAGGAGTCCCTCCTCTATTCTGGCAGAAAATGAGAGGCTTTCTGTAGGTTGATGTGGCATGTACAGCAATTCTTCTCTGATATGGAAGTACGTAGATTGGTTGGAAATACCACATTTTTTCCATGACAAGGATAGTTATGTTCAATATCCTTCTCCATGCCTCAGAACGGTTTCCCTAGAACCCAACTGAATAAGCATCTATTGAATATCTTAAGATGCTCCAGAACAAGCCTATTTTTGTTTAAAAGTTATCAGTAAAAATGCTGGAAATATTTGGATGTGTGCTTTCTGAGAGAAGTTTCTGTTCTGTTTTAGTTCTGTGTTGCATGATTTCCAAGCTGAACACTATGGTACCATCTCTTGAAATCTGACCCAGGCTTTTTCAAATGAAATACCACTTCATGCTTCTCAGCCTTCAACATCTGAGCATCTATTCAGTCTTCATTCAGCTCACTGCTCCATGTAACCAAGTGAAACCAAGTTTTCATCCTTACTTGCCTTGGGCCTCTAATGGTACCTGATGAAAGATGTTCTAGAAAAGTTGTTCCAAGGTCCAAAAGTAGCCTTGCTTGGGCACTTTTATGTAAAATTTTTCCCACAATGAAAAACACTAAGGATGTTCTCATTTTAAGTGACTTTTTCCAATAAGAACAGCCATGACTTGCAAGAAGCTGCAAGGGTACTGGTTACTTGAAATGAGCTTGGCAGACTGATGCAGAAAAAGTTATTTTTTGCTCACCTAACCCAGAGGATTGCATTCATAAGCATGGGGCCATGGGTATTGGCTCAGTTTGCTGCTGGCTGAAAGGGCATATTTTGTACAAATTTGTTAGAGTTTCATATTCTACAGTCATCTTTTCCCAGTGTCTTACATCCATACACAGAATGTCAGGCCTGGCTGATGAACTGTCCAACATGCCAAGTGTGAGCCCTGTTGGCAGAGCAGCGCTGGTCCTGAAACCTGCCAAGCTCTCTGAGCCCTCAGTGTGGGTGGCCAAAGCAAGGACCAGCTCACAGCTATTAGGGACATGCCAAAATTGAACCCATAGCCCATGGGATGGGCACCCACCTGGCTTGCTCTGCATGTGACATGTGCCCAAGTCAAGCAAATGTTCAGGCAGGTGCATCAGCCTTTCCTTTTTTGAAAAACAGGGCCTAGCTCAACATGGTTTTCTGTCACTAGGAAGTATTCAGCCTGGTTCTTACCATTAATTACAAGTATTCATAAGGGCATTATCAAGCAAGCCAGAGGGGATATTTAAAGGACATCTCCTAGTATATATATAACTATTCCATTGCCTGTTTTCATTGCTCTGTGGGTACTCTGAGCAACTTATATTTATTTGTTTGGGCTTCTAAAGGCTGAAGAGGCAAGGGAAATAAGCTTGCCATAGATAAGCACCACCTCTGTATGTTGAACAATTCAAGACCTATTTCTCAGTTTTCCATTATGGGATCTCACAGCCAGTCCACCAGGTTTGATGCTTCCACATCTACCAAAGAGCTCATTAGGAAAAGGACAGTTTTGATCCTCAAAAAATGTGCAGTGGATGGCATCTCTGCTAGGGATCGACATTTCTTTCCTATGCTGGATTCATGCTCCAGGGGGGTGAATATTGACAATGCAGTTGTTTCCTTGAGGGCTCCTTCTCCAGCTGCCTTTGATGCAGAACAACACACAGGTGTCTCCCCTTGCAGAGTTCAATCTGGCACAGGCCACAGCCAGTTTCAGAGCCAACCACTATGGATTTAGGTTTCCATCTGAAAATGCTGCATGTTATTTAACAGAGGCCAGAAGAAGTCTTCAATCCACAGCGTGGTTGTTTCTTAGCTTCATTCCCAGTACAAGTTAAAACACATTTTTATTCTTCCCAAAACAGATGGGTTTCCCATGACTCTCCATTCCTGGAGGAAGAGCTGTCTCTGTGAGGATTGCCTGCCTTTCAGCTCCGCTGGGTCCCTGTCCTGGCTCTGCACATCAGGCGGCTTGGAGGCAGCACTCACCAGCCAAATGGCAGCTGCAGCAAAGGGGCAGTTTGGCAAGTGGCATGTGGCCAGTGCATGGGAAGCAACATGGGCTTGAATGAAGAGGGGGAAGGGGTTTTTGGCTCTCTGTGGCAGCACAGGTACCATATGCTCAGGGTCAACCCTGAACGGCATGGGTGGTTTGGAGCAAGTCAGTTAATAGATCCTTTATTGCAGCCAACATTCTGTACTATTTGTACAAACAGAACTTGATCTCCCACAGCTCCTTTGGAAGGAAACCCTATTCTGACCTTCTTAGTTCAAGCACAAAATGGTGCCCTTAAAGTAGAGTGAGCATCTGCACAAACTATCTTCACCTTGAGCTTGATGATGTGAAGATCCTTTGGTGGTGGGAGTGACCTATGCCCCAAAGAGCATGATAAGGGAGAGTAAGATTCAAAGCACTTGGCTGGGGTCTTGTGGGACCAGGAAACTGAAACAACTATTGCCTTTCCATGGGCTGTCAGGCAAGTCAGAGTGGAAAAACTTGGGTAAAACGTTTTGATAGTCCTGTACATGAGGTGTGAACTGCACTGAAGGACCACAAAGAAAACCACACCTGTTTATGCCACATTTACGCTTAGTGAAGACACTTGTCAGAAAAGGAACATTTTTGATTTTCCTTTTTGCTTAGGAATACAGTTTGCCTGCATAAAATTAATTCTAAGGAGAGTGTACCTTGGGAAGATAGAGTTCTAGGTAGTGGATTTTTTTTAATGTTTTGCTGTTAATTTATTATGTGGGCAATGCTCAAAACATGCTAAATGCTGTACTAGCATGCCCAGAGCAAAAACCAACCAAACAAAAAAACCCGTAAATTGAATCATTTACAGAGAACAGGCTGGTGCAGACTTTCTGCTGGGGTAATCAGGCACGGGAGAAAGCATTAACATCTCGGTATTATTAAGCTCTGGTGTGCTTGTCATAACCTTCCACCAGCTTCTGCATTTACTCACTAAAACCTGGCTACCAGATGGCATTATTTGGCTTTGCCTATGCTTCTGAAACACCCTAATATCATCCTGTATTCTATCCAGAATCCCTTGGTGTGTTGTTATACAGTAAGAAGAGTGAGTCTGGCACCTTTCATTAGCCAACCATGCAATAAATAGCATGAGATCCCCACGAACAAGCTGGTGCTGTTTTAATGCTCATTTAGGTCTAGCATTTTTCTGGCCAATCTTCTCTGGATTTTAATTTATATCATAATTTCATATTTCTATTTCTGTTTCTGAAAACTTGTTTTCTTTTTACCTTCCTGCATCAGGAAAAGCAGGCATAAAAGCTTCAGTCACTTCATTTCTTCCTCAGTAGTTTTCTGTCTTTATAATTCTAATGTCAGTATTGATTGGATGTCAGTTAACCCCTAAATTTACTGCTATAAATAAAAAGCAAATTGGCCCAAATGTATTTCTCATCATCTTCCAAGTATTTATTTCCTGCAGTGTTTTCTGTTACTCTGCCTCACTTCAGTGATGCCTGTCAATACTTTTGGCTTTTAATACACATTTTAGAAAAACACTCATTTCTGAAACAGATCTTTCCCCCCCATTAAGTCTCTGTGAAGAAACTCATGAAGAAGTTGTGGCATTTCATAATCAGTTGAGTAATCATCCTCACATATTAGTGATGGTTAAATTTCACTTCTATTTATATTCTGCTTGTAATTTCTATTCTGTGAAGTTTGGGGCAACCCTTTGTAGAACCGAGTGCTGCTGTGAGCTATGCTTTTCATCTCTCAGCTAGCTGAAGTGCCTGTGGTGGCTACCTCCAGCTTTAGGCAATGCAGAATTGTGTTTCATAGTCTCCAGAGGTGTTTTCTTGGTTTTTAGGATTTTTTTAATCACTTCTGAAGAACAATCACATGTATTAAAAGTTCCAGAAGCTCTTTTAAAATAGGCAGCTAGCAAGCCCTTAACTATGGGGCTTTATCAGTCCAGACTGGGATAAAAATCCCTAGATGAAAAAAATGTTTGGCCCTTCAGCCTCAGTTCTCTTAAGGAAACCAGTACAGACCTTGCAAGATATGTGGCTTACTATAAGAATAACTGAAGGATGCCTTTAGACCTGATGTTCTCTGAGTGCTCAGACCAGGCAGTGAATCCTGAGCTGCTTCTATCTGTGGCCATGTGACGGACCCTGGGCCCCCATTGCCTCTTCAGCTCTTCCCCACAAAACTCATTCTTTTGGAGTCAGACTGTGACTTTTACAAACATGGACTGCACTGGCAAAATGTGTGCATGGGGCAATGAGTCTGAATTAGGAAAATCCCTCAGTAGGATCTATTTTAGATTATATCATGACTGCTTGTTACTACCTAATTTTAAAGGTATAAAAGGAAAATTCATGGTCATTTGTCAATATAAATAGTGAGGGAGAACCTTGGCACTTTGCTGCCATGAGCTGTGTGGTCTCATGCAGTAAACCTCTTCAGACAGGGCCTGGTGCAAACTACAAAGTGTGTGCAGTTGCACACACATTTTTCTCTGAGCTGAATTCCATTTCTAAAGCTCAAGGACCTCAAAGTATGGTTACAAAATTTTAGGACACCACAGTTCCCTTCGGCAGTGCCTCCAAGTAATAGCTTTTGTTCTGTCAGGCTTGAAAGGTCTTGCAGTTAAATTGCACATAGAAATCTGAAGATGAAGCAATGAATATGGTGAGTATTCATAGCCATTCACTCACAGTATTTTCATAATGCAATTGCTTGCCCATGTGGTTAAATAACATATCTAAGCAAAATACATCTCTGCAGGAATAGCATTCTACATATTAAAATTCTATTTGTCACCTACTTTTGGATTCTTGTAGTGATATTACACTGACATGACATGAAAAGTAGGAATAAACATTTTTAATTTGGTGACATGTTCTCAGAATTTCTATAGAACTGAGTTCTGCCACAAAGACATCATCTGTGCTTGGGCATTTGACTCTTTTTCGCTATTTGTAACCCAAAATGGAACACAGGACAAAGGTAAATCCCCTCCTGAAACAGAGCACGATACAAAGCCATTTCTTGTAAGGAGGAATCACAGATGTTGTCTACTTTTTTTTCTCAGCAGATAGTTTAATGGTATCTTATCTTTTTTTCAGAATCATAGAATCATCAGTGTTGGAAGAGACCTCTAAGATCATCCAGTCCAATCATCAACCCAGCACCACCACTGTAAGCCCTAAACCACTAAGCCACATCACCCAGCACCAGATCTGGATGCCTCTTAAACACCTCCAGGGATGGTGACTCCACCACCTCCCTGGGCAACCTATTCCAATGTCTGACCAATGTCACCCTAATAGTGACTTTTTTTTTTTTACATCTAATCTGAATCTCTCCTGTCTCAACCCAAGGCCATAAATTTCCAAGTGAATGCATAATAAATTCTTCCTCTGTTGCAATTTGGACCAATTCTTTAGATCAGATAAAAGGAAGAAATTCTTTACTGTGAGGGTGGTGAGGTGCTGGAACAGATTGCCCACAGAAGCTGTGGATGCCCCAACCCTGGAAGTGTTCAAGGCCAGGTTGGATGGGGCCCTGAGAAACTATATGTATTGGAAGGTGTCTCCACCCATGGGGGGGGTTAGAATGAGATGATCATTAAGGTCTTTTCCAACCCAAACCATTCTATGATTCTATGATTTCCTGTGTCTGAAGACACTGCACTAGAGAAGTGACTTCTGGTTGCACTATTCTCTGTGCAGCAGAAGAGAGGTTTGCATTTGGTTATAGCATTTGGGAATTAATATCAATCAATAAATATGCCATCAAGGATCCCTAAGGAAATCATCAGAGTTGCATTCTCAAAAAAAAGTGACCTTAGTAAAAGACCTGATGAGACACTCCTGCTGTTGGTGAATGTCAATAACACAAGCAGACAGAAAGCTGCATGGTCAGGCCCTGGGTTGGACCCCTCATATGCTAAAAACTTCAGCACAACAGCCCTCACACTTTGCTTCTCTTTAAAAATCACTATGCTACTGCCTTTTAGTCCCCTTATTTAATTTACAGTGGTTGTGTCTCTCATTGTGCTGCCTTTGCAAACCAGCTCTCTTTAGAGATGCAAAAGACTGCTTTGCTGAAGACACACATACAAACACCTCATTTAGAGCTATATCAAAGGGCTAAAAAAATCTTCTGTTGATGACTTAGTGGAGGTTTTACCACTGATGTCAACAAGGCCAAGATCCCTCTTTTTTGAGCAAGACTGAAAGAGTGAGGTCAGGTGACTGGTGGAAATTATGCAAGAATTATAACCCCCAGGACAGAAAAACAGTAGGCTGTCATGTAAATCTTTGGTGTAACAGGATCAATGAGCATCAATGGAATTTTATGAGCATACATTTATTTATACGTGTCTCCCTTTTGAGGCAGAGCTTACACGTCCTTGGGAAGTGCTGCAAATCTCCCACACCTCATTATATAGATATACGTAAATATGCCATATGTAGTAAATACACTCATAAAGTTTTATTTTAGAAGTTGCCTTTCCAACCACTTCTAACGTTAGCTCTAAGCGAACAGGCAAACAAAAGCCTCACAGCCACATGTGGAGAAACAAATTGTAAGTAGCATTTAAACCACCTGTCCAGGTAACTGCTTTGGGCCCAGGAGATGTGCCAGCAATGGAAAGGTCAGAATGAAGATGCTGCAAATGGGAACGGGGGGCCTATCCTAGCACAAGGTGCGACTGTCAACCATTTTACTCCTCTGTCAGTCTGAATCCTGAGACTGCTGCTTGGGATGGGGATGGCAGACAGCAGCAGGGCAGCTCCCTTCTGCAAGCTGACTTGTGTATGAAGGCCTGATTAGCCAAATGTGCTGAAGCGGGCTGCCTGGGGGGGCATCTGATGAAGTGGAAGGAACAAGGTGTGCTCAGCTTTTGAAGCAGAAAACATGGTAGAAAAAGCTGGAGGAGGACACCTGCTCCAACAGCTCTGGTGGTAACACAAAGCCAGATGCCCTTGGAAAGGACAAAGACCCCACACAGACCCAGAAGTCTGCACAAGCAAGACAACTAAGTATATGGCCGGGAAAGCCCCACATTCAGGCAGCAAACAGCAGAGAAATCCAGGAACACTCTGAGTTCTGAGAAAGTTCCAATCTCATTTCTCCATTCTAATCTGGTGAGGAGTGGCACACCCCAGGATGAATGAACAGGCTAACTTTCCTGGTTAATTTCTAGGGAAAGGCTCTTCCTGAAGAGTCCTGGGCTGCCTTAAGTGGCAAGATGATATCATCCTCCATTGCAGATGACTCTGCAGCAAACATTGATTAATAAATCAGAGAGAGAGATCACACTTGGCAGACAGATCAACAAATATCAGAAGTCCTCCCCTGTAACCAGACCTTCCCCAATGTTGAAGTAAAAGTAATGGCTAGAAACTTCTGACTAAATGCATTTCCATAGATCAGTCTTCATTGTGAAAGCTTAAAAATTTCTGGAGAAGTACAAATTCAACAAGTTTATAATGTGAATATTCCTATGGTGCAGATAATTTCCAAACAGAGAGAGAAGAGGGAAAAACAGATTCAAAAATGTGATACTCCTCTCCCTCCCCAATTTAAAATAGACAAATCCAGCAGTTCTGATTTGTGATATTTTCCAAAGACCATATTTTGTGTGTTCCAGGGTGGAATAAAAAGAATTTGAGACTTATGAAGTTATCATAGAATGGAACTGTTGTTCTCAGGCCAGTTATTTAAGCAGACTTGGAGTTACAAGGAATGGCCTCAGAAATGAGAGATGTAAAGAAAGAGAGGGGCACACGACCTGAGAAATATAACTGTATGTTTAATTCAGGTAAAAAAACAGTCTGTTGTCATCTCCCTGATTGCAAGGGCTACTGTCTTAAGGACAACACATAAGACCTCCGGAATGGAATAACCTTAGGCAAGTGAGAACCCACACATAAAGCATCTAATAATAACAAAGCAGAGAGATAGGGCATTTTTTAAAAAGCTGCCTTTATCATTCTCCAAATAACCATGCAGATGCATGGCCCAACCCAGCAACTTTGCAAGCAATAACACTTGCGAATAGTTGATAAATTCTGCAAAAGCCACTGTTTCTCCTAGCTCTGCAATAAATAGAGACTAGAATTTATCAGATTAATAGTTACAGTTTGGCTGTCCAGTGCTGAAAGCCAGACACATTTTTTTTAATGGAAAAAATTGTAAGATGGTCCCTTTTAAACATTTACATATTTCTGAGAAGAACTTTCATGCTGCTTCTGCACCTCATGAAATCATTATTTCGGGAGGAGTTATCACCTGTTTCACCAGCTGACCAGCCCTTCAGTATTGGCTTTCCTTTAAAAGAAGACATCAAAATAAGTGAAGAAAGTGGCGATGATTGTTACTAGAATTTCCCAATTTAAATACAAAGAATTAATCAGAATGCAGAGGTCTACAAAACAGAGTGGTGATCAGGATAGAAGGCAGGATGACTGCCTTTCTTTCAGTGCTTATCCTGAAGCTGCTATATCAGCTAGTGAAGCTGCAAACCCTTTGGGACCCAGGGTGCCTCTTGCTAATGTCTGTAAAGTCCTTGTCACATTTTCAGCTCAGTGTTACTTTTAAAGCCAAGATATAGATTCTAATGCTGTATAGAAAATGAAATGTGTATTAAAAGGCACAGTAGTGTGCAGCTCAAACACAGTGCCTCTCTGCTTCATCCCATTTAGACAGTGTGTCCTTGTGGCTTGTTTGTACAGCATGGAGAATTCCTGATTTGCAGGTGAACAGTCCTTGCAATTGCCCACACTGCAGATGAAAGCATTTACTGCATATTCTTCAAAGGAAACAACCAGGGAGGCCCTATAAATGTGTTTTACTGTACTGATAGATGAAGATATGCAGTATGAATTTATTTTTGTTAACAGTCAGAGAAATAATGCCAGTTATTTTAACTCGCCCTTGGAGTTACAGCTCTGAAGGAATGTGCTAAATGCTATGCATTTCTCATGTGTCTATTTGAATATGAAGATTCAACAGCATGAGACTACATCTGTTCCAAAAAAAAAAGATCAGTGCTTGGCATCTTAGTGTGCACTGTGCTACAATTCATTCTCATTCCTTGCAATGCAGCTAAGATCTGCATTTTTAATATTGGCTAGCGGTGCCTCAGCTTTTGGGTTGTTAGCCTAAATTGCCTTACAGATGTTGGAGGTTCTGGGAGTGAATACTCTGTACTGCTTTCAAAAGCCCTAAATGAAAAATCCAATATTATTTTGGGAGGCACTCCAGAATTATCAATTGCCTAAATACATGAATATTTCAAGTGCTCCTGAACATAATAGTGCTTGAAAACCTCATGCAATAATATTCTCCAATGCTGTAGAGATTACTTCCCATTATATCTCTTTGAACATTGATTAAATATTATTTGCTACTCCTTCTAGAATTCATGAGAGGCTCTACGAGCCTTTAAAATATCTTGAACTTGGAGTTGCTTAGTCAAGTTAGAAGCCCTATTGCTCAGTTTGAATATGTATCAAGTTCAGATTTTTTTCAAAGGCAAAATAGCAGCACACTATTTTTTACAGGGGCTCAAATTTTGCAAGTCATTCCAATACTTTTAGATAAAGATGCTGAAATAGTCTCAACACGTGCAATAAACAGTGTTTAGTATCCCACAGAATTAAATTAGAAAGTACATAGAAATTACTCCACTTGAACTTGTAAACCTCACTTAATAAATAAATAAATGAATAAACAAAAAACTCCCTAAGTGTTCCTGTTTAACACAAAAAAACAGAGCAGCAAATGCTGTCAACTGTATCCATGTCAAGAAGTAATTGTCATAACTGGCTTCATTTTTGGATTGCAAGGGATGCAACAACCAGCCAGTGCAACATCTGAGACTTGCACTGTTCAGCTACATTCATTTCGAGCAGCATTAGCTATCCCAAAATGGCATGTCTAAGCTGCTTGTCTGTGCTGCCTCACCAATCACTGCAATGAGACTGGTATATCCAGAGACGTCTAAGAGAGGATGCAATGAATAGTCCATTGCTGGTGCTACAGTTGGAGATAAATCTTTCCCTAGCTGAAAAATTGAATATAATTCAACTAAAACACAAGCAGCTACTTGGGAGGATATTGCAGTTCTATTACTGTCTTACTGTTTCACTGGGTCAGTCCTGCAACGTGGATGTTTGCATCTGGTAGAATCTGTGTTGCTGAACCGACCCCCATACGCACAATTCCTGACACCTTTAGAAGTCATTTGTGTTCAATTGTTTATAAAACAGGAGTTTCAAAGCTACATCACAGAGAATCTGTGGAAACAAGATTTTAAACCAGTACATGTGAGGATCTGCCTCATAAATGCTTGAATATGTAAAAAGTACTGTGTGACTTCTCTAATGAATAACAACTCAGCAGCACAGCTTGACTTTCAAATATTCATAACCAATTCATTAAATAAGGAATGAATGGAAGAAAATTATGATCACAGATATTCCACAAACAGAAGAGAAAGCAAAATGACAGTTCTGATGTGTCCTCTGAATATTTTCATGAGGAAACTATGTTAATATTTAATGCATGTATTACCTTTTTCAGTCAGCTCTAATTTAAGTGAATTTCATTCTCTGTGAAATGTCTGCTAATAGAATACTAATGCTACTAATAGTTGCTTGCCATACTTGGAGAGGCGGGAGTTAATATTACCAACGTCTGTGTCTAAAGCTGTTTTTCTTAACACTGAATTAGAGAATGCTGTAACCATGTAAATTTATAAACCAGCACAATAGAAATGGAAGCAGTGTGTCAGAGAGCTATTTAATCTATCTACATAAATACATAACCTCACAGATGGCAAACAACCCCAGATTTGAGCAACAGACTGTGAGCAATACTGATACTGGAGAAAAGCATGTTTCTCAAATGGCAAAAGCTGGGGTGTCTAACAGCAAAGTCAATACACCATGTTTCTAATTAGCCTGAATTGCCAAAGACCTGCCTTGAACTGCCAGCTGATCTTCCCAGGTCTGTGACTCGCTCTGTGGTAGCAGGTTCTCTTTCCTCCCTCCGCGCACCCCAGGCCCTGTTCCCTATGGGCCACTGAGCGACCCCTGACAGGGGTCTCCAGCCTGGTGAGCAGAGCAGGGGCAGCTTCCCCAGCCTGGGATATTCCTGAAAACACACTACCCTCCTCCTTTCAGGGATGGCCTTCCAGCCTTGCTGACTCCCGTGCCTTCCAGGACTGATGGTAGAACTGGACCCCAGAACCTTCATTGCCAATCAACCATATGTTTCAAGAGCAGATACTTGCCACCCTGAGTTATGCGAATTCCATCCAGTTCAACACTACCTCATACTTAGGGAACACCTTTGTATCTACACCTCTGTAAAACTAAAAGCAAACTGCATGCAGGATTGAATGCAATCCTTTGATGTGAAGAGACATTTTGTTCTATTTCCTATCAGCTTTTGCAGCTTAGTCTTTTCCTACAAAGAGGAACAATGAAGTAAAAAATAATCACATATTCACATAATAAGGTAATATTTACAATTAAAGGAACTAAAAGCTTAATGAGTGCGTTAAACAAAGGTTATTTTAAATGCCTGATGCTCGTGGTTTCTCAGTTAACTTTCTGATATCTATGGAAATGACTGACTTTAAGAAACAATGGTTCTATGCAAGTTTAAAGACTGTTAAAAACAAACTTCTATACAATGTCCTAGGACAGCAAATCTTCAAAACTATAGAGGAGGAAACACCAAATAAAACATAAAAGTGAATGAGCTGCCACCCACACCTGCCTGTCACCTTGGAAGACCAGTGAGCATACCCAAACATTGGTGTTAAAAGTTTTGGGGACCACGTCTGACCCACCAAGAGCAGCCAAGCATAGGGTGAGACTGCTTGGGGCAACCACCACTTCTCAGTGCCTTCTGCCCCTTAGATGCATGCAAAGATGTAAATCTCATGGAGATTCAGATGGGGAAAAAACTGGCAAGTGGGAGGTGATTCTTTGGTACTTCCCAGAGACTCCCTCCGAGCAGTATCCTCTCATTGGAGGTCTCAGGCTACACCAGGCATCAAGATCCTTTGTGTCCTTCCCCAGCATTCCAGGGAAGCAGAAGGCAGGATGTTTGCAAGCAGCTTACTGGTACCTAGAGGAAGATTCAACCCTCACAGGACTTTTAGGAAAATCCCTCCTGGGACCAGCATCTGGCACTGCTCTGACTGTCACCTGTCATGCCAGCAATGAGTTGGGCTCTTGTGAGACTCATGTCATGGCTCACACTCTCTGTCTGGTTATCCTGAGACACGTGGTGCCTATGGCACTGGGATGTGTTCCCATGTTTTGTATTACACCCCCACCAACATTACAGGCACAGCTTAACCCAGACTGGTGTTGCAGCTATACTGCAGGATGGTGTCAGCTCATCCCCCATGAGGACCAAGCTTCAGCCCGTGCCCGGTCTGGGGAGGTATTAAAACAGGCTGAATCTGTAATGGATCCTCACTGGATGATTGGTGTTCAAAGGCTTTGATCTGCTGCTTCTTGATTTTATCCCAGCGCCTTGCCGGAATTTCTCATGTGTAAGTGAGCCCCACTAATCCATCCTGGTCATATAGAATGGATGTTGGTGGAGGGAAGGAACTCAAATGTGGTTGAATATCGGTAACAGATGTGTGGGCAGTGGTTCCGGGCAGCTGGCTGCTTGTGAGGGATTAATGGTAATGGCTGCAGGGAGATCTGAGAGCTTGTCATATTCATAGCTGTAGAAAAGGAGAGGCTTTCTGCCACAATGCTTTGGTGGATGATACAGAGCACTTTATTCATAGTGCTAGGACATTGCCCATAAGAGCTGAGCCTTTCTCTCCCCTCTTTCTGGAGCACATGAAGTGCTCTGCTCAGAGTAGGAAAACAAATTAGGTCATTGACCTTTCCCATGACCTTGACACAGCTTCCAGTTTGCATTGACCAGCAGAGCGCCTACTTGAATGGGACCTGTCCCATCCGCTTTCTCACCATGCCTCGCCCATTTCAAAGTGGCAGAAGCAGAATAGATAACCAAAGTTCAGAGATAAAGAAGGATTTTTTTAATAGCAGAACCCTCTTGGGGCCTGTCTTCCTAATTTAAGGCAACTAAGTTATTTCATTCTAATTCTGATATTTAGCAATGTTGACAGCTCTAATACATTGTAGATCCTTCAGATCATATTGTTAAGCCAGCTCACTTTTACAATTTAAACCGAAAAAAGACAGATGCCATAAATTGTGAGACTGATCGGTAATGACAAGTGTGCCTGCATTTAAACACAAAGTACATTTCATTCCTCCTTGTACTGCTTTCTCTAGTCAGAGAGCACTCAAACATTTTCACAGCAAGAATTGTATCTTAATAGTTTGGTTTATGGGACACCTCTTGTGTCATGGGAGACCAACACAAATCACTTCTCCCTGTTAGTTAAATACCAGTAGTATAACAGCTACAGTTGTTTATATCAAGTTCCTCATAATAAAAAAAAATTACGTATGCCTTCTAAAGTATATGACTGTGCATGTAAACAAGTGTTCAGTTATGGCCAGAGCTTTATAATCATTTAGACTGAGGTCTGCCATTTCCAAGGCACAGGCAGATATGCAGGCAGAAGCTTTTTGCAAACTAAGTGTTCTGCGACTGGGAAATCTCCAACACGCTCCCTGACTAGCTCTAGTTCTAGGCTGGGAGTAAATAAACATGTAGAGGGTTTTCCCAGGAGTATGTATTACACCAGTGTTAATGAGGGGATAAAACCTGTTTTGTTCCACTCCTCCCCTAATGAATCCATGCTTTTGTAGGTTTGCCCAGACTTCATGCCAGTGATTGCTGCTTCACCAGGAAGGGAGTCTGAAAGGAATTGAGAATGCGATGTAGGGCCATTAACTGATGAGAAGAAAAGTTTTGTAGCTAATCATAATGCAGTTTAATCAACAGAAGTAAAGAGTAGGGTCCAGACCCCTGTGCATAGCCACAGCTTTCAACACACTTTAGGCTACTAGTTGGTTTTGGATCACAATTTGAATGTGAGTGATGACCAAGAAAAAGTGTTTTCCAAAGCATTTATCACAAGCCTAATTTGGTCTCCTGTAAGTCAATTACGAATTCTTGAATTTCTCTCAACTGAAGCAAAGTTAAGCCAATGTTAAATAGTTTTTAAAAGCTCATCCAAAAATCTTACCCAGCCATTCAATTCCCATTAAGGATCTGCCTGTATAAATTCACAAGCAATGCAGATGCACAGTTCTAACATGCAACTGCTCCCTCTGCACAAACAGGATGGAGCGGTTTACATGCAGTTAGCAAGATTGACACATCCCTGATCCTTTTACAAATAGGCATTTTATTTCTTTGCATGGGGAATTCAAATTGTACTCAGCACAGATATAAGCCATTGCCCACATATTTTTGCAGGGGGGAAGAGGGCTAGAACAAAACATTTTTTGTTGTGAGGTGACTTTTCTTGTTTAAGAAGACATCCTTCTCCTTCAGCTATGCAACCTTAAAGATGAAAGAAGGTTCTAGTTCACAGAAAAGCTATGTGCTTTGTTCAAGATTATCTTGAAAATTACTCAGTATTTTGTTATTCTAAATAATTATGCCAGCTGCAAACTATTAAGATTAAATATGTGACACTAGCCTGATCAGATGGCTAGTCTCCCACAAAGAGAGTTGAGCCGAAGTCTACGTCAACTGAAGTAGGGATTTCAGTATTGCTCCTCAATTTTACAAGAAAGGTGTTCTTATACAGTCCTGGCAGAAAGGCAAACAGGTGAGGAAGGTTGATATATGCATGCTCTGCCATGGGAATTTCGGATGAACTGCATGATTTATCTCTCTTTTTTTTTTTTTTAAGCAACAGGAAAGAAAAACTTGATTAGGAGGATGTTGTAAATCAGACAAGCAACTTTTTACAGAAGGGTTGATGACTTTTTCAAATTACTTCAATAGAAATCACAGCTATTAATATTCAATAGCTAAGTGAGAGCTCTTTAGAAATAAATAGAGAAAACAGAAGAAGGCACTTGTGTATTTAAAGTAGGAATTACTTATCTGTCTATAAGGTGTCCCTGGGGACCTGTGCACTTCTTGGTGACCAGCATTTCAGTTTCTCATCTGTGAGTTCACCCAGACATTTTCACACCAAAGAACTCTATTTCTTGCTCAGTGTTTGAGCGCCTCTTTCCTCCTTGGCCCCAAGCTGGAGCTGCTTGTCAGGAGAGCTCTATGAGCCGGCTGTGCCTCACTGGCTCTCCAGACACACCAGAAGGGGAGCTCTGGTTTTCAGCTCCCAACCCGTGTCTCAATATGCAGCAGAAGTTTGCTGCCATTCAACCAGAGCACTTCCCTCAGCCTTCTCCCTCTGCTGTCACTGTGCCATGCATGCTTGTAAACATTTTCAATCATCATAGCTATAAAAAAGTGAAGCTTTATAGTAACAAAATACTTATTTGTCTCCTAAAGTGCTTGTCTGTAATTCAGTTTAATGATGCTGCACTTTCCTGTGGTCTTTCATTGCCTAGAGGGTACTTTGTATTGATTAAACCATTGTGTAGGTCTCAGTAAAAAACAACCACATAAAATGCAGACTGGAAGGGGAAAAACCTTCCTCAGGTGCAAAAACACATATATCAGAGTAATGAAACTTTTGATTTGGAGAATAACATAGAAGAAATAGAAAAAGAAAAAAAAATTAATGCTTAAGTAGAAACCTTAATGGAGAGGATAGGGAAACACCCAGTCATTTTGTTGTTCTCTGTCCTTTCTTAAACAAAACTGACCATTCCCATCACAGATTATGAAACGTTGCTCTATATGCGTTGTGTCAAGTCACAGTGAATGTATACAATTGCATTAGGTTTGTGTGGCCAGGTTTTGGTAGTGGGGGGCTATAACGGAGGCTTCTCTGACAAGATGCCAGAAGATTCCCCCATGTCTGGTAGAGCCAACGCCAGGCAGCTCCAGGATGGACCCACCACTGGCCAAGGCTGAGCCAGTCGGGAATGATAGTGGCACCTCTGGGATAATATATTTAAGAAGGAAAAAAAAAAATTTGTGCAGATGGAATTGTGGCCAGAGAAGAGCGGAGTGACAACATGTGAACAACTATGCAGACACCAAGGCCACTGGGGAAGGAGGAGGAGGAGGAGGAGGTATTCCAGGTGCTGGAGAAGAGATTCCCCTGAATCCTGTGGTGCAGACCACGGTGAGGCAGCTGTGCCCCTGCAGCCCATGGAGGACCACGGAGGTGCAGAGATCCACCTGCAGCATGTGAAGGAGCCCTACACCAGGTGAATGCCTGAGAGCTGTGAACCCATGGGAAACCCATGCTGGAGCAGGCTCCTGGCAGGGACCTGCTGACCCATGAAGAGCGGAGCCCACGCTGGAGCAGGTTTTTCCTGTGGCCCTGTGGGAGACCCGTGTTGGAGCAGCCTGTGCCTGAATGAAGGACTGAAGGACCTGTGGCCTTGTGGAAGAGTGATTCACATTGCAGCAGTTAATGAAGAATTTGTTGCCTGTGGGATGGATTCACATGGGAGAAGTTCATGGAGAACTGTCTCCCATGGGGTGGACCTCACACTGGAGCAGGGAGAGGACTCCTTCCCCTGCAGCAGCAGAAAAAAATGTGTGATGAATTGACTGTAACACCCCCTTTACATCTCCCTGAGCCACTGGGCGGGAGGAGGTAGAGCTTGGGAAGGAGGGAGGGGTGGGGGGAAGGTGTTTTTAAGATTTATATTACTTCTCATTACCCTGCTCTGATGTTGTTAGTAATAAATTCTATTAATATGCCCAATTTGAATCTGGTTTGCCTGTGACGTTATTCAGTTAGTGACCTCTCCTGGACCTTATCTCAACTCAGAAACATTTGCTATATTTTCCCTCCCCTATCAAGCTGAGGAGGGGAGTGATAGAGTGGCTTTGGTGGGTGTCTGACATCCACCTAGGGTCAACAATATATATACACAACAATATATATACACATATACATACACTTATCTAAATTCCAAGATAATGGGTTCTGGCCAGTTGTAGTTCTTAACAAAGAATGATTTTTTTTTCCAGAAGAAGTAAGTTATAAGGAATTAATAAGCAAAATGTTATGTGATAAGTGACAAAAAGTGATCCAATTAAACTATTATGTTTATATATTTAATCAATGACCTGAAAAATAGGACCTATCATTTGTATTTCTATGGCTCAGAGTAAAATATTCAGAGACCTTTCAATACTTTAGACTGCTAAGAGTTAAGAAATTTCTTCTATTCTAGCTCCAATATAATGAAAATTCTCTCAAATCCTGTAGAATTTTTTTCCCAGAGAACACATTTTCTAGTGTGTTTAGAGCAGCCATATAAGAAACAGCTAATGAAAAAAAAGTAAGGAGTCTGAGTGAAATATGTGTAAAACCATCACCCCACAGGGACCAGACCCCACTCCTGACTGTTGGGCTCACACAGTGAGCTTGGGAGTGCAGGCATCTTTGGTGGGATGCAGGATGCCAGGCAGGGAGCTGCCTTGCACAATCAGAAGGAAGCAATATAGCCAAAGAGCCTGGGGAAAAGTCTCGTGTTACTGCCTTTCATGTACAAGTTTACAGGCTGGTGCTCTACATTAAAAAGCAGTGGCAACTTCAGCTTTTCCTTCTTTGATGGTGATTTCTTGGAGCAAGCTGTGACTGACAAAAATATTCCCTAGACCACACTGATGACCTCCTTTAGTATTGATATCAGCCTATAACTTCCAGCTTTTGTCTCTTAGTGTAAAACATCGGCTTCTAGGTATCTTTATTTTTCACCTTTCAATTGTTTCAGAAGACACTATGCACTATGTAGAAATTCCGGAACTGCTGAAATGTTCTGCTAAGAATGTCATGTATGATAGCACCACGTGGGTCTTAAACCTGAGCTTTGGGGTCTCTAGGTTGGAATGCCAATAGAGAGCAACTCCCAAACTGAGTGCTGGCTCTGCAGTGAGAAGTAAAGCCTCCCTTTTTAATTCCATCTCTCTTTAATTTGCCCGCATTCGCATTCACTAGTGAGTAGCCTCAAAGCCGTCATAAGCAGGGGTCTAAGTATTTCTCACTGGAAAATAATATTTTGTTCTGCTTTACAGCTCTCACGTTATTAACCACCTGATTAGCACAAACTGAAAAACAGGTTTTGGAATTGCTTTTGGACAATGCCTAAGTTACTGATTTCTTAGGCGCTAATGAGATGTAAGTGCTTTTAAGTGCAGCACACAGCTACACACAAGCAAAGCTAATTTTTATGGCCACACCATTTTCTTATTGACATTCATGTGCAATACTCTTATCATATGGTAATATTCATGAAGGACCAGAAAACAAGAAAAATAAGACCTACAATTTGAATGATGTTGGAAATAACTCTATAGATGGTTTCCCCAGAACAGCAATCTAGCACTAATTGCTTCAGCCATACAAGAGGAAATATAGTCTTGATTGAAGGCCTGGAATTCTCTTTTTCAGAAGATGCATGGGCCTGGAAACATATTTGTGTTCCTAACTGTAAGCATGTGAATAATCCCATTAGGGAGATTTTGTGACTGGTTTTATGCTTGAAGTTAAAATCACAGTAAGTGTTTAGCGGATCTGCGCCTAAGGCAGACATCAATATTGAAAGAAAAAAGCGGTTAATACACATCGGCTTCTTTTTTTTTTTTTTTTTAAAGGATGATACTATTTGCTATCTTATTTTTTGCTGGAAATTGCAGGAACAGAAAATTCAATTTTGTTTTTAATAAATAATTCATTGTACTTCTGATGTTTTATACTTTCTTTTCCTGTGAAATTACTAGAACTGGGAATTTCTCCCCATGCATTTTGTGTCTTTTTTCACAGAGGCCTGATGAGGAGGAATAAATGCTATTAAAAAACTTGTTGCTGGCCATTGCATTAAAAAAATTTAATTTCAGTAGCAGACTTTGCTTCTTTGTTATCCATTTACAGACATCTAAGTCATACTTAAATATATCTATAGCAACCAATTCAATCAATTAAATAGATTCCTGAAATAAAAGCTACTTCTGTAAATGTTCCAGAAGTTTTGAGTGTATTGAGCCTATTCAAGCTACTAGCAATAAACATAGTATTTATATAAAAAATCTCATAGAACATTAATACTACAGCAGTAGTAATAGAACTTGAAATAATTTATGGCAAACAAACAGCACTTCAGGCATTTTCTTTGGCAACCTTTAATAAACCATGAACTCCAGGATCACTACAGGTGATGTACAGTACTGCATTGTACCTCATCCAGAAGAAAATAAGAAGTATTCCCCATTCCGTGTCTCTAGGGCTGAACATTTTATCACAGATGAGGGAGGAACAGTTTAGATAAACAGCTTTCAACTTATAGCTGTTCAGCAGGGCAATTCATTGTGAGAAGCCTGGATATGAATCATTGACACTGACCCACAGGGGTCCTCTCTGGTGTAGGTTTAGTGAGGGATAACAACCATGTAGCCATACATTCGATATATTTTCCAGATTTTAAGAATGTATCCTCTATAATTTGAGGCTAAGAGTCATAACCAAGATTAACACTTCCCTCCAAAGGAGGTAGCATGGGTATATAAATTGAAGAAAGAACTCAAAATAACCTCATGTAACCCATGTAGATAGCTGAGACAGTAGACACACAGCTTCTCTTGTGACATTTTCTGTTCAGTCTTAAAATTTGGATCCTGTGCAGTAAAAGAAATGCCAGTGTCTTCACAGTGTCTGACTCCTATACAGGATCCACAGACTAGGTAACTGCATTTTGGTAGGTGCACTGCCGGGCGGTGCTGGCAGCTGAAAACAGCATGTTATACTAAAAATATATCAGCCTTAGAGAGTAGCTGCAGGATGTTTCCCAAAGCTTAGAGCAAAAAGTATCTACAAGTAAAGTCGTTTGGAAGATTTTCTTCATTTACGTCTTTCAAAAGAGATAATCACAATGTGGCAGCTGTAAACAAAGGCATGCTAATAAATTAGGTAACTTTGTAGTTTCAACAACCCCGGAAAAAGAAGCGGCAACTGCCAAAAGAAGCTGCAAATTGGCATCTTTGTCGTGCAAATCCATAACCTTCCTGGGTTCTAGTCCAAAGTAATCAAGCTTTCCTTTCAAATAATCATTTCTCTCACCTCCATATAAAATAAATCCAGCCTCTAGAACAAAATGATAAGGGAACACTGAAAATAGCATGACCAAATGTCCCAGAACGACTACGTTAGAAGGTATGGTCTGTCTACATTACAAACCCTTACTTTCTGTAAACGCTTCAAGGGACCTGTTACATACTGAGACCACTCCCAAATGTTCACAGGCACTGATAAAATCCAGAAATCAAGCTACTCACAGAAATTAGAATCTTCAGTCCTTGAAAAGGAATTTTGAAACCTCGCATCAATTGCTGTATTGCAATCTGGGAATGCCAAATCCCTGGCTCCTCAGCCTACATCCTACAGGCTCTACTCATTTTTAAAGCAAAGTCCTCCTGAACTGCCTGTAACTTGCACAGTTATTTGCACAGGGTTGGCATTGTAGCAGGTTACAGCAGCACTGTGCTCACACTGATATATAAGATGATATCTTACTTTTAATCAATAGGATTAGATGTGCTTTTTCCTACCAAGAGTAAGCCAAATGTGGTTTTCTGACATCAAGAAGCCATGGTTGTTGGAGATGGTATCCCGGACATTAGGCTGCTGCTCTGAGGCATTCTTTGGAGGAGTCCCCTTTCCTCTACTGTATGCATAGAGAGTCTTGAAGGATGATCAGTGTTTCATCTGAGGAGTTGCAAGTCCACCCACACCAGTCATTCTGGATGATTCCAGCTTGTTTTTGACTTAAGTATAAGTCTGTCAAGAAAAGAAGGCCTAAAGCCAAAGCCAGCTGATGGCAGAGGACTGGGAGATGCCATCCTTCTATCACCTCGGCAGTATGGTTATTGACCACTGTCAGAAGTAGAAAATGGGCTAGAGAGACTGTTGGTCTGGTCCAGTACAGTTATTCTGATGTCCTTGTTAAAAAATATTGGTCTGAGCGTGGTTTTTAGAGGCAGAAATCATCAAAACCCTGTCTAAAATCAAAGGCAATTTGAATATTCAAGTCTTCCAAAAAATCAAGCTCTAAGTACTTTATTTATTGAGGTTGACAACCAATTTTGAAATTAGCAACTAGTCTGAATGTTACCACTGTAAATGGCACAGCATTCTCCTGGCACAGTTCTCCTTTCCAGGAACACCTTAGGAACATCCCGTAGAGGGTGTTCATAGGAAAGCTAAGAAAAGACAGGCTTAAGCAGCACTGCCAGCTCTTGTGATGTTATCACAAGCCTGACAATATTTCATGTTTTCTTTAATGTCCAAAATCCTGGATTTATTATGAGAATCACAGCTTAGACATTTTAAAAGGTAAGTTTCTTGTTCTCATGTCTGCAGAGAAAGCTTGAAAATCTGAATTTTAGACTCCATAATCAGAAGACAACCACCTTTGCAATCTTTACATTAAAAAAAAAAAAAAGAGGAAAGAAAAGGAAAAATAAAAAACCTCACCATATATATTTTTTGGAACCTAACTCAGAAATTGAATGTTTTGCTTTGCCATTAATTCTTAGCTTCAGCTTTGCAAACCAATCATGTTAATGTCTAATTCTTTAGGTTTTCCGTATGAAATTGGCAGGCTTACACATTTTTTAGGGGCTGCAGTTTCATGACTGGTCAATATGAGTTTGCAAAGACCGTAAACACAATTCCTTTCTCTCACACTTCTTCTGAATCGTGACCAACCTGTTGAGTTTCCACATCTAAAGTGAAGGAGGCAAATATTTATACTTAGAGCACATTCATATTCAACTGATGGGCCTTTATCAGTGCTTCTGGACTTTGGTATCAGCACTGCATTGAGAGCTCTTGACACTGGGCCCAGAGCAATGTGCATCTTCAGCTTCTCTGACTGAGAGATACAAATGTTTAGTTTCTTCCAGATTTAAGAATAAACTGTTGTTGACTCTTGCTGGCAGAAATGAGAAAAAAAGATTTAGAAAGAAGAATACAGAGATTTAAACCCTGCTGAGCAGCAGTCATCTCAGGTGTTACTGCAGCTGCCCTGAAGTTTGCTTTCAGTTCTCATTCCATGGCTCCCTTCTCAGCTGCCAGTGGACAAGTGGCAATGTCCTCCCAGTGCATCCACCAGGTCTCTGGCCTCGCCAGGAGGGCAGACGGTGCTGGGCATTGAACGCACACCATGATCCTCTGTCCCAAAGCAGGCTTGCCTGATCCCCTGTGTCAGACTCACTCATAGTCCTCCTTAAGTCTGCCTTCCTTGGCAGCACTGGCAGGTGTAGAGACAAGTACTGCAGTATCTGTCAGACACCCACAACTGAGTTCAGAGGGCAATTGTTAGGGCTGCAGATATTAAATAGTTTGTTGGATCCCTTTGTGATGCTCTGAAGTGGGTTCCTTCTGCCTCCCCATCTGCAGAACTCCTGCAGAAGCTTGCTTTCCCTGGAGCTCTTCAGGTATACCCTGCTTTTCAGAGGCTTTCTGTGATGTTTGATTTTCATATTGCTGGGAAAGAGAGAGACAAAGTTTCTGTTCTACTCCCTACTCTCTTGAGATACGAAAAAAGTATAACCAAGCACTTTTTCCTTGACATTTGCTTAAGGCTACAGGAGAAGGGATGACATGAACATAATCCTCTGAGGACAGGAGTGGAGAGTAGAGCCTGGTGACCTTCAGGTATCTCATTTACCTGAAAAATTGTCCCTAGTAAAGATGCTGCATGTTACTACCTCTGTCTGCTGAAAGCAGATGGCTTGCAAGGTTCTGTCACAAGGTGGGCTGGTTGCAAAGAGAGTTCAACCAGCTGCATCCATACCCTTTGCAAGTAGCAGAAAGACAGCCTCCAAAGGATGATTAAAAAAGAAGGCTGAAAATAAGCTTGAGGATTTCTTTGTGTTTCATAGCCTGAGCTGTGACCAGAAAGAGTTATCCATGCTTGGCGCTTCTCTTGGAAGCTTAGTAATAATAGACAGTTCCTGATCATCGAAAGCTGCCAGATCCAGCCCTAAGCCACCACAGGCCCTGCTGGGAGCTCGGCAGGAAGAGCTGGGACCTTGCTGCCCTTCCCCATCTGCCCATGGGAGCACCACCACGGCCACCACTCTAGAGCCTGGATATTCTTCATCCCAAATACGGACTCAATAAATAGATACCATGCAAAATTATTCTCTCATCAATATGCAGTTTTTTTCTATCTTCCACATCCATACAGAAAGATTTCAAGAGATACTAACAACATTTTATATTAATTAAAAAAAAAAGAGAGAGAAATGGCAGAATAATATTGAAATTCATCTCCACCATGACTGAGAATATTTAGCTTTTGATAAATGCTTATTGGTACATAAAGAGTAGCTTTCATCTGAAATACAGCCCTGTGTTATACACAGCAGAAAACTAATCTTTCATTTACTATTTCCTTTTTTTTGTTTTATGGATAAAATTAATACTCTGTACTAAACTTTCCTGTTTTAGGGAGACTGTAAAGCAAGAGAGTGCAGTCTGCACAAATATTTTTGGTGTTTTGTCACCAAAAATTTGAGGGGGTGGAGGAGAAGGAAAAGGGTGGAGGAACCTCTTGATCCCTGAACACTCCTAGATACCAGAAGTTCCTGACAAACCCTAAATGGAGCTAAGTAAGGAAGAACAGGACTGAGCCTCTGTAAATCAATTATTTTAATTGTAATTAATATTTAAAAAAAAAGAAATCTCGTAACTTCAATGTCATGCTTTCTGAGGTGCATAATACATAGTGACCAAAAGGCTGTATCTTTGCCTGCACCCCAAGCAGCTAAAATGGAAATGAAGTGGGTCTAAAAAAGAAAGATTATCTAATAAAATAATTGAGAAATATAATTATAAACATCACATTGTATTTGCATGCAGACAAGAACCTTTGATTTACCAGTCCCAGTCCCAATATCACTTCTCACCTGCCCATCCCTGCATCTACATGGGATTTACTCATCTTTGGGGCAAGGGGAGAAATCACAAAGCCTAACAGGCAACTCTGCCACAACCCTGCAATGAGCCCATTGCTATGAACCAGTTAATAAGGTAATTCTAGAAGTCCAAGTTTGTTTCCGTAGCTACATAACATTACACAAACATTTTGGTTGCAATTTTGTGGCAATGGTTTCACAGTTATTTGATTAAACTGCAGTGCCGTACTGCTTGGAGCCTGGGAGTGTCTGATATCAGTGAAAGCTCTTCAGAAGTGCTACAATTTAAAATTACAGCTTACCCTGTTTGAAGGGATATTTTTAGACTATTTATTCAGAGCACAAATATAGTTCTGTACATCACTGGCTTAATGTCTCTCTTGAGCTGGTCAGAAAGACACTTTACCCAGCACCAGACAAAGGTCAACAAATGGGCATCTTTTTTCCCCCTTCCTTTCTTTTTTTGTAAAGCTGCATTAAGGGCTTTAGAAAGCAAAGTATCTTGTCAGCAAAGACTGCACATCTAACCCCTTTACTGCAGTGACCTACTTATAGGAAATACTCCTATTGAAAGGGGTTTTTTCCAAGATCTAGCATTTCAAACAAAAACATATCTAAAATTAGGTGGAAAGAGTTTAAGGGATCCCTGAGCAAAGATAATGGAAAGAATAAAAGGCAAGAGAAGGGAAATGGTGATGAATCACCATGCAGTCAGGAGGAGTGATGTAGTGCATATTTCTATGAATGGCCATTCTCTGGCTTTATTATCAACAGCTTCATGAGTTATTTATTTCTGATTATTTGTTTGGGTGTCAGGGGGACTTTTGCCTGCAAACCCCTGGAAACCAAAGTTTTATGTACATACAAAAGGCACAGTGCAGGCAGCCACATCTCTGCTCAGCTGTTGCCCTTGCCCTTGCCCTAAAAGGACCCTACTTTCCACACATCAACCCGAGAGCACATATTTGGTTTCTGTGTTAATATAGCTCTGGGCTTTTCTTGAGCTGGGTTTGCTAGTTGTGCTGAACTGTGACAAATTCTTCATGGAGCAGTAGGGTTGGGTTGATTTCAGGTTTGATGTGTGCTGGGGGAATGGGGTAGGAGGTAGAATTTCTTCTATAATGGTGTCTCCTAAACACGTTACACTTCCAGTTGGATCATACCTCAGTCTTACTGCAATTTACAGAACTGGGCATGCAGAAAAGACCACAAAAGTGGGCTCTGCAATTTGCATTTCAGCAGACTTCCCAACAGAATAAAAAATAAAACAGCTGAATTTTGTGTGGTATTTCTCAGCATGTCATTTGGGAGGTACAAAAATCTAGCATCTCTCATATTGTGAACCGGGCAGTGAAACGTAAGCGAGGGGAAATGTATGTGATGTCCTTTTGTTGAGTTAGAGGTGACAGTTAAGTTTCTTGAGGTGAATGCCAAGGAACAGAGGAGTTAGGCTGTCCAGAATCTGAGTCAAGGCAGTGAGTTTTCTGCAAATTTGCTAAAACACTTGTGACCAGGAGGCATGATACAGACACACAGATGTACATCGTGGGACCACCCTGAGAAGCTAGTGTTGTTTCTAAGGACACACATTTATCATAGCACATAATAGCTATTCAGATACCACCTACTTTTAACACCTTTTCAAGACTTAATTTTTGAGATTATCTATTTATTACTAGCTTACAATAAATGAGAAAATTGTCTGCAAAGGAGCAACGTTTCAGGGAGGAATATGGGTCTAATGTGGGGGTTTTTCCAGTTTTGACTATATTTTAAGAAAAATGTCCTCAAAAATTCTGTATCAGAGAGGCAGGAGAGACTTTGCAAGACATTTCAGTCCTGTTCCCAGTTCACTATAAGTCTGGGCTTGTGTCATGATCTTTGTATGTCCCAGTTATTCATTAAAAGTGTCTGGTGAATCTCTCAAACTCATCTATGCACTCTGAGGTTACATTCTTAACATTAATGGTATCACTCAGACACTGGTGTGACTAAATAGTAGAATTAAAAAAAAAAAAATCAAATTAGCTTTATCCTTATTCCATTACCTGACCCCTCTCTTGTTCCTTTATTTACTCTGTCCATTTTAGAAAATGGAGATTTCTACTTTCTCAGGACCATTAAAATGCAGGGAACGATCTGGAGCAATGCTCCTCTCCCCAGGCTGCAGCGCAGAGGCTGTCGATCGCCAGCTCTGCACTCGCCTGGTGTGTGGAATACATATCGACGTCAAGGGGAGTTCCTCCTGCAGAACAAAGGTGGAACGCGCAGGCGGGATCGGCCGGGGCACCACCGAAAAAAAGGGGGCTGCTCCTGTGCGGCAGATGAAAGATAAATACAGTCTCCATTGCAGGCAGGAGAATGGTGTGACGTCAGTAGTTTTCCTGTCGATTTTTATCTCGCCCTAAAGAAAACACTGATAAAAATCCCAAAATACATAACATATGGAATAAAAATATTGAGGAAGTCTCCTGACACTCCAGCGAGGTACACAGGATCCCTGAGAACAGGGCAGTAATTCTTGTGCTGTGTGTATGGTTGTGTGTCCCCTGAGCACTCTAAACTGAATTTGCAGTATCTGCAGGCTGTGACGGGACTCTCCTAAACACTGCAGTTCTCACAACCCAATACCTGCAAGCTTCAGAGTGCAAACAGCCCTTTCTGAATTCTACTCATGGAAGCTGGGTGGGTTTCAGTGTGTTCTCAGCCACCACCTGTCCTTTTTCGTTTCTTTGTGAATCATGGATATAATAAGAAATATGTACTTTAACCTAGACTTTTACAATTCTCTATGAACCACGTTGCTTAGTAAGAGAATTAAAACTTGTTAGCTCCCTCCCCAAGTGCTTTTGTATTTTTTAAATTGCTACTAAAGACAGATTATTTATTATTATTTTGTATAATTTTAAGTTTTAGGACTACATACAGTAGTCTGTATCCTACTGCCTCTAGAAAAATACTATTTCTTATTTATAGGGCAGAAATACGATAGACAGACAACAATGTGATCACTGCTTAAACACATCGCCTACCCCACAGCAAGGACTGCACCTGGAAAATGTTTATTATAGCCAGAAATACAGCCCTCCCTAAGATATTTTAGGATGTGACTCATGATAATGACTAATAGAAAGTTACTTTACTCATAAATCTGCCCTGTCCCTAATCCATCTGTTATTCTTGTTCTTACGAAAGGCAAAACAATTTGGCAGAATGTTTTTAGTCAGATATAATACATTTACATGATTGACTCTTCATTGCTGCTGGAAAAGCAAGCCATTATATCATGAGAATATAGTGTAGGAATTCCTTTTTGGATAACATTTTTGCAAAGGCAGTTCCAGGTGAGCCATCTAGAGGCAAAAGCAAGATTTTCTTAAGAATTCTCCACACTAGTAGTGTAATGAATTCCTTTTCAAATAAATGTTCTAAAAACCTTATAGCATCATGTGTACCAAGAGCTGAGATTGCCATCTGTTAAATTCATAAACCTCTCACGTTTTAATTTCCTGCATGCTCATGCTATGAGTTTAACAGTTTCCTCTGCTTTTTAAAAATGATTTCTGAGAGAGGTTTGGATTGCTTTATGCTAATGTAGTATCAAGAAAAGCCTATATTAACTATAATAAATAATGTACCAATTATAGGAGGGAGCATAGAGTTAAAACAACTTGGAATCTCTTCCTGCTCTTGACTCTCTGTGTGACACTGGAAAATTCTCTTAACTGGATTCAGTTTTACCACCCATAAAGTACGGCTCATGATTTTACCATCTTTGTAAAGCGCTTTATGATCTTTGACTGAAATACCAAAATACTACAATAAATATACATACACAGGAAATAAAATACATGGCCACATTCTGCCTTTACTTCCCTCTTGCTTAATCCTATTAAAATCTGAACTACATGGTACATAAATCAGAGCAGAGCAAGCAGTCTTCTTTGCGTTTAGCAGTAGCAGCATCACAACACAGCTTATGAAAGACGGATAAAAGTCACCAATCTAAAACACAGCTGGGCTGATCTTAGAATAGGGGTGCACCTGGTGCACCCTGAGGGAGAGTTTAGAGTGAGTAGTAATCAAAAGCTTATTTACTATTAAAATTGCTAAATTCTTTTGAAAACATTTCTATTCACGCAAATGTTCCCTGTGCCACCTAAACTGAACTCTACTGAAATATGAGAATTTCTTGTCACCATGTTGGCGAAAGCACTGCAGCCAAAAGCCTGACCTCTACCGCAGGCCCAGCGCTTGCAGCTGATTACAGGGCACAGGGTCAGTAGGGCTGCCCAGGCTGTCAAGCAGGAGGTATAGCTTCAGCTCCAAGGACTCAGAGTCCCAAATCCAGCTGAGACTATCCTGATTTAGAAATTGTTGGTGTCCAGTGCAGCCACAACTACACCAGATACCAAAAGTAGACACACATGATCTGCCTTTGTACCAATTACAGCAACTACAATGGGAAGCAGAAGTGAAAAACCTTCCTGAGTGGCTTTGTTCCAAGCCCACACATGGACATCTCTGCTACACACACAAAGTCACCCTTGGGAGCTGGAAGATTCCATCTTGGGCTACCAACAAGGCCTCAATGACTGCTTTAAAAAAATCTGTATGAAGCCTGGGCTGTAATCTGTCTGCCATTTAACTTTTTCCTGTAGTACAAAACATGAAACATAAAAACATCTACACCAGCATATGTCAGAGTGGGCACACACTGCCTGTGAGTACTGGTGTGTGATGCTGGTCTACCAAGGGTGGAGGCTGTTCATGTGGAAGTGAACATGGCTGGGAGCTTTGGGAAGCAAGGAAGGATTGGAATAAGGAATAGGCTGCTGATCTCTCCCTTCCCCAAGTTTGCAGGGCATATTGGGATAGCCACTCTGGGAATACATTGTGTTCTTGTCAAAAAAATAAATGAAACAGATAAAGGCAAGGAGCCAACAGAGCAATGGTTCCCACTGGGAGCTAAAATGAATCAGAAAGCCTCTTATAGTCTGTAAATACAAGCTTTTCACGTGGCATGACACTATGCATGGAATGGGGTGCTGAGGATGCATTGAACAAAGGGGAAAGTCAGGATAGAAGAGCACATGGACTTCTGCCTGATGCTATCCTGCAAGAGCTGGTGTTCTACTGGGGCTCCCAGGAACTGGACCGACCAAGTTCATAACCTCAGTATTTTGGCTCCTGTGGTGAGATTTGGATGAGGAGGTTGATCCCATGCCTGTTCCTCTCTGTACCTCTGGATGTGGTGAGCCGTGGGCAGCCCTTTGTCTGGCTCCCAGCATGCTCCAGGTGCACGCAGCTACCTTCTGTGCCAGGGGTCAGCTGGACTCCAGTCCCCATTTGCTTCGGACAGCTGTGGTCTCCTGTGGTTTCCCTCTCTGACCCAACATCATAAGTCCCTGATAACGTATTTGAACAGTTCTTCTTTCACCCTTCTCTTTTGGGAATTACAGAGGATTTTTGTTAACCATTTAAATAGTGCCAGTACTTGCTTTCATTTAGTCGGAGATACCTGCTATCAGCCTAATAGTAATAAAAGAATTCACTGATTTTCCACAGGTACAAGCAGGATAAGCCTCATGTATATATCACAGACACTTACTCAGACAGAATAAATAAATTCCATCCTACAGCTGTTTCCTAGGTAACTGAACCAAGACCACGGAAACAGACTGTGCGCAGCTTAGAGTCGAAAAAACAAAACTGCAGCATTTCTTTCTGTCTCCAAACTTCTGATTTTGTGGGACTACAAATATGATAGAAATGTTTCAAGAATGAAATATGTAATTGGAAAATTTGCACCTATTCTCACGCAGCCAAAACACACGATCCTGAGAGTCCTGCAATATATCAATTCTCTAAACTGGTCAGAACAAAATT
Source organism: Cephalopterus ornatus (assembly GCA_013396775.1). NCBI lineage: Eukaryota > Metazoa > Chordata > Aves > Passeriformes > Cotingidae > Cephalopterus > Cephalopterus ornatus. The sequence goes on from VZRE01019413.1 coordinate 925,666, forward strand.
GTCTATGCTTGGATTTCTGCCAGTGCCCAAACCCCTGGAAAGCTGAAGGGACCAGTCACCAAAAATTGTGTGGTTGTGTTTTTCAATTGAGAAATCTGGCCACCTTAGGCAAATAGGCTTTATGTGTAAAAAAAAGAGAGGAGTTCAGCCCTGTTACAAGGAACTGGTGAAATTTCTGGTATCTTCAAACAATGCAAGGTTTCCCTGTCATTAACAAACCAGAGGGTCCCAGAGGACGGTACCTCCTAGAATCGGCAAGGTATGAGCAAAACATTTCCTTAGTGAAACCATCTGCATCCACAATGCAGCTGTACTGCAGGAAAATACAATCAGATCCTTTGAAGCCCTGTTCTGCCTTATTTTGTCCATGACAGAGACTTCCATATTTGCACATCTATTCTTTTCAAACAGATGCCTTTTATCATTGAATGGGGCTCTCCATGCTTTCAACAGACTTCAGAGTCTGTCTTTGCGAGAGGTAACACCTACTTATATATTTGCATCTCTCTGAGATTAACTACACTTGATGATGACTGATTTTCTTGAGGGTTTCTTCTTTTTGTCACCCGGAGGAACCTGGGCACCTCATCACACGGGTAGTTCCTGGCTCTGCGTGTTGACTGCCAGCCTAGGGAGCCAGTGGCAGCACCTGCTTTCAGGTCCTTCAGCTGAGCAGTGCCTTTCTCTGCCCACCAAGAAGGGACAACTGTTAGTGCAAATGGCTCTGCCATCACAGTGGTGAGTTAGAGGGGAAAAAAGAAACCTCAAAATTAAACAACCGTACTCTTTGTCAGGGAAATAGGCAGGTGGAACTTTGCACCTGCAAGAACAATAAAAGGAGAGCAGTTGTGGAAAATCGCTGTAGCCAGACAAAGGTGAAAATTATTCGGCTTCCCACAGTGCAAAAAGCTGGAGTACTTTCTATTAGGACCTTGCATTCAGCTAGGAAAATTAGAGGAAATAAAATCCACTATAATGGGTATATACCCTCATTTCATCTACAGGAAGAGTAACATGCAAGTAATCAGATGCTAAATTATGTCTGTGACATTGTAATAATTGCTTCCAGATCTGTATTGTGCTGGTTGAAATAAATGTATTTGTTTTGATGTGCAAACTATGGAACAGTATTCCTGCCTTATGAGTTAGCAACTTTTTGTTACGAGAATCACTCTGAATGTTACTCTAATGACAACAGCCCAATAAATAAATATATAACTAAACTGTTTTGTTAGCTGTAGGATCATAGAAGAGCAAATATATTAGATCATCATTAGAATTGAGGTGATCCAGCTTTCATTTCCTGAGTATCAAATACTCTGAAGAATCCACAAATGTAGTAATTTTAGTTAATAAAAATAAAGCCCCTTCAGTTGTACTAAAACATCTCTAGCTATTTTTATAAAAGATGCAAAATGTGCATACCAGTGTGGAGAAGGAAAGTTTTTTAAGGAGTGACACCGAGACAAACTCTTATTCCTGTGTAAAAGGGTCAGAGAATCATAAATACCAGTGGGGAAAAGAGAGGTCTTCTGTTTTCGTGATGAATTACATGCAATTTTTAGAAAAGGAATTAGAATATGTGCCTATCCACCCAGAAACTCAAGCTCACAGGCTGAATTTCAGGAAACATGGTGCCAGCTTTTTACTGAATTACATTTGTGTGGTCCTAGTGAAGGTAATGGGGTTACATAAGGTGAAAGTCCATGCAAATATGGGCTCAGCCAGTCTCTCTAGAGGTGTGTAGAAACCATAGGGCTGGAGTCTGATCACTTCGGCAGTGATTTAGTGATTTGAATTTGTTATGCTAAAGTCTATTGACTTCAGTGGATGAACTGTTAATATATGCCTATGTAAATGTAGGTGGAGTCAGATCACCCACAGCCATATCCCAGCCCTGCAGCTGTGAAACAGAGTCAAATTCTGATAATATGGATTCAATGGTTCTGGTCTGTTTCACTTCCATATGCAAATTCTTAGTCTGCAGGGAAACAAACTCCCATCTTCCCTCCTTCCTGTTTCAACTCAACAACTCTTCGAAAATTGCTTAATCTGCCCTTTTGCAGTTCATTAGTAAAGGGGACATGCAATATTAACTGTTCATGTACAGCTCCCACTAAACCAAAGAAAACAAGTTTTCACCTGCACTTCAAACAGAACATCCTTAGATGACCGGAAAAATAGCTTAGTTCTCCTGTTAGTTGGCTGGTCAGAAGTAAGAATTAAAACTGAACAGCAAGTTCAGGGTTTTTTGACACCAAAATTCGGATATCTCATTTCCAAGCCAAACACATTTGTCAAGCAAGCAGGCATTTAGTTGCTGAAGTCACTTTCCTGAATGTACCTATTTTAAAATTTGATCACCTACATAAAACTAAGAATAGGATCACATCACTTCATTGGCTGCAAGTCATAACCTTTTTTTAAAACTGTGCACTAACTTCAGGTCCTGTGAATACATCAGACAGTAAAATCCTGATGCTATCATACATCACCTAGCTAAAAACAACAGTCCCCTGGGGTGAAGCTTTTTAGTAAGCATGGCAGGTCCAGGATTTTGCAGCCCAGCCAGTTCAACCTTCCCCTGGGTAACAGGGAAATGCTTGAGGGCGAGGCTGGGCACACAAATCACAGAATTTCACTGCTTTGTCTTTCAACACAGCTGGCCAGGCACCAGGATGTAGCCTGCTGGTACCTGTGGCCTTGGCATTTCAGATGCAAGGGTGCTTAAATTACTCTGATCTGTTAAAAGGAAGGATATCTTCTCTGCTGAAGACAATGTCATTTATCACAGAGAACACCTGACTCTAACAGAAAGCTGCAGCCTGGGAGTGCAGATGATCCGCAGGTGGACTGTCTTGCACGGAAAGCTGCCTCTGACTTCAGTTTTGCTGTTTTCTTCTTCCTGCTGGATAGTCTTACTTACAGACACAATTCAAGAGCAACCTGAAGAATTACTAAACCAGTGAATCACTAAGACTGGATGGTCTGAATGTGCAAATACAAAAGGGAATTTAAAACACACACAAGAGAGGAGTCAGACTCAATGCCATGCTAATGGTGGACTTCAGGAGAAGAATCTATTAATATTGCCTGATGAGTTTGCTCATGCAATTCATTGTAACACACAAGTAAACGTAGGAGAAAATTGTATCACAACTAAGCTTTAGAACAGGGATAAGGTCACAATCACTACTAAAGCTACACACAGCCACTGAATTCTGTAATGCAAATTGCATACAACTTATAGGGTGTAAAATGAAACATATCCATGGCTTGTCTTACATTTTCTGTTCAACCTTATTTCTGCCATACCTATAATTAATGTTACACTGAAGCTTAACCAACTGCCTCCAACTTCTATCAGACTACTCCTATCTCAGGATTCATACTGAGAGTTGTCCTTGTTTAAAGTAATATTCAAAACCAAAGAAGTTCACTACTGTCCCAAAGAGCTGATAGAAAGATCATAAGGCAGCTTGACCCAACCTCTCCCTTTAACTAATACAAACCACTGACAGAGGAAGATTTTCTCCATATTACAGATACTACTGTGTTTAGTACATCAGGGTGTATTACAACATCAAGCTCAGTGCAGGGTCTAAAGGACAGCACATAAGGAGTTAAGGTTCATTCATCCTCTCTCTCCGTCAACTCTTTGAACCTGGCAAGACTTTTGTCCTCTTGCTTTTAGGTACTTGTTAGTTTGTTTCAGTCATTCTCTTCTGGCTCTCTTCTAGCCTAGGAGACTTTTTTCTATACAAGTCTGACAGTGAATTGAAAATATAAATCAGAAGGAAGGAGTTTAGCTTTGTTAAGTTCACAAGCTGCACCATTTATGCATGTACTTAGAGAGCACAAAATATATAACATTTGAAAGGAAGCGAGCCTCAAGTAATTAACCTCAAATACTGTAATTATCACTGTGTTGTTCTTTTTTTTTTTTTTCCCCCCAGACTCTTAAGAAATCACTTCAATTACTGTTTTGTTATTATGGAAACCATTTTATATGAAACACCTCAGGTTAGAAATGTTAATAGATGAGATTATGTGATCACAGAAACACTTCTAGTGATGGATCAGTGGATGTGGTGTAACTGGCAGGCAGCCATCAGCTCCATTGTTTTTTCTTTATTTTAGAGTTAATTCTTAGAGAATCTGGCAAGTTTTAAATTTCATTTTCATATAAAATTAAATGCAAAAACAGTGGTATGTTTTCCTTAGGTTTACTCAGTGCAGTCTTTCCTGACTGAAACAACAGTTGGTATTGGTCACAGAAATGCTCATGATTTCCCACCGCATAGATAAAACAAAATGTGCCCTTATTTCTCACTCCAGCACACACTTTAACTTTGTAGGAAAGACAGGCAGTTGGTACACACCCTTTATTTCAGGTGGCTGTGGTTCTCCTCTGCTCCTTTCCTCCTTTCTCTTGATCCACTTCAAAACTCACTTTTAAGAAAAAGTTGAATTTATTTCAAATGACCAGTGGTATTACCCAAACAGCCCTTACTTTGTTGAGAGATCAGTGAACCAGCCCTCAAATCTCTAAAGAAAACAAGTGGGACAGAGATGCTATAAGCCCCAAATCAACATTTTGCATACCTAAATAATAAAGACTGTTCTTTCACTCCATTTCCATGGAGGCTGCATTAGACATCAAGCCTTTCTGGCATGGATAGATCAATGCAGGGGACTAGATCAGTGCTTCAGGGACCACCTCAGAGCAGGTACTCTGCTGGACTTGCTGGTGTGTAGGCTTTCAAATACAACTGAACTGGATGAAAAGAAAAATTATAGACATTCATTGGAGTCTGCTACAAATACAGGTAGGAGGTAACATGGAAGACTATACAGGCAGGGCATGGTTGTTACACTGACATGAATTGTGATATCCTCATTTTAACTTTAAAATGTGAAAATAAGCAATAAAAAGCACTCAGTGTTTGCCTCACAATGATAAATCACAAGTTTGTAGGACATGTATTATTTTTCCTAGGCCAAATTCTTATTCTTTATGATACTCACAAGTATTTATAGTTTCTCACTGAGCTGAGTGAAAGTCCTGAACAGCCTGTCAGGTTACCAAAACCTAACGATCCCTTTACTGTTTGAGGATGGATTACAGAAGAATGCATTGGCACAATCTTGGCAAAACAGGGAGTCTTCAGCTACCACACCAGAAGCATCTCCATTCCTAGATCTGTGTGCCCCAGTATAAGACATGTCTTTTTCCCTTGCATTATATAATCATTAATAGTAATAATATAATTGATTTATTGTAACAACAAGCAATCCTAACATCAAACCCATCAGGAAACTGCACAAGCAATTAAAATACAATCCTCCAGGAAGCATCATGAAACTGATAAAATGAATAAGTTATTAAAATTCCACTTAGAATTCTTATGAACCTACAAATATATAGTGCTGAAATATATTAAGTTGTTTCTCCCAAAAATAGATCACTAGTGCTGAAATATGTTGAAAAATACGGTATATAGTGAGAAACAAGGGACACAGACTTCATTCCATAGGTCTGAATAACCCTTTGCAAAATAGATTATGCAAAAATATCTCACATGCTAATAAAAAATGTGTTTTTTATTTAGGGACAGCATATTCCTGAGATTGAGGCTGTGTGTCCCCACTTCGATTTTTTTCAGAACCAGAGAGAATTGTATGGTAATTGCTGATTCTGCAATAAGAGTGCTGGCAATACTGTTAACTGACTTCCCCTCCCAGTTTCCATTGGTAATACAGTAATTTTTCCATCTCTAGGTTTACATTACCTGCCAACACAACCCCAAATGGCCTGGAAAAGAAGGAAATTTTATCACACTGCTTTAGGCCATGTCTACATTGGGTAGTTGTACTACTTTAACTGTGGTTAGCTTACATTAAAGTAGCTGGTGCCCACATCAGACTGGTTTTCAAAGTGATTTAATACCTCAGGCTACACTAAGCATCCCTCCTTAGAGCAGACATTAATCCATTTAGCAGGGAGCCTGTTCCCTGTGGAGTTTATATGGCCCTAGTAGCTCTGCTGCCACAAGTCCTTTACTTAGTAACTCGCTCTGTACTAAGCTGCCTTGATATTTCTGTACCTCCAGTGTGTTGACATTGCCTTGGCTAGATGCACTTTCTGTTTAATTATCAGTAGCCCTGCAGACATCAACACATCAAGTTTATTTATCTGCTCCAGGACACATGTATCCCTCTGGGTTTCTTCATGTATCCATTCTTAGTTCTTAGACCTGACTGCCCTTGCCAAAGACACATTCCCACCACAGGAAGATATCCCTCAGTGTAGATGCTTGGAGGAAATTGCTGGAGCAGAAAGGCAAAAGGCTGACCAAAACCTGACTCAAGGTGGAGTCAAAGCAGAGGACTGTGGTAAAAGTGCTGTAATACAAGAGGCTACGATGGAAACACAAGCAAAGCAATTGAGAATTGTATTTTTGCTCCCAAGACATAGACAAAGCTAAAAACTAACATGGTGCACATTGCCTGAAGCAGCACTGTGATAAATACCCACAACGGTACTGGCAGACTCTGGGAAACCACCAAGAGCACCCAGTACCCCACGCATACATGAGGTCTGACCTGGAAGAGAATTACAGGGTGGCTGGGACTCTGCAGATGTGGTAGAGGCACACAGAGCCCCAGGACAGCCACAAATCCACCAACCAGCTTAAAACCATTGCTAGGACTGGCCAGGAAGTATGATATGCTATATCATTACACAAGTGCCCATGGAGATTTCGAAGGGTTGGGGTTTTTTTGTTATGAGTTACATTGCAAGAGATAGCCCCCTTCCACCTGCTTGTTCAGGCCACTCACATAGACATCACCTTTGGCCTTTAGTATATGATGTTCACAGCTTTCCTCTGTCTATTCCCTGCTACAAAGACCAGGTCACTCCTCCTCAGATTCTATCCCCACATTAAACACACTGGTGCTTTTAATTTCTGACTTAGGGTACATTTTTGTACTTGTTTTTAGGGCTTCATCCTCCTCACACAACACAATACAATGTCTCCAAGAGGAGTGAAACTGTGTAGAAGCAAGAGGAACGGGCAGGACTCAGCCTTTGCATCGCAGCACCCTCAGTCCAGAACTGGTGATGAAGCACTTGCTCTACACAGCAGCAAGGGGGTGAGCAGCCACTCAGAGATGCTGCTGGATTGGGAGGAGCAGCAATATATCCTCTGCCATAGAGGATGTTATTTTGGGATAGGAGAGGGAAGAAAGGAGAACAAAGAATCTTCCTTGCACTCTGCCATGCAACAGGGTGAGAGGACAGAGAGAACATGCACCACATTAAGTCTTGTCCTGAGCCCAAACACCTCACTATGGCTGCTGGGCACAAGATGAGGATTGCAGTCCCTGGGAGATGCTGTCCTTATTACCCAAGAGATCTTCAGAATGGGAAGAGTTTCAAGCTTTGAAGGTTTGTTTCTTCTTTGCCACAGTACACGTTCACTGTGTCTTAATACTTCAGCTGTATGTCATTCATTCTCTCTTTCTCTCCATTTGGGGCAACCAGGCCAAGCATAACATGGGCCTTCTTGCACTCATATTGCACTAGAATAAAGCATTGCCATCATTTCTACTGATGCTAAGTCTTCTGACAATCAGCAGCTACATCCAGGAGGAACTGATTCTGCTTTCATTAAAATCAACCATAGTCCATGTTTATGGCCAGTGAGTATGAGGGGACCCTGCAAGCTTGCTACAGTGCAGTCTTTGGGGAAGACACTTTTACTGAAATGAATGGAGGACCAGGACTCTCCATTTGTGTTTCTATGGCAGAGAAACAAACTGAAGTTAGAGTTTCAGACAGGACAATGGCCTGCAAAGGTAGTGAGTTATCAATAGCCCTTGATTGAAACTCTTGAATTCAGACTGCTTCAACATTCAAATTTCAGAAAGAGAGGAGAGCCCTTGATTCTCACTTCAATTCTGTTTCAATAGAAAAGACTCTTTTCCTTTCCATTACAACAAAAGATAGTAAATTTTACTTGTTCCAGCCTTTTGTATGAATAAAAGAGGGCTATAATTCATGGGCAAATGAAAATGATATATCACAACGTTGCCTTTGTATTTGTCTTTTACGCTTCAAGGTCTTTCCTTTACTCTTGAATTGGCTATGAGCAAAGGGAGTGAGGAGAGCTGCAAACATAATCTTGGGACCTCTGTATGCAAATGTATGAATCACCAGAGGTAATTAGCTATTTGCCTGACAACAAGCATCTAGTGCCAGCTACCTATGCAGAGTAGCCTGTCAGGCCTCCACAGGGCTGTTCCTGAAAGCTGCAAGTCTGCCTGAGGTCATCCATTGCACCTCTTCTCCAATCCCCATTCTCAATACCCAAATGTCTCAAGACTGCACTGGGTGTTTTCCTTTATTCAAGGCACCTAAATCAATCCTGCTGCTGCTTTCACTCTTTATTATTTCTAAACCACAATACGTGTCAGTATGCAACACAGTTTCATATTTAGCACTGGTCCTGAAGAGAGCCACCACAGGCTCCTCTTATTTCTAGAGGCTTCCACTCCTGCTGTACATTGTTGTCCGTGTTGTGAGGCAGCAGTAAAGAATTCAGGGTCTGACTGCCCATCTCTAATACTGTCTTTGTGGGTGTAAGAAAAGTCCAAGCACTGATTTCACATGAGAAGTTAATTAGGCTCTGAGCTAGCTAGCGTCATACTATTAAACACATTAATCTATCAATACCCAGGCACAGAACTGTTCCAACTAGGTATTAAGTTCTACAACCAAACATGGATCTCACTGAAATCAAGTGGTAAGACTCCCACTAGGCTTCAGCAGGCCTGGGGTTTGCTCTCTATGGATCATCAGGAATGCAGATTTTTTAGTTTGGTTTCCTAGGGGAATGGAATTTGTGCAATCATGATGTGTGTACAAACCTGTCAGTCTACCCCAGTAACTTTGTACCTACTGGACAATTTCAAAAGAGAGCCCAAAGGCACCAAGTTTCTATTAATTCAGTAAAAATAAGAAGATAGGTGGCAGAGAGAGGCTGTATCAGTGCTCAGTTAAGGCTACATGGTAAACAGCTCACTCCTTGTTATGTATCAGATAATCCACACAGGAGGCAGATGTAGAACACCAGACTTTAGTCCTGCAACCCATGGAGTAGTTAGATTTTGTTGGGGGCTTTTTTTGTCATTTACTCAAGATAAAAATCGTTCAAGATTTGGGGTGTTTTAGTGTGTTTTTTTATTTCATTTGAAGACTGAGCGTGCCAACGGCTGCACAAGTGAGCAGAGGAACTGCCTCAACAAATGTTAGTAGTGGTCAAACATCATTCCTTCTGTGACACTATCAGGCTCTCAAGTATACTACCTACAGAAACAACTGGAAAGTGATATGAATGAACACCTTGAAGAGTAAGGTATTGCAGAAGCTGAGTGATCGTCCCTTTATCTCATCTCTGATTCTTGGGGAGTCACTGATGCACCGTATTGAACTACTCTCAGATTTGCATCTCAAGGATTTTCCCTGGTAAAGCAAGAAGAATTTAGTTCCTAAATATTATTTTGTGGATATTTTTTAGATAAGCACAATAGCCAGTGACATAGAAAGACATATTTCTAGGGGAAGACTTGCCAAATTTTAGCCATGATTTTACACTTTCTGCAGCTTTTCTTCTGAGCTAACACCTACATAAGTATGGGACTTGTCTTGGTCTCCTGAGGCCAAACTGACTGGCTAGAAATCCCATGTCCTATTAATAATGCCAAGTGAGAAGCTGCTGATATCATAACATGATCGACCAGGCTTACTGGGGAAAATTTTATAACAAGTCAGAATTTTACCAACAGAGCATCTCTGTTTCTCAGTGTTCCAGAAACAATTTATATCAGTTGCAACTACCAGTCCTTAAACACTTCTCATATTCACCGGGAGGAATGATAACCTTGAAGCAGAAAATATCTGGGTGATATGACAGCTGTAGCAAAACACAATGTGACCAAGATTCCTTAGCAGCATAGTTAAAATATTTTAATGGAACTACAGTAGTTGATCAAGGAAACTTGCAGTACTCATGGGTAGAGAGGGAGGATATTCAGGGTCCTTATATCTGTCATAACACAGCAACAGGGACCTTTGAACACACTATAGCCACTTTAATTTAAATTAATACCAGACCATAAATTATTGAAACAACCAAGTTTCTTGCATTCAAGCATCCTTACACCCTGATGATTCTTCATTCTTACTTGTTTTATAAGCTATGCAATTATGTACTTTTAAATTATAAGTAATTATATGCTATATAAATGCATAATGTCAATGCTATAAAATACTTGGTTTGGTCTGTATGTAGAGCTCTGTATTGTATAGAAGAGAAAGGATAGAGTGATTGTCATAGGAAAGCATGAGAAAGGTTGCAGCTCTCTTACATGATGCCTTGGCACCAAAATTTCCAAGTGAATGACCCAAGCATAGTAAGACAGCTTGGTCAGTGCTTCCAAGCCCTTATACTCAGTAGAAGGATCAGACAGTTGAGGGTTTCAACACAAGCTTATAAAAATACAAAATGGAACTTTTTTTTTCTATTGGAAAATAAGGTAATTCTCCTACAAGGAAATTATTACAGGAACTACTACACAAATGACATAATAATGTGTATCTCACATGTGAGACTGGAAGATTAAAATTTCAAAGAGCCATCAGCCTTCAAAGTCTGACTTTTATTGTGTTTCCTAAGCTTCTCTGAAAAAGCTCTGCCTTTATGAAGGCCATGCTGTTATGTTATTTCTAAAGACTTCAGCAGGGTCAGGGTTCCACACTGGCTCTTACTCTAAAATAAACATGCAGCCTCGACCACAAGCAAGAGCGGTTGCAGGGATTTCTGTAAAGTTGTGTTGTGCCTTATGTCGGAGGGTGGCCTAGATAGAGTGGACCCTTGTGGCCTTATGAAACAATCAAACTTCACATGCCAAAAATATGATCATTTGAACAAAACAAAACCTTCGCAAAAATCACATTTTGTGGATTTATGCACATACCTAAATACTCTGCCAAATCCAGCAATCTTGCATTCTTATTTTAAAATCAGATTTTTGTTGGCCGGAGTGCTTAGTAATTGTGGTTGTTTGCTTTATTACAGGAGTATTCGACAGCTAGCAATCAGGGCTGTCACTTGAGGAATTTGCAGTGCCCATTACAAGAAGCATCCAAGTATCATTAAACTTTTTGCACAAGGGGATAGTGAAGCAACCCAAGAGTGCAGAATGGGAAGAGCATCTCTCCTATCAATAGCTCACCCACATTTTTTTTATTCTTTTGCTTGATTTGATCTCACCTCAGACCAGACTGCCTCAGGGGAGCATATAAAGCTGACAGGAGCGGTGGCACAAAATGGAGCTGGATTTTGCTCCCCAACTAAAGGCAAAGGGCCCCTGTGGTGACACAGCCCTGGGGTACCTCTGTGGAGTTGTAATGTTGGAGATGCTTGTATAAGAAAAAGGCTTATTCTAGAAATGAGGTCAAGATGGGCTTTGAACTGTTCACATTCATTGACCAACAATAATTTCTTCCACCCCCTTATTAGCCAGCTATGAAGCAGGATATTTTGCAGGATGGAGGTGACAATATATTTCTGAAACTGCTCCAGTACGTCCCCTTCCCCTCACTCAGATGCCAGGTATCTAACAGGTCTTCAGCTTTGCCTTGCTTCTTGCATTAGCCATAAGGTTTTGTCTGCTATAAACAAAGCTCCTTGTTTAGAACAACTGGAGCTCTCTGTCCTTGGTAGGACCAAGAGCTATGGTCTCACACGTATAAACGGTAGGATGAATGCTAATATGTTAAAAATTCAAAAGCAAAGCTGACCACAGAACTGCATTGCACACAGTTAAGCACTTACAAACACCGAAGTCTCTAAGCCCTCCTCAACAAATTCACATATAATTTCTGATTCATGCTCAGGGACAAGTTTGCAATGTATAAATTGTGGTTGCAAGATGCCTTTTTTACTTTATTCTCCTCCTTTGCCATTATTGCACAGTAAAACCATTTTACATAGATACATGTGGCCATACCTCTGAGGCTTTGAATTTGCATTACTCCAATTAAAACTAACAAACAAGCAAAAAACCCAAACAAAACAATGAACAAAAACCTCTTGCTTCGGGCTTCACTCTTGGTAGGTTTGGACTCTACTGAAGAACGCAAATTTGAAGCACATAGGATTTGTTCTTGCACAACTGAAACAGGATTTAACTGGGGGATTGCTGATTGACTTGTGCAACAGGGGACAAGATCTTTTGCATCACTCCAGGCTACATTTTGTATAATTCAAAGATTTGCACACTGTGGTATAGGTAAAAATCAATCTGTGAATTCTAGATAGAATATCAGTTATTATGCTTATGAAGTTCTAATTCCAGTCATAATGTTTTAAGGGTACATCTAGAAAAGTTGGGATATTTCAGTATAAGATCAGCCTTCTATCATGCAACTATTTGGGAGTGAAAAAGCCAAGCAGGATATTGTATGTATGAGAGTGTGATTCAGACTGAAATAAAATCTTTCACTGGTCATCAGAAGGGGAGAAAACTAAACAATGCTAAATATAGTCACTATAAAGAAGCTTAATATTTTGCCACAGTATAGTTTCTGCCCAGATACTCAGAAGCAGCTTATTCTCTCTCTTAGCTTGTACTGTTTCCTGTGCGTGCTGCCCTGAGAGCTTGTAACATTCAAGAGCAGACCCGGCACATGGTTTTCACATGCCAAGTGCTACTTTCAAAGCAATCATTGCTGCTTTCAACTTTTAGGTGATGCCTAAAAAGAGCTAGAGACTTCATTCAGAAGAGCAGGGGGATAGTTTTATGTATAAAAGAACAATATGCAATGTCTTACATCTGTCTGCATGTAAGAAATTTCCATTTGAATGGCATTGAGCATCTTCAGCATGGCCATTTATCTTTCAGTACATTTCCTAATTAATTAGTGCTATGAAATCTTAGAAATTAGACCTTTAGCTCAAGAAATGAAACAGATCTTGAAGAATCTATGGTAGGTAGTTCATGCACGTCCTGATGAGTTAGTTGAAAAGCTGCGAGTTAAAATACTTGGAGCTCAGCAAAAATCCCACTGGATCAAGTTGTACTGTCAGCTGTACCCAATTAATTTTGAAGAGAGTTCAATTATTGATTCTAGGTGGACCAAGCAGCATTTTATGTTGATACCAGTAAGACAAACATTGTTCAGCCCAAATAATTTATGTATATACTAACCAGTACAACTAAATCCTGATTTATAAGTCTGAAGAAAACAATGCTCCAAAATACTTTTTTTCCAAAATAGAATGTCTTTAGAAGGTATGGCCTAGGTGACAGAGGTTAATTCTTCTACTTAAAGGCAGTATTTTCATCGTTGCATCTAAACCTACTTTGAACTTGCATAAGTTACAACCAGCTGCTGGCTGAGAATTGTACATAACTAAGCATGGGCTGAAACTGGAACAAATTTTTAAGTGTAGATTGTCTGATAGCGAAACGGCAGTAACATGGCCCAAACCAAAATGGACTGTGAAACTGAAAATAAGCTATAGTTTTTACTGAAATACTGTTCAACAATTATTTCTAAAACTTACCTGATTAAAAAAAAAAAAACAAAAAACAAAGGAACTTAGTAATGTAGTTATTTAACAATCTTAATACTAAAGAGCTCTTTGGTTTTCCCAGCATCTCAGGTGGGAATTTTCACTTAGCAGCTGCTTGAACTTTTACAGCTTACATAAAACATTTAAAAAGACCCCTAAAATGGGCAGTTCTCTCAGTTGCAGAAGTATAAAGCAAGGCTAGGGATGCTGACTATACTACATGAAGAGACGTATTTCCAAGTACATTAAAGGAGATGTTATTCCAGATAAGCTTTGATTTTACCTTTGAATTCATTAAGGGACCAAGTATGGCTCATAGAGGCTTAAGGGTTCAGAAGAGAGGTAGGGGGGAAACTGTCAGAACTGAAGTGCCTTATTCCTATAAAGAGCATGCCTTCCCCTGGGACTTTGAGAAGGGGGAGTAAGGAAAATGCCTTCTCTACACTCACTATCATACAAGAGATTACTTTAATCCTTTTAGAGTTTGAGGATGGAAGGGGAAGAGAAGGGCTCTGTGTGCCTTCTCTCCAGTTGAGTGCTCAACAATAGACCTCAAATGAGATAAAGCTGACTCAAACTTTTTTTTTAATTGAAAATCATTTAGTTCCCAAGTACCAATATAAGAACTTTACAAGGCTGGCTTCAGCTGGTACCATATTTATTGAAGCTATCATACTGCCTTTTAACTGCTAAAGCTGATCACATCTTTCAATGAATTCTTGCATTATTTTAATCTCTTCTAGAGAGCGGCTCATTTTTTGTATACTTTGTATTTATAGTTCCTCAACTAGTTTTTAAGGAAACCCCATCTGTTAGCTAAGAATAACCAAATTTCCACTCTATGTCACGGACTCTGACTAGGCATCCAGTGCCATGTTTTACAGTACACAGATCAACCTGAGAGGTGACAATTCAGCTGGGGTCCCAGGACACCCCAAACCCAGAGCTGGGTTCTTTCACAAGCAACCTTTCATGCTTGGCACATAAGTTTCCCCACAAGGAGGCCAGCACATGCCAGGGCACTGCTGTGGCTCAGTTCTTTGCAGAGGGTGGTTGCTGCATCACACCTTGCTATGGCTGAGGAGACCATGTGCCACCAGCCTTTGACCTGCTGCCAAGTACCAGTGGCTCAGAAAACAGAGAGCAGCAAAGAAGGGAGGGTGTTTTTGGCCCATGCATGTCAGGAGTTGCTGTCTGCAGCCAGCCCTGCAGCACTCCTGTGCCAGTCTGGCAGCAAAGAGCCATTGTCTAATCTGAATTTGCAAATGCAACTATATTCCTCCTGAGCTTAATTAGATTAACTTACATCCGTATTAGGGAGGCATCCTCCTCTGCCAAAAGCCATAGCTCAAAGGAAGTTTTTCCCACTTCAAAATCTAGGATTAAAACCAGATGCTGCTAAGTTTCCACCTTCACATATCATCTCAAAATGATTAGTCATTAGATTTTTTTGTTTCACTACCAAATAAGATAAGATAGTTAAAAGAAAACACTAGCACGGGTAAAACTTCCATTACTTGCCAACTAGTTTAAGTGCTTAAGTTGTGTGCAGAAACCATGGAAAATTGACACTGGTTAATACAATCCAGATATATATATGCTCACAGATAAATTAAATAAATTAGACCTTTATAAAGGTGATGACTTTCCAATTTCAGTTTTCACAGAGGTAACAAATATAAACAGAGCTCTAGCCACTGAAAATTCACACGTCTTAGGAGTAACAACTCAAATTCCAGATGCTCACAGGGGAAGTATTATTCTGCTACTGGACATTTAACAGAGTGGTAAAATGCAGTGATAATTTTGGCAATCCTTTCTACAGGGCTTTGAAGTGACATCTGAGTTTGCCTGTTAGACTTCAACATTTAAAACCTTGTGTCAAGAAAGAAATAAAGCAGAGATATTTCTTAGCAAATCAGAGGAAGGGTTACTTAAAGGATGATCATGAGCACTTCGAATGTGAAAATGCAAAAAAAATCCAAGGACAAGATAAATCATGCTCCTGAGGCTTATGAAAAAATGTATGTGACATATGCTTTAAGTTCTATAAGCAAGAAACTATAAAACACACGTGCTGTCAGAGAGCATGAACATTCATATTCAGGTGACTTAATAGAAATAATCATTCCCATACAAATAAAGTTATCTCTAGACTCCATGTCTCCTTCCTTCCAGTTTGTTCCTATTGTGAATATCAAGGCCTGCCAATGCCCTGCTTTTGCCTGTTGCCTGCACAGTGTACTGGTTCTTAGACAGCAAATATCCTCCTGTATGGCCTGGGTGGGGGGTACCTAAAGTGCTGTACTTCAGCTTGAACAAGTATTAGTACACCAAAGCTGTAGCAAAGCCCAGTAGTGAATAGAGATGGCAACAGAAGAAAGGTGGAAGAAGAAAGATGGAAATCCCAAAGACTTTCAGTTATCTTGTAAAAGATGGAAAGGCAGATTTACTGCGTAAGTAACATCGATGGTAGAGCATCAATACCCTATTGTTCCTCAGCTGTCACCTAAATCCACACAACAACCAGAAACAGAAAGTTTTCAGGAAGGTTCCAAACAGGACTGAAAAATATCTAGAACAGGAAATCTAATCTTTGTTATGTGTCCAAGTGGTTAAAGCAATAATAAAGAATAAAATTAGTCAACATACTAATGTAATGGGCAAGAGCTGGGAGTGCTTTTTACAGAGGGATATCATACTGCTCGAGCCTAAGAGTTACCTGAGCAAGTGACGTATGAAGGCCCCATCTCATGGTATTCTTGAAACTGCAAGAAGCATTATGGGCTCTAAAAGAAACTGAATTGCCAGAGGATCTATGCAAGAAAGTAGTAAGCAAAATTCAAACTAAAATTGCATATGCAAGGAAAATAACCCTAAATAAATTAGAATTCATGGTTGCTTAATTAGCTATAACATGAAAATTACACTGGATTTTACATAAATAGTTGTGTGGAAAGTGCAGCTTGATGCTCAGCAGCACTCAAGAAGGCAAAGGATGCGAAAGTATGATTAGAAGTGTAATGAACCTAATGAGAAAATGCCATTGCTATGTTAATCTATTGCACAGCCATAGATACTCTGTGTAGTTACAGCCTTCTCACCTCAGAAGAGGGAAAAAGGTTTAAAATAAGAGCAATGAAGATAATCTGAGAAACCCGTAAGAGCTTCCATGTAAAGACAGATTAAACAATTCAGGATTCTGGTGGAACAGCTGGAAGAGAGTGCAATGACTGTAATGGGACTTTCAAATGTCAGAGGGGTGGATAAGGTTAACACCCGATACCAGGAGTTAGCCATGAAAATACTGAGAGGCAAACTCAAGTAAAATCAAAGGGAACACTTTTTACACACAATGTAGCTGGCTGCAAAACACTATCAAAAGCATTGAATGCCAACAGAGAAAAAACCCAGCACTACCTTCTGCATAATTTATACAAGTTCATAGAAAAAAACCTCAAAGGGTTGTTAAAAACATTAGTGCAAATGAAGCCTTAGGGTTCAAAAGGCTACAAAATACCAAAACCTAGTATTCTACACCAAGGATCATTTGCCCTACTTTTATATTCCTTGCTTCAGCATGTGCTGCTGGCTGTCTGCTGTCAAAGGCAAGATATTAGTACAGAGGGACCATTAACCCAATCCAGTAGGGCTGTTCCAGATTCAGGCAGGTCAAAAAGACACATGAAGTAGATCTTATAAGTTTTGAACATTCACACTTTATTTAAAATTATTCAAATGGCAACAAAGCAGATTCATGGAATACTTCTTTTGTTCTTAACCTTTTGTAATTTGAATTTCCCTCTTATTCAGGAAAATCACTCAACCTCTTCAACTACGCAGTCACATTATGAAAACGTTTCAAGAGTCTGTGTCCCATAATGAAAAGATTTTCATACAGTATTAAAGAAAGAAAACCCAAAACACAACACAAACACATCTCTACTATGTATTACTTTCTCCCATTCTCTTTGATCCAGTCAATTTAGTGGTTATACACCACTTCTCCAAGAAATTGTGCAACTAAACTGCTGCACAGTAAAAAGAAAAATTAACAACATCCCAGCTTCAAATCATAATGTTAGAAAATGCGTAACTTAGTAGCTTTAAGAAGATCTTAAGGAAACAGTTTGCGAAAGAGAGGCTTTGCGAATACTGTCAAGTTTCTCCCAAGAGCCCATGGAAACCAGATTTTGGAGGCCCAGAAGTTCCCTTATGTTATGTACCTCCATGTGACAAAAGGAATCCACGTTCAGGCATTTGACTTGGAGTGTTCCTAAGCACAAGGGTGCTCTTTTTCTCCTAGACTAACATGCAACACCCATTCCCATTGCTTTCCAACAGCAAGGAGTTGAATGAATGCCACACATCCTTCAAGATGCACAAACCTGTCTCCTGCTTAAGCAGCAAAGTGGTGGAATGCCTCAGTAAGAAATACTAACTAGTGCACCATCTTCCCAAGGAATTGACTTTGGAGATAGTGAAGGGATAAATGTTACTAGGAAAAGGAAGAGCTTTAACAGGTATCAGGCATTAGTTTCCTAGCAGACAAGTTACAAATCTGTTGCATACATGAGCACAACATATATGAACAGTGTTTCATTCCTGTGTAGTCAATGACTGTCAGCGGAAGGCAGGACTCCAATACATGATCAGATGTTATCTAGACTTTCCTGGTACGTGCTTCATCCCTGGCACATGCCACATGGACACCAGCCCAACTTATCTGTGAGATTATATAGGGCATCTTCACACTAATCTTTTTCACTTCAATGCTCTTCTTCCTTTTTTAATGTTTTCAGAATAATTGACCTCTCCTGTAATCATTGTTCAAACCATTTTATATCCCTCTGTCAGCTGACTGATCTCCCTTTTCATGCTACCCTCAAACTCTATAACAATTTGCAACAATACTACTGTATTTTATTGCTGTTAAGCAACAAATGCCTGCTATTATAATAAGTCATCTGTGCAAGCAATTTACATATCAGACTTTTGTTTTCCATTTCCAATTTCTTCTTGACTTCTTCCTCTCCTGTAGGCCTATTCTCACAGCGCACTTTATGACCTGGAAGCCTGAAATTTGAATCAGCTATACTGATAGAGATAAATTGTAACAATGACATCATCCTCCTCCTGAAAGTGTTTAAGGGTACATTATTTTTCCCCATGCTCAAATTTCCCTTAAAAACAGACTCAAGAAATGAATGTAAGAATTCAGTTTCTTTGTTCAAGTGTATTGTCTTCATTCTCAATTTGTTTTACAGAATGTGTTTGCCAGCTGTTCTTTTATTATTTTCATACCTCTCTATATCCAACTTTCTAGTTAAATACTTACTATTTGGCCCAATTTCTGCTCCCTAATGTGCATGATCAAAAATCACAGGCATATCCAAGAGCTGGAATTGGCTCTAGCTATTCACCCACAACCTGTCATGCCTTTCAGTATTTTTTTCCTATATCCCTTTCATTTTTTTAGATGATCTAAGCCATTTTACTGAGGCAATTTTTAACAGACAAGTATGTATAACTAACAGGACCCTTATGGAATTTAGCGTTGCTCAGATTTGATGTTTTAAAACTTAGTGTGAAGTGGGTTATTTAATACAATACTCTTGATAGTTGAAGAGAATCCAGTTCTACTCCCAAATTAGTGCAATTTTAACTATCACTTCAATTAGGAAGCCAGATTATATGAGTTATACAAGCTTTCTAAAAAAATTAATCTATGATACAATACTTATTTGCCAAGTGTTGGAGTGCTTAGATGGTATTATTAGATTCCCCTCCTCTTATAGCTCTGTAATATATTTCCAGGCACTTCAATCACCTCTCTCTATATAAACAGATGGAAGTCTTTCAGACAAGCATACAGAGTCAGGCTGTCTGTATACAACATAAGATACATCTGTTAATTTGTGGAATTCAGTATTTTGAATCTAATAATAAAGCATTTTTACTTTAATGTGAGAAGCAACATTTATACACTGCCTTCAGTTCTTGCCATTGTTTTGCCCTTTATTTTAGTAACTGACAGCAACTAATTCAGAAAATAGTGTTCTAATTTCTTTTAGGTTTTTGCATAGTGGACTATTTTTACTAAACTAAAAGTTACCGGAGAAGAAAGTCCTAAAGAAACATTCTTAAATCAGATGATATATTTATGCAATTAAGATTTTGCAGTAGGCTTTAGCAAAAGCTACCATGCTGTAAATGGCTTTTACTGGCATTCAACTATTGCTTAGGCTTTTCTTCACACCTCCTAATTGGAGCCAGTACCTACTGCTTCAAAGTAAGGTCGAACTCTCTTCTTGCTGACAATAAGTCAGGCCCTTGCAGAAAGTTTTACATGTGAAGTGGCTGTAAGGACAGCCCTGTCCTTACAGTAAGGACTTCGAGTGAGTCAGTCACTGAATTAATGCTCCTGTCAAAACTATCCATCACTGAGTCTAAAGTTTTGCATCATTGGCTGTGAAACTTCCAGATACCTTGTAACACAAGTGCAGCTGCAGCTGTACTCAGTTATGTCAGCAGATGCTTTAACAGACAGGACGCTGAAAGAAAATATTCCAGCTTGCTTAACTTTAAATCTAGCAAAATACTCGGATTCTTTAGAAATACTTAGAAGATAACATGACATTTGACACATTCACATTGGACATTACATCATAACAGAAAGGGACTGGATTAATTTGACATTATTTGTTTCAGGTAACAAGTGATATGGACAGAAGAGAAGCAAGAGGTGTCATACCCTGAATTCAGTAAGGATTTTGAAAGTGGTTGGAAAATCATATCCAGAGAGCAGCTGTCAGCTGCTCAGGAGAGAAGGATATATCAAAGAAGAGTTCTGTGCTGGCTCTGGTACTACTCACTGTATGAAAGCTAGACAAGTCAAAGTTAATTTGTATTCTAGATAGCAAACAAGATATAAAACCATAGATACAAGTCAACAGGTGAACAAACTGAGTATTATTCTTACACAAAAAGAACAACATAGGACTGCAGAAGTAGCTGATCTACAGAACCAAATCAGGGAGATGCAGCAGATTACAAGCATGAATTACATAAAGTAGTCCCTTTGCCCTATTGCTCAGGAAGGTGTCACAGAGTAAGGACTGCCTCCACTGTGGCCACCAAACTGTAAGAATGATCTAGGTCAGTTAGAAAGAGTAAGGGAAAGCAATGAAAAATATTCAAGGCCTAGAAAATACAGAACAGGAGGAAAGAATGAGTGAACTGGAATTATTTAATCTTAGGGGAAAAAAAAAAAAAAGAGATGCTGAAGGACAGACATGGTGAACTGTGGCAAGAAAGGAAATCTTTCCACTGCCACCACTAGGTTTAGGAGCTTAGGGGTTTCAGCTGGTGAAAATGACACCAAAGAAAATGGGGAAAAGCTGTTCAGTGGTAGCATTCAGTTCCTGATCTCAGGCAGTATTTACACCCCACCCCAAATAGCCAAAAGTTTTCCTTGAAAATTATCTCTACTACCTCCTTCACCACTTTTCCTCAGAACTACCAGTGGCAATTTTGTTTTTCTATTCACAGTGAATATTTGCGGAATTCTCAAATCCATTTAAAGAATAATTCGGAGACTAAGAGGCTGCCAGGAGATGTTCTCGTAGAAGTTATCTGGATACAAAAATTGCTAACAAATAAGTAGAGGGATATGAGAGCTGGAAGTCATGATTTATAGGACATATCCACATATACACACAAAAAGGCCTGTCTGGATAAAGAAAGGAACCAACCAACACTGTCCAGCTGTTAAAAACTTACTTTTAAAAACAAGTATCATGTCAGGAATAATAATTTAACAACATCTTGTCTTCCAGTTGTCACAAATAGAATTTTCAGATAATTCCCACATCATACATATATTCCATTTTCAAACTGGGCTTTAGCATTCAGAAGACAAAAAACAAGGACCACAAATCATCCAAGCGAGTCTTCAGTATTATGAAGTATAAAGATGCACGTATCCAGCTTTTGAAAGCACCTCATTGAATTACATAGCTAATTGAGTTTAGAAAAGAAACAAAATTTTAATTTATGTGTTTCTTTTATTGTGTATTTTCAATTTGTATTTCTTTTTGAAGAGAAATACCATGTTCCTTGCTCATCATCTTTTTCACCTGCAGTCTGGTTAAGTCCTTTAAAGATAGATTTTCTTTGTCCTTCCCACCTCTCTAGAAGTTGTATAATGGATTCCCCTCTGCCCCAGTTACAGCCACAGAGTGCTCTGATTGCACAATGCAGCCCAGTTACTCAGACTGTATAGGAATGCCACACACTTCACTCTTGGTGGAAAAAAAGTTTGAGGTGAAATAAGAGTAGATGTGGGTAATACTTTTCTCTTCCTACTGCCCAGTTTTGCAACACTGAGACAGTATCAGAATACTTATTAAATACAAAAAATTCCTTTAAGCATGATTTTTAGCTTAATTTACACTGAAGTTTTCAGATGAGCAGATTTAGTCCTCCAAACATTAATCTAGAGATAAATTGTACACATGGGATGCTAAGTAGGAACATTTCTCCTTAGTCATCAAGAAAACAGTGTTGCATTATTTTAAAAAAGTAGTAAATAACAAAGTAAAAATGTCATCTTTTGGATATCTGCTCTGTTTAAACTGGCAGCTCATATTCACCAAGTTTCTACATAACCACAGTAATGAAAATCTTTTGATACAGAAGGTTAATTTAACTGCTTGATCTTCCTTCTGCAGAGATAAAACCAACATGGTGCCTTTGGCTTTAGTGACTCAAGACTGTTTCTAGAAATTGTTTCTTAAATTAAATTGCATTACGTTTCATTTCAGTCCCTGTTTTGTCAGGGACTTTTAAGATGCTAAGTTAACCTTAGTTTGTTTCTTTAACATGGGCACTGAGCCCCTTTACACCAGAATTTTGAGAGTGGCAAGATAATATGATTACCTGCTCAAGAGCCATTTTGGAAGAGAAAATGTAATGGTTCCTCCCGCCCCATCTCTCTAGAAAGCAGGTAAGGAAGTGATAATGAACATAATTACTTGTGGTACTAAGGATCATATACTCACTAGTCATAATTTTTTTTCTTTAATAATGTCTTTCACCTTCATTCACTTTAACATATTTTTGCTCATGTCCTGTCTTGCTGCACCAGATGTTGCAGAAATCTGTTACAAAGAGCCATTTGTCCTCCAAATGTGTAATGCAACAATAAGCATTATTAAATACACTTGTGATATAATCTCTTCTAAGAATTATTATATACTGCACAAAGATTTTTTTCCATCTATAAGAATGAGTTTAATAAAAAGTTATTAGAAAAAGAAGGGCCAAATAATTTTTTTTCTAGAAAGGGCGCATTTATTCCAAGTGTTCTATTTACATTCTATTTACCTCAAATTCCAGAATGAAGTTTGCCTCAGTCTGGTTTGCATTTCTGAACACTTGTCACTAACTGCAGGTAACTATTTTGGTTACATGAAAAGATATCAAATCCACATTAGCCAGCTTTTCAAATACAATTTAAATCCTTTAAGTCATTAAAATTCTTGCAATGCTTAACCACGATTTTAAAAGGAAATAGGAAAGAGACTGCATTATTAAAAAGTTTTCATTGAAAACTACAAGAGTGCCAGGAGAGTACTTTAAGAACATACAGCCACCTGGACATTCTTCTTATTGACTTGAGACTTACTGATAATTTCCTTCCTACAGCAAAGGGGCTCATCCACAGTAAAACTACTTTTCTGACTGTTTCTATAGACAACGTTAGCATGCCAAAACTACGTGTTAGAATGCTGCCACAAGCCGTGACTAGTATCCTAGTGCAGGGTTTAGTAACAAGAGTTAATTAGGAAACCTGTCTCCATTCTCAAATGCCATGTTCCATCATGAAATAAATGAGCCGGCCACAACCCAGTCCAAGAATATACTATGCTTTTCAATAAAAAGCCCTGGCCAAAGTTCTAACACTGTTGCAGGAATTGGTCCCTGTTCCTAAGTTTTTGAGAACATTTGAACATCATCAATGCAGTTATTGCTTTTAAATTAGTTACAGAAAATTGTTCTTGAAGGAAGTGAAAGAAAAGTGTGCTAGGAATGCACTCGGAATTGGCCTTGAACAGATATAAATTGGTCTCAGCTTTGATTGAGATGAGCTCCAGATTACAGATCAGTCTGATGAAAAGGATTTATTTAGGACTAAATTTTACCTTTGGCTATAAAACCAAGCCAGGTAACAAAGGAAACCATATTAGAGGCTACTCACACCTGCAATAGTCAAGACTAGAATGGTTCAAACACACCCTTGAGCACCCATAGGCTTGATGTGCTGGCCAAGAGCTATCACACATCATCCACCTGTGATACTGGTGGGCCCTTTAGGTTTCTCCAGGTTTCTCTCTCCTTTTCAGCAATGCCAGGAGCGCACGGTGCAAGTATTGGCAGAGACTCATCCAGCCTGTGCAGACATCCAGCAGCCAAGAAAGTCCTCGAAACACAAAAAAACATCCTGCCCTCCTCTGAACCTTGTTTGCCCCCAGTCATGCCCCGATGTACTAAGGCCTGTACCCCCTATGTGCAGCAGAAGGGCTCACAGAAGGCTCTTAGGAATGGTGAAAGCAGAGACAGCAGCAGTCACAGGTGGGCATGACAATCTCATTCCTGCTTCCTTCACTGCCCAGCACAGGGTTCTGCCTTGCAGACACCACAGAGAAAAGAGAACAAATGCTGCCAGGGTCCAGAGCGGTCACTAATGTCACCCTGCCGAGGAGGGACAGCTGGGCCCACACCAGCTTCCTTGAGAAGTCTGTTTAAACCCATCCTTAGAGGAACATACTAAACTAAGACTGATCTGTAGCCTGTATGACAATCCAACATGTAGCTATCAAATACACAGTTAAGTTAGTTACAAATTAAACCAAAGCATACAACTCCTGCTGGATAGACTATAACAATTTTAGGGAAATAAATACATATTTTCAGTGGAATTTGACAATCAGGATGTGTTAAAGTACTAGGGTTTAATGGTTTTCAGTGGAATCTAGTAAGTTTGAAGTATGTTCTCAGATTTTTCTATGGAGACTTTTCAACCTTGACAGATGCCAAGATAATGATCTTTTAGGGGCATTATGAACTTAGCTGACACAAATAGTGTATTTTAATTACAGTTAATAAGAGTCAGATTTTGTTTTGAATTCCATGATGTCAAACCTGGCATGCTCCTTTAAAGAGTCTGTACAAAGAGCACAATAGGTTTTTTTCCTGTAACTCATCTAGACTTTTTTTCTCTCATGTCAGTTTGACCTTGAAGAGAACATGATGTCCTCCGAGATCCACTTTTTTTTAAGAAAAGTCACAGTCAGGGCCAACAATTCTTTCACTAAAGAGACCTCTGTATCTAGCTGATGAAAGCTGTGGCTCTATCATGGACTAGAGTATTGGTTGTACTCTTTGTTTACAATAGAATACAGATACAATTGAGCTCTGATTCCAGAAGCATTCACCCCTACTACTTATACCAGTGTTAGGAGTCCAATGGGACAAGCTGTTAAACATATGACAAAACTAAACAATGACACCTTGTACAGATATCTAGATAGAATAAGAAACAAGTCTCCTGTAAGCTACTAGACAATATGAATAGCCTAATTGATTTCAGTAAGCGTATTTATACATCCATCACCCATTATTAAAGTATCTGGGTTATTACCCTAACAATCAATTGTAACTGATGTCGGTTAATTCATTACGTTTGCCTGTAACATCTGATATTTTTTCTGATATCACAAGCTGTCTTTCAGATTCCATCATCCTGCAATAGTTTAGCAGATAGCTGTAAATGTGCCAGCAGCCTTACTAGGATTTCCCTAGATAGTTCAGTGGAAATAAGCAAACAATCCTGACAATAGCAGAGATATTTTCCTACCATTACTGTTCAAAGGAACTGGGATTGACTATGAGGAGACACTTAGAAAATCCACAAGACTAAGTTTTTCCTATACATAATTCCATTCAAGTGCTTATGGACACTAGTTTCTTTGCCTCATCCATAAAGTGTGTATACAAAATTCATCAAGCTCAGTAGGGATATTCATCTAAGACAGATTTATGCCTCCAAATAATCCTGCTGGCAGCTACTTAGTCATAGAGAGTAAAGCGAAAATGGACTGTTAAGACAGTATCATCTGGTCTCCTGCATAACACAGGCCAGGGAACCTCACCCAATAATTTATGTTTTAAAACCATAATTTGTGTTTGAGCTATAGCATCTCTTTTAGAAAGATCTTCCGTCATAGTCTAAGTGGAGGTGAAACCGTTACATGTCTAGGTAACTTGTTCCAGTGATGAATAATGCTTACTGATAAGAGACTGCTTTATCTCTAGTCTGAATTTACATAGCTTCACTTTTCATCATGGGAGTTCTTTATGTCTTTTCCAGTTGAATAAAAGAGCTATCTATTATTTTTCCCTACAAAGATACTTTACCACTGTTAAGTAACAGCCTTCACTTTGAGAAGTTAATGAACTAGGTAGACACCTTTCAACATACAGCATGTCTTTGTACCCTAATTAATTTTGTAGTTCTCTGCATTTGCTCTCATTTTTAATGCATCTTTTTTGAAATTTCATACCAAAAGGGGCCACATCATTTCCGTATCACCAAGACTCTTTCTTACTACATGGTTGCTTGCACTAAGGGAACAAACTCTCACAACTCTGTGCCCTCATGAAACTAGGACAAATTACTTACATAGAAAAGCTTTATAACATTAGAGTAATTAAAAACAAATAAACAATTAAAGATGCCTATAGAAATCTTAGAACATAATTCCCACTGACAGGATGAAAATATCTGATCCAGTATAAACCTAGTACTGGACTTGACTCAGGATGCAGTGTATTATCAAATACAAGAATTTTTTTGTAACTACCTTTTACTTAACAGAACCAAGATTAACATTAAGTATTTTTAGAATGTCCGATTTTATCTAAACTTCATATTTGGGGGTGTCATTTTTAGCTTTAGGCTGCATTTCAGCTCACAGAACCTTAGAAAAATCCCCCTAACAACAAAACCACAAACTTTTGACATTTTTTTAACCACACTTAGAAAGTCAGTTTTGAGAGGAAAGAAGTTGTTTGCCAGTGAAGTCTGTATTGTTTGAAAATAAATAAATAAAAACAAGTAATTAGTTCTACTTGCTGCTGTTTAGAAGTGGCATACAGTTAAATAAGCCCTAAAACTTCTGAAAGCTTGTGCGTGGGAACAAGCATTCTAAAGAGCACCTTCTAACCCATTCCTTAGCTTGAGCCAGGATCTCTTCTGTTTCTATGTCAAGTTGTCTCCCAGGAAACTAGAGAAAGCAGTCACTTCTCAACTCCCCACAGATTTGTGTACCCTATTTTCCAATTTTATTTCTCCCTGGTTCTATTGGGGAGCTCCACTGATTTCTCTTTAACAGTTTCTGTGTAGTGTGTGCACATACATGCATTTATTTATGTACACACATACGCGTGTGTGTGTATTCCAGCTGAATTGGCTATTTTTTTTTTTTTAATGGTGAAGATTGGCTGTGCAGAAAGCTTTCCTTGGGCCTGTGTGCCAGTTCTCTGCCTAGGCCAAGCCAGTTACTATATGCAGCTACAGTGCATGAGGCTCAGTGACTACTTCTTAAAATTAGTCACATGTGTCCTCATAGACACAAGTGGCATTGATCTCGTAGAAGTAGAGAGAAAAATCAACTCAAATGTTATAAAATATTTATGCTGTCTGATTAACAACAGCTGTTTGATACTGAGCTCTTCTTAACATTTTGTAACTTAGACTTCTGGATCCAAGGCAACTGCATTGCATTTGAGTAAATAAAGAAGCAAACAAAAAGAAACAGCCAGCACTAGAGAATCACTGAAGACAAACTAAAATTATTTAGCAGAGATGTGATATAGTTCTTCTGCATGCTTTGTCTATCCACATTCCTACTATGCATTGAACAGCGTTGCCTTTTTTACTGTTTTACAACAGTAATATCACATACCAGACACATGAACACCAAAGGTGGTTTCTTCTTTTATTGATAAGGCAATTACTATAGCAAACAGGGTTAGGGGATTTCTGTTGTAAAACAGAAGCAATACTAGATGAAGATCCAGGGCAACTAAGGTCAAGGCTTTCATTAAAAAATCTGGATGACTTAATTACTAGCATTAACAATTAGAAGCTAGGCACAGTGTGAAGATGGTATGTTTAATGAAACTCATGCCTCGGGCACCAGAGTCGGCAAGGCATTTCTTCACATTTAACGCATTGCACAACTATCACAGATGTTGGTTTTCTGCTAAAGAGCACCCCATGTACAAGGGACCGGAAAGCATATAGGGCAAAGACTTGCTCTAGCAAGTGCCTCTGCCATTCTCAAATACACGTTCAGCAACATTACTGGCAGCCCATTGGACACCTAGGTGAAACTGTGATGGACCAGTACAAGAGACCTGGCCTTCCTGCCCTGCTGAGCAGGCCCTCTCTGCTCCAGGTGAAGAAATACAAGCATAGAGTTACCATGGAGGCCAGTACAGCACTAGGAACTGTGTTAACAGCTAAAGCTTTAGCTGTTAGAGATCTCCTTTGTGTTATCTTCCTGCTACATGGTTCATTTCTCTGATGTAGTTTTGAGCTTAGTTTAACCTTCACATTTCCTAGTCTATTATTTATTCACACACCAAATGAAAAAAAAAAATGGTTGCATAAAACCCTACATTTGGCAATCTCCATACATGTTTTAAAATAAGAAGTCCAAACACATCAGTATAATCTTGTTCTTATGACTGGAAGAGGCCTACACTCATTAGCAAGAGCAAATTTCTTATTTGATTGCTTCCTTTAAAACAACCTAATATTAGAGTTCTCAATCCTACCTATTTGTTCTATTAATCTCTTTCAAGTCAGTTATTTTGTGCTGACAGTGTCTATATGTTTGGCGCTTCTGTGGTTCCAGGCTTCTTCTACCATGTGGATCTCAATGAACTTGAGTCATTCCCAGAACTAGTGAGGAGTTTTGAAATAGAATATAATTCAGTCATCACTTCTTCAGAGTTGTGCAGTTTTACCAGGTGAATGTAGAACATAATAGCATGACTCTTGAGTTTCCATGTGTTATATCCTGCAGGATTCAGCTATTTTTACTACTAGTGGCTTGTTCTTATGCATATACAAAGGAGGCATCAGAACAAAATTTCAGCCCTTAGAGAAGACTTGAAGTCAGATATCCGATGATATTTACAAAGCAGGGCAAAGTTTCAACCTTGCTGTTCTATTACACATGGGAAATTGAGGAGCAGAGGCAGCAGAGTGAGTCACTGGTGGACAAAAGGAGGTGGGTTCATTGTTTCCTGCCTGTTAGACAGATAGGCAACCCAGGAACATAAGCAAAGAGACTGAACTACGTCTTTAACTAGAGGTCTATCAGTGCAATGACACTGATAGTGTGAAAACTGCTAGGTGCTCTGTTTTTGCAATGAGGACTTCTGTAAAGCTGTTATTTTTACTCAAAGCTTAAAAACCCATAAGACATATAAAAATTACCCAAAGCAGTGAAATTTAAAAAACCTTAAATTTCATAGCACTTATTTTTTTTTACAAATTTTTAGAATTGTCAGACAGTTATAGAAGATTATCTTTCTGTACAGATAGAATCAAGCAAAAAAAGTGATATAAACCTTGACTTGACAAAAAAAGTCTTTCAAATTTTTGTAAAATTTATTTTTAACATAAGAATTTGCCTCTTATTAATTTGTGCTGTGAGATACTATATGGAAGCAACTAGAAAGGCCAGTGCTATGCTGAGCTGGAAAAAATTAAGTCTCTTTTAGGATTTTCAAACATTATAAGTAATTAAGGCTTTACCTCAAAGTAACCCTTCCTCCAGATGCGATGTGGAAACCACCAGAAGTCTGACTCATTACTACGAGTTATAAATCACAGATTAAGTCTTGATGAAAAGAGCCATGGAACAGCCCACACAGTTGAGAGGTATTTAACGATATAAACAGCTGTAACATTAGTAATCCCCCTTAACTTCATCAAATGAATGAGAAAACCATTTTTCTGAATTTTCATGTTATACTCAAGGGGTTAGATAATGAAGGTTTCATTAGAATCATAGAATTATTTAGGTTGGAAAAGGCCTTAAGATCATCAAGTCCAACTGTTAATGCAGCACTGCCAAGTCCACCACTAAACCATGCACCCAAGTGCCAGATCTACATGTCTTTTAAATGTCTCCAGGGATGGTGACTCAACCACTTCCCTGGGCAGCCTGTTTCAGGGCTTGACAACCCCTTCCACAAAGAAAGTTTTCCTAATATCCAATCTAAACCTCCCCTGGTGCAACCTGAGGCCTTTTTGTCTTGTTCTATCACTTGTTATGTGGGAGAAGAGACCTCGCCACAACTTCCTTTTGGTAGCTGCAGACAGCTGCATGGTCCCACCTTGATCCTCCGTTTCTCCAGCTCCCTCAGCTGCTCCTCATCAGACTTTTGCTCTAGACACTTCACCAGCTCTGTTGCCCTTCTCTGGACATGTTCCAGCACCTCAGTGTCTTTCCTGAAGTGAAGGGCCTAGACCTGCACACATTGAGGAGCAACTTCACTGGTGCCAAGGACAAGGAGACGATCATCCCCCTAGTCCTGCTGGCCACACTATTTCTGACAAGGCCAGGATGCCATAGGCCACCTTGGGTACCTGAGCCTCATCACATGGTTGTCCTGTGCATGCTGCACAATGACACTTGAGATGATCTGCTCCACAAGCTTCCCTAGCACAGAGGTTTGTTCCCTGCCCTGTGTGAATTGGTGTAGATGCACTTCAGCTGAGCTACTGATCCTGCCACCTTCTTTGGGAGGAGAAGCCCCAATTCCTGCACAACCATTCTCAGGCACTTCTGAGGTTTGTAACACACCCTTAACCCTTGCATCTTCACCACCACATGGATCTGCAGCCCCTGCCTCCACTGAGGCAGCAGACTGCAGGACCTCACTAACACACCATCCCTCAAACACTGGCATGCTGCCCCCAGGCTTAAGTCTAGTGAGCCTGGTTCAGTTAGAGACTCCAATTTTCAGAGCTTTTTTCTGTTACTAATCCATAAATTTAAGGTTTCAGAGATGCTCTTAATTTTGAACATCTATCAGAATGTTTCATAAAGTAAGTTGTTTTTTCAACACTATTTTTTTAACTTTTTTTCCTTCTTTCAAGCACAGTAATTTATTGATTTTTTTTTGGTTATGTTTCTGATAGATATTGTTAAGTGGACACACGTCAACTGAAAACATATAGCTTCATTGTCCTTTGCATTTTGAACTGAGTATGGAAGAGTCCAAACCAAAATAAACCAGAAGCAAGATGAAAGGTGCAAAAAAAAAAAAAAAGGCTGTGTTCTTCTGAGAAGTGCAGACAATATTGATAAAAACTATTTCCCTAGGAGACTTCATTATCACCAATAGTCCAAGCACAAGACATCAAGATGATTATGTATACCCCTCAATGAATACTAAATCCAAAGTACACATATGTATAATACTGGCTTTTTAGGTAGGAATCTTGAGTGCCTGAAGTGAGATACTTTGAAAGTTCTCTAACTTACCTTTACTCTCTTCTTTGCAAATACTCTAGGACAAGTCTCTTTTGTTCTAGAAAAAATTACTTGGTTCTCAGTCCACAAATGCTGCCCTCTGTAAAAGGGGAGAGAAAGATGTCTTAGCAATGCAGGAGGAGATTTTTAACTTACCATGTTCAAGAAAAGCATCTCTGTAATAGCACTCCTCTAAGTTATACTGCAAACCTTTCTCAGGCTCCTTTCACAGACCCTCTCCCCTCCAAGGCACCCACTCTCACACCAAGCCAAAAGCAGCCCCAAAGATGCTCCCATAGCTCCTTTTGTGCACCTGCCTGGGTGAAGGCAACGCTCCCAGAACAGCTGAGTGATTCTCAGAACAGCTCAGCCTCCTTGGCTAGCAAGGCTAGAGCTCCAGATTTCCAAAGGAGACTCAGGTGCTGAGATTGGCACATTTATCACAGCTGGGTGTGGTTAATTTAGTGACAAGCCGTGTATGCACTTAAATAAATGCTGCATATGATATAAAGCTTTTCACTCCATCACAGATAAAGCTGACTCTGACATTGATGCATTCAGTCATACTTGAGAGACTGTTTTGTCTGGCAGAACATTTTACAGGTGCACATACTGTAATTCAGCAGGATTGCGTGACTCATTTGGTAATTAGTGAGAGGTCTTTTAGCAGGCACAAACAAGAACCCAGGAAACTTCCAAGAAACTTCTTTCTCACCCCCAAAGCATTATATGCTGGAGTGAGGAGTGGCTGACCCTAAGCAGAAACGTCTGGCAATTGCCAAGGTTGCTGCAGAGCCAAATTAGACATATAAGCAATATGAGTTAATTTCATTATATTTTGCTGTTCAGAAAAATATGGGAAAAAAATTAGAGTAAGAACAGGCAATACAAATGATACCATCTGCACTTTTCAGGTATACTTTGGTTTGGATATTCCTAAGCAAAAGTTAAGAAGTCATTGCAATATGCACATTGTTGTTTCTAGTGCTGTTAATTAAACTGTTAAGAGTTTTAAGAGAAGGATACTGCTATAACTCTTTAACATTTTTCAGCTACAGTATGACTGTGCTAGGATTGACTAAGGAACCAGCTGTAAAACAATGTCCAGCATTAAGGAAAGGGCAAAGAAACACCCAAATCTGTGTAAAAAGTATGGAGGGTAAGGACTGTTCAAGCAAACCTCTCTAGGTTCATATTGCCCAACAAGCTTGTTCTTTCACTTACAGTTTCTGTTACCCTGCAGGGCCATTGTCATAAGCAGAGCATATAGTGAGAAATAAATCCTGGACTTACTCCGCTGGACAGAAACACACACACACCCATTTCAGTATGGGCTACCCCTGACTTATTCCACCTTGGGTTTGTGATGAAGCAATCCAGACTAGTTTAGTGTCTGCCACCTGCTGAAGGCTCAACATTATAGAGTCAGCATTTATAGAAAGAGATAATAGCCTTCATTAGAAGAGCAGGGGAAAAAAGATGGAAAAAAGCAGAGTAGCCTGCAGGCGCTCAGCCTGTCAGGCCATGGTCTGCCATGTAGAACACAATTTCAGACATGGAGACAGAGGCTGAGTGCCTGAAGTATGTTTTTTCCCAAGAATATCAATCTAATAAAAACTACTAATTCTGCTCACAGATCTTGTCTGCCTTATGCTCTTAGATTATCATGGCTTCAGAAATGATCTTACAAAGATTTGGGAGCCACTGCTGGCGGGGACAGCAGTGCTGCTCCCTGCCAGGCCATCCCTCTCATTTCCCAGCCAGAAATAAAAAGATGTGCTCCCTGTAAGAGTACTCTGAAGGGAGGGTGGCCATCATGTTCACCACAATTAAAGAGCAGGCTTGTAAAAAGTATGCTTGGGGATTATAAAAGAACAACCTTGCTACTTTTATGTCTCTAGTTCAAAGATGCCAATCCTGCCTCTATATGCTGGAATAACTGATTTAGACCACAAGATACAGACTGTTACAGACAAATTGCCAACTTCAGGCCAAAGTAGCAACAAAATATAGT
Source organism: Cephalopterus ornatus (assembly GCA_013396775.1). Lineage (NCBI taxonomy): Eukaryota > Metazoa > Chordata > Aves > Passeriformes > Cotingidae > Cephalopterus > Cephalopterus ornatus. Next base: position 958,947 of record VZRE01019413.1, read on the forward strand.
TTTTAAAGAGGCAGGTAGGGCTCTGAGAGAAATGAATCAACCTTTCCCATTCATCCCTGACCTTTTACGGTATGTGAAAACTCAGTCAATTAAAGAAAAAAAAAAAACTAAAAAAGCCAAACCAAAAACCCCAGACAACCCTAAACCTCTTTTCTGACTAAACACCACAGCTGGATTTACTAAAATTATAGTTGAGACCACTGGAAAATTGCTAGGGTGATAAAACAGCTTGTATTATAACCACCACTTTCATTCTGCTCTGCGGTTTAAAAATGCATCTGATTTACTCTCTAGTACTTTTCTTGTCTGAAAAAATGTAGCTATACAATCCTTCATGGTTAAAACTATGGCTGAGTCATTCTACTTTGCCACAGTTGACTTATCCTTCAGAAAGCCTGCTCCCACCACACTGTCTGGAGAGCGATTGGACATGTTTGGCCTCCGCAGAACCAACCCATGGGAGGAGACCGTGTATAGCCCCACAGCTTCAAACCATACAGGAAGTTCTTTAGAAAGCTAGAGACTAGAAAATGCATGCAAGAAAGAATGTCTAAACACAGTAACAACAAATTCGGCAAAGTGTATTTCAGCAGTTGTTAGCCTCTTTCACATCTTGACCAGGGAGTGATCTGGACAACAGGTTGCTTCCTGCAAATCTCAGCTTCCTAATCCCAGGTTCTCACTGAAAGATTATGATCTGCCTACTGCAGATTATCCATTTGACTGACTGACTATTCATATGGGAAGGAAGAACAGAGACAAGAGACTCAAGACTGGCAGAAATGAGAGATTAAGACAAGGTCAAGGTAGAGTAGGAAATGGGTTGAGGAAAGGTAGAAAAGGAGAAAGTCTGTCAAATAAACCCTCTATAACAAGATCCCTTTTCATTGTCTTCCACTTCTGCTCAGCAATACTGTGTGGACATCCCACGCTGGTTTGCAAATCCAGTAGCCCCTGTTACCTCCCTTACTTCTGTTAACCCATGGTATAAATATGCAGATCCAAACATCAGTAACGTGGCAAATATTCCCTGACAGACTTGCTAGGTTTTCATTGTGTGTTCCACCCATAAACTAAGATTCTGATTTTCTCCTGTGAGTAGCAATTTCTCCCTTCCCCAGCACCCTTTACAAGGCTGTCCCAAAACTCAGCATCCTCTTCATTAACTATTTGGCACCAATTGGTTTATCATGAGAGAAGATGTTGAACAGTTGGTGAAAGTAGTCAGGCAAAAGAAAACAATCAAATCAAAACAAATATTTATTTAAAATGACTCTATGATAAAGCCTGTTCTTTGGTTTTCACATCCTCAGAGTAATCACAGCAGATCTTATTGAAAGTAGAAGTTCAGATGTGATACAATCTTAAATAATCAGAGACAAAAAATTCAGCAGACTGTGTTCTCAGCTCATAAAACCACTACATTAAATGAAACATATTTACTGCAGCCCTCAAGGGTGCATAGTAAAAAGATATACTTTGTCCTGTGTAGGACCTATCCCAAGTGTATTTCATTTCATTTGGAAGTCTAGTTTTAAGTTACTTCCTTTTTATCTGTGCTCAGTAAAAGAGGGAGTTAGATACAGCCTGTGCAAAAGAGCAATCCAGGTTTGTTTATTTAGTAGCACGTTCTCACTGCACAGTGGGATCTTACAGTGAATATGGGTAGACATTTTGTGTTGGGTAAAGCTGCTCTAAGCAGGTGGATGTAGGTTCTTTCCAGGGGATACCTGGCAGCCGAAATTCATGTACCACAGGAAAGGAAAGAAGCCCATGACCCTGTGCTGGAGCACCATTGTAGCAGCATTAATGGCCAGGGTTTAAATGCAATTTAAAGACAGCATCTTTTCCTGGGCCAAAGTGGTGTGGAAGTTACTTTGAGAATTTTTTTTACTTCATGAATGACCCTTGAACAATACAAGAGACAGAAAAAATAACCACAAAGATCTGGGCCAGAATACTGATAATACCTTATACATCTCTCATCTCCGAACACAAAGCCCAAGCTTTATCACAATATAACTCTGTGGATCCTTTGATAGCATGAGAAACAGAAAACAAAGTAAAATTTATCCTGTGTAAACTTTTCCCAACCATTTTTCACCAGTATCTTCATTTCCAAGTGCAGGCAGAAACTGTAGTTATGTTGAACATTTTGTGGCTAACCCTGCTAAATGCTGCAGTTGTAACGGCAGGTACCATACACAATACTGACAATTCTGAAAGATTGTTCCCAAATATTTTTCTGACAACACCTTTTTTTCACCTGAAGCGCACAGGTGACTGCAAAAACACTTTGCTTTTTGCTCCATGATGTAAGTGTTGGTCAAGGGCTAAGAGATAAGGTGCCAGGGGTGCCCTCACCGCCAGGTGAAGTGGCCTTGCCAGGGAAGGGGTTCCTCTGTCATGCTCAGATTTTTCCCCAGGATTTTGAAAATTCTCAGACTAGGTAAGATGGAACATGAAAATGCCATATTATTTAAAAAAAAACCCCAAATCAAAAACCAACAAAATACAAATGTTGTTTTCTAGTTCAGATGTGTGTTTTATGCTGTCAGATATGAGCCCATGAGATATAACAGCCGTACTACATGCAGCCTGTTATTACAATCTAAACATTGTATTGTCATGACAATATGAAGTCAGCACATTTGGTTAGACAGAAAATCTTAATGTTATCATTTCCTGATTTTTGAGTGTATAACAGTGCATTGAGTGCATAACAATGCATTGAACAATGCATTGAAGCATTCGTAGTTAGGATCTTTTTAATCCTGAGTATTCTGTGAATGTAAAGTCATTCAAACCTAAAATTGACTGCATTTTAGATTCTATGAATTTAGAAATATTTAATAGGGAAAAAAAATCTTAGTCCCCATTTTTTCTCTTCCTTCCAGCACTCCTCAAAACAATTTATACAAGAATAGGTATTTATAATGGAAAAAAACCGCCAAACTTGATAAAAGATAAGTGCAGCACAAGAAGAAACATTCAGTTAGTCCCTAAGGAACTGAATAGTTCTATCTACAATAAAGATTTGTCAGGGAAAAAACTAACTATATTTTCTTTTTTGTGGTTCATATTGAGTTTCATTCTGGTGAGCCAGGTGGTACATAAAGATGCAAAAATCAGATTTTTCAGATAAGCCGCAAAGCAATAGAAATTAGGGCTACAGCAGATGGATTATCACAAACCCAGGAAAAAGACTACTAAGAAAAAAAGATAAAGAACTAAACTGCTGATTATTTTTGTGATGCCAGGGTAATACTGGTATGCAACTAACCTCTAGAGCTCAGGAATCCATCTGTACTCTGGGATCAATCACCTCTAGTACAGAGAAAAGCAAACTGTGGAAGGCATCCAAGGCAGGCCCCAGTTGCTACAGAGTTTGCTCTGACTAGATTTCAGCAGTGTATCCACTGTCTTTACCCAGATTCTATGAAAATGTGACTGTGATATCAAATCCATCCTAACATTTAATCTCTGTGAAATAAGTGCATCCAAAAGCTGAAGCAAACAGGTACAATGCCACCATTTCTCAGAAATTGAGATTGGCTTTGTAGCTCCACTTTTGTTTAGCAAAACTGCTAAGAGGAAGGGTAAATAAACGCAGTTCTTCACCGTCTTTACAAAAACACACACCTATCACAATCACATATTTATACACACACACACACAACTTTACGTCTGAGTCTCAGATCAGTTAAGAGCACTTCAGTTTCTGCAGAAAGCCAGTACTCAGCCATCCATAAATAGCAATGTGAAGTGTAGCATGGAAATAACCACACTAGAGAGCTTCTGGATCAGGGAACCTTCTCCCACCTTTATAAGGCAGTTTTTTGTCATTCTTGGATTGCTGGGGTCAAGGCACTGCTTCTGTTTCACCAACAAAAATTCTGACGGTCAGGCTGAAGACTAAAAGTTTAATAAGAAAATGTATCCTAGTTTTTGTTAACCACAACAAAATTTCATTAACATAGTAATCAAAAATAAATTAACTTGACACATATCTCACTTTCATCGCTTCCATTTGTATTTTTAATATTCCTGAGTGTTTTAATGACCGTTAGACTTACCGTAGTCTGGAAGACTTTGTGGAAGAAATTTCTCCTGTGCTCCATCTTGAATGGTTCAGCTCTGGGCAAAACAAAACAGAATTTGAAATTTAATTTTATACTCTATAAACATAGTGCCACTGGCAACATGACTTGCATTTCCCTTCAGTAGTCAGTACTAAACTTCAGTAGTAAACAATGGCATCGTGCCAAACTTCCATGTATGAACACTAAAAATAGAATCTTGGTATTGGTATGTGATGGAGAAAAGCAAAGCTCTAAGTCAAATTGAGCTAAGCCTTTTTCACTTCGGCCCAGATCCAGAACTTCTCCTTAGGCACTTAAATCCCATTTGTTTCAATTTCCCTCAGAGAATTGGGCAGGTGTGAGCTTTGTCTTTAAATACCCTTGTGAACCTAGGATTTAATTTATCAGGTGCTCAATGGAGGTTAGAGGTAATTTATTTATTAATATTCTCCCATGTTTCCATTACAGGAACTGAGGCTGGCAATAAGTTAACTACTAGAAATTGCTTTGACAAAACATGGTCTTGTGAAGAAGCAACAGTTAGATGCTTGCAAAAAGAGTTTTTGAGCACATTTGAACTAGCAAAGGAGAAATACCTTTTATGAATAGCTGCAGTTTGATTTTAATATTGCGGCTTCTGGAACTGGTTTAGAAAAAATATTTTTCTCAAAACTTTTTTTTTTGTCTTTTTTTTTTTTAAGATCAAGAAGTAAATATACTTCAAAATTGACTGGTTGGCTATAAGTTCAATAACCAACACAAGACTGGAATAAGTAACAAATAGACAGAAAACAATAAATCCAGTCAATTATTAGTAATAGCTTCTTTACTTTAAATTACTCAGATGCCCATGTTTGCCTCTGACAAGCAAGCTGAGATACGCTGAAACAGGATGATTAAGTCTTTGGAGTGAGGCTTGTTCCCTCTGTCCATTCCCTTCTTTGAGCTTCTGCTCCCTGAGATGAGAGGCTCCTTAGTCAGATCTAACTCAGCTTTTTCAATAATCAGCCCAAGACTGAAAATTCTCCTTGTTACTTCCAGAAGCAGGAAGGCACTGCCCGACACCAGCTGGTCCCAGACCTGCCCTGGAGCACTGCAGGTGTGCACAGCCAGCACACCTCCTCCTTTCTCATTAAAAAAAAGAAAATCATGCATGAGCAGGAGCTTGCTTTTTGGAAACAGAGGAGGTACAGGACATCTTCTTATGCTGTCACAGCCTGAGCAATGCAGGAGACTTCTTGATGACTGTCAAGGTATCCTTCACCCCTCTGAGGTGTTTTGCTGCCTGTGCTCAATGCCAGCTCTGGTGCAGGATAGCTGTAACCCATCTCAGACAAGTGGGAATGGGCCTGTGTGAAGCAGTTGAGAGATGCTGCACTGGGGACCTTTCCCCCTTTGCTCAAGCAGCTGCTTTTAATCTCAAGCCTCTGTCTTTTCCCTGCCTGAGATGCTTTGCGATGCTTTGCGTCTGTGCCCGGCCATGCCCCTCTCCAATCAGGAACTCAACTGGCTGACTCGACTTAGTGGCCCCGGTAGTAGTGAAAAATGTGTTAAAACGTTTTAAATCCTTTGGGGTTTCTTGTGGATCTTGGTTTTGTTTTGTTTTGTTTCTTGCTGATATTGCTCAACCAGAAACAGTCAGTGTGACAAGTCACAATGCTGTGCATTGGGACAGTTTTGATCTGTGCTTGTTCTTCTTTCCTCTGAAATAAGTTTTACAACACCCACGCTCACAGTAAATGTCACTGTATATAATTTTTCTCTCCTTTATTATTTTAATGTACAGTGCTCCTTTTTAATAGACAAATAACAAAACTCATCAAAGACTACCTATCCACTTTGAGAAGGATGACAAAACTGATCACTAGTTTAAAATCATTACACAGCTTCGTATTTTTCTCAAAATGTACTTTCATTGAGTAATAATATCTACCTTGTGACTTTAATTTTTTTTCATGCTGATATAAAGTGCTTTTTGTATAAAAACATTGTTGTAAGTATAGCCTTACATGGTTTCTGTAAAACTCAATGACCATAAAGAAAGAGATTAATAGATAAAGGTTTGCATTGATTTTCAAAAAAATTACACTGTTAATTTTTGTTTGTTTGTTTGTTTGTTTTCCCCCTAGGATACTTCTAGTTCATCCAACCTGCCTTAGTTTATATCAGCATGCACTGATATTTGTTCTGTTGCATAGAAAAATAAATATATATATGTGTGGATTAGAGTACACAAAGATAAGAAAATATTTTTTGACTGATTCTTTAACTTGATTAGAGTAATGCAATACTTTATGACCTTTTAGCATATTAGATGCTAAAAATCCATTGAAAAAGAGTTATGCACTAGTGAATGAAGTTTCCTCACCTTTTTCGTAGATAACTATCAGCTTTTAAAAAGAAGCAGAAAATTTTACAAGCCATGCCTTAGCTCACAATGAATGTTTTTAATTATATATTTTACTATTTTAAACTTCAATATCTTAAGACTATGTTCCTAATTATTCAGAGAAGAATTTCCATTAGATGCAGGGCTGTATGAAAATTTTAAACCATAGTAGCATAGGCAAAATGAAATCATTTGGTGACTGAACTTGTGTTTAAAACAGATTCATTCATTATTCCTTTTAATTGGAGATGAAAGTTTTCTGCATTATAGGAATCAAATACACTCCTGAAATATCTGCTCTCAGAAATTCATCTACTACCCTTCCTTTCTTAATCCCTTAACATGCTGCAAACAAAGAGAGAGGGGAGGTGAAATAACAAGTCTGAAAATAGGATATAAAAGAAAAAATACCCCTATGATGAGGAAAGGATAAAAAAAAAGGTAAACACCACTAGTCATAGGTATTTTTCACTGCAGGTATATAAAAATCCCTAGCTAAAAGACAGAACATGAAGGGAGATTGATGTTGATGAGGAAAAGGTAATGGCATTGTACTATGTATTTTCTCCTTCCTGAATCATCACCTTCAACAGATTTTCAGAGAGAAGCCGTTGGTTTGCCATAGACTTAAATCAAGGTGAAGTTTTCCAGTTTCTGCAAGAACACGGAAATGTGTCCCAATAAATGCATAGCCATGATTTATAAAAATTTGCTTCAGGCAGATTTTACTGTTTTCAGAGAAAATTCATACAGAATGCACTGCAAAATAACTGCGTGGCATGAACCTCCAATCTGACTTCCACTCAACAACAACAAAAAAACCCCAACAAACAAACAAACAAAACCAAACAAATCAAAACAAACCCAAGGGTGTTATTTTCTCATAAGCCCCTATAAAGTAAAGAAGTAAGACCTAGTTTTTGAGATCATTAATCATGACAGCTAATCCTTGCCTCCACAAAGATGCTCACCAGCTCCAGCATAGTTTCTTCTGTGCTTGCAGTGCTCCCCGGGGTGTAGAGCTCAGTGTTTTTGTTTATAACCTAGAGACAAGAATAATATCTAGTCACATCTTCAGTCTCCATGAAATCAGGGAAGCCTATGTTCTTCTCGTAATTTCTGTTTTGAAGCATCAGCCCAAGTGTTGCCAGTGAGAGAGATGTAGAAGTGTTTTATCAGCCTATAATTCCCACTACAGGAGCACAGTAACTGGGCATGGACAAAGTGGTAACCAACAGGATGGCAGAACTGTGTTGTTCTTGCATGTTTTTCTGCATTTGAAAAATTTTAGAAAGAATAAAAAATTATATTTTTTGGCAGGTTTAAATGAAATTTTTTCAGGTGCTGAATGAAAAAGTAGAATGTCATCTTGTTATATCTTTGTGACTAATAAAATTGGACAAAACATTCTTCTAAATATTGCATTGTGATTTGACACCAAGTATAAAGGAAGTGGAAGAGTTTTGATTTCAAACAATAGATAGAATTTAAGCAAGCTCAAGCTGAAATGCCTTGCTGTTAATATTTGAAATTACTCAGCCCAAAGTAATTTTAAATTTAGCAGATGGAACTCTTCCTTTAATGGCAAAACCCAACATGATTAATCTTGGATTTAAATGCTATTTAACTCCAAAGTGTTCAAAATGCTATTTAACTCCAAAGTGTTGACTTATGCTGAAGTCAAATATTGTAACCATAGCTAATCTCAAAACAAATGAGAACATTGCAATATGGTTCAAGCCAAAAGAGGGAAGCTGAATGTTAAACAACATCTGGGAGCAAAACAGCCTTTTAAAGAAGCAATTTTGCTTAAAGGAGACTAATTAAAAAAGGTAAACAACTTCTCCTGTAAGAGAACAGCTGAGTTCTATGTGGTACCTGAAGTGTCAAATACTGTAACTGAGGGGCAAAAGGCAAAAGTTCTTTCAGAGCTGTGATCTAGAGTTAAACATAAAGGTTGATATGAGAATTAATACTTCTTTCAAGCTCTTGAAGTCATTTTAGTGCATCACGGGCTACAGAAAACTGCAATGTTTTCTCCAAAAGTGTCTAAAAGTATTGCCAACTACACAATTATTTTTTTTCCTCTCACACAGCCTGGTTGGAAATAGATGTGTTTACTTTTTTTCTGATGGAAGAAGTTATTACTACAAAATAGCAAAAAAACCCTGCTGAAACAGACATACTGCTCAGAAAATTATTATTTTACAGTCAATCACCAAAAATTTTTATTTAAAATTGCAGGCAGACATAAGCAAACATATATCTGTTGAGCAGGGGAATAGACAGACTTAGACAAATGGGTACATGCCATAATTCTTTCTGAATTTCTCAAGCAAAGTCTTATCTATTCTTATTTAAAGTTCAAGGACTTGTTAGTAATTTGGAAAGTATTGGGTAAGTATCAATTCAAAGGGACCCATCATCATTAATTGCAGAATAAGGAGCAAGTCAAGCAAGGAAAAAAAAAGCTAAATATTTTAGATAAAAAGAAAAGTACACATTTCAAAGAATTGCATTCATATTACTACCTTGCCATTCAGGGAGAGAAGAATATTATTGTTAGGGTCGTGCATGTTGTTGTTATAATTATCATTGGCAGAAACACTCAGGCTGTCTAGTTTCACTAGACAGCTCTCAGAACTTAACACAATACTGACTGTGAAGCCCCACTAGATATTACAGCCCTCGTAGGCAGCCTCCTTTATCCTGAAAGATCATCAATCCTGTGGCCAGGACCACTGGAATGTCAGAGCTTCACCTGCACGAGGCACAACGCTCCTTTTCACCACAAAGCACTCCGGACATGCTGCTCCAGTATTCCCACTGGATGTTGGACAAAATCCAGTGGATGTCTCAAGTAGAATAGTTTGGAAAATCATATCAATTCCTTCAGAAGGGGATAGAGTTTTTAAGGATTTCTTCCCTTCTAGGAGGGGGTAAAAGCTCAGAAATATGGCTTTTTTTCTTTATGGAAAGAGAATTGTAGGAAGAAAAGGAATGTTTTGGAAGAACCATAATGAATTTTCTCTTCCTGCTGTCTACCAAAAAGGATCTTGGTAATTTCATAGGAATAAAATCAACCTGAACCCAGTTTGAGAGGGAAGCCAAGCTCCCAGATATATTTTGCCTCCCTTGGCTGGCTGCTTGGAGAGGCAGTGAGACTGCAGGGTACTCAGCATCTTCATCTCCCAGTAAGATATTCAGAGGAAAAAAAGCTTCTCAGTTTCGTTTTCTCTCTTCAGACAAAGTTTTCCTGAGGGGAAAATATTTTCTTTCCTGTAAAATCCTAATTTTCTCATGGAAAAATAGGTTATATCACCAAAAAAGGCATTTCATTTCAGAGAATTTGCATGATGGAAGAGACCCTTATGATTTTATCATCCGATAAAATTGATTTCACAGTAAATTTTTGTAAAATATTTGATAGGAACAAATTATTAGCTCTTGAGAAATCAATCCACTGCCTTTCTATTTAGATTTTCATACTTTATATTTTTAATAAAAACTAACCTCTTCCAAAGGAATAATTCTCAGAAATAAGTTTTCTTTTTGATGTTGGAGTTACTGTTCTTTCCCATCTCTGATGTTTCTTCCAAAGACTCAGTACTCCAGTTGCTCATCAGGAGTCATCGGGATATTCAAGAAGTCCTCAAACTCACATGGTGATATGTTCTCAGTGTCTTAAAATGCAGAGATGCTTAGACTGTCCCTTGTGATTCCTGGGAAAGGTTCAAGTGATCGGCTGGGAGGTTCAGTTACTGAGAATACAGAGTCAGTAAAATCTTACATCTCAAGCATGACACAAGAACTCGGAAGGACAAAGCAACTAAAGATTAGATGGGATCTCCGCTCTTCAGAGATTCACACGGTACAACGAGCAGCATAACCACACAAACCCCCTGCGCCCCCTCTACAACACATGGTGAATCATGTTCAAGATCCTTTCAACTTTAATAACTCTGTATTCTTGCTCCATCTTGCCAAATTGATTCTTTAATCTCCATGTGCCCAAGCGAAGGCTTTGTTCTCACACAGCACATCCCTTCCCAAAGCCCAGCTGGAACCTCAGGGGCTCACAGTATTTGTTGAGACCCCCAGGTAGTTTCTGCAGTGATTTACCCAGCACATTCAAGAAATTCAAGGTCATAACCACTAACACCTAACACCTAAAGCAAACTTTGTTTCCATTTTGATTCGGGTCATTATTATTTCTTCATTCTCTCTTAGGTCTGTCTTTTATTTCATTATATTTTTTAAGAACTGTATTGAAAATGTTCCATAAAATCCATGATAGACAAACCATTTCACTTTTCTAGACAAACATGCTTTTAAAGATTCAGTCAGAAAAATGTTTGTGATTAGTTGCAAGTAGTGCATTATGGGCCATCCCTTTCTAGTTGAAGAACATGAAAATGCAAGATGTCTTTATTTCCTTTGTTCCATAGGAGCTAAACTATGAAATAGGTGGGCCTTTGTCCAATGCATCATTTGAAAACTCATCTGTTTTGACTTCACCAATTACTCAATGCAGAATAAATTCCAGCAATTCTATGAGAATTTAATTGGGACAAATAATGAAAAAAAACTGAAATGGATCAAAACCCATAAAAAGTCCACCCTGCACCAAGTTTCCTATATAATTTACTTGGAAACTGTGGTTATCTTGTCTCATGAACACCTCGGGAATGACCACCTTAAACTAGGAAGCTTTGCAAATGTGCAAATTAGCTTACGAATTAATCTGAAGCTAAGATGTGGCATCCCTCATTGTTAAGATACTTTATGCATCTGTGATCTCTTGAGAGCATTGTACATGCTATTCCTTGTAGAAAATTTCTGTTGTTCCCATAGGAATCAATGAGAATTATGAAAATCTGTATTTGGAAAGGAAAAAGACAAACAGAGGAAGCACAATCCTGCCTTGTAAGAATCCTGGCAGAGATATCTGATGAGTTAAATCCTGATAGCTAGAAACTGTCAGACCTATAATCATCTTCAAGGTATTTAAAGGGCTTAACTAATAACGCCTTTAAATACCAGTGTCGTACAAACTGTTAGTTGAGTCACAGATCTTTGTATAAATGAGCTCCTGGAAAATTTGAACAACTCTTACGTGATACATTTTGAAAGATGAAATGCACTTTACGAAGGAGACTTCATTCTCTTATGTAAGGGGCATTGCAGGCTCGGATCAGGTACTGCAGACAGGACCAATTCAGCCTCTTCAAGGCAAAAAGATTTGCTCACACAGTATGTTCGGGAATGATCCGAAATAGTCAAACAATAAATGGGGTGACCATGAGAGTAGATCATCAAAATGTGATGCCAAGTGATTGTTGCTAGCTCTGGGACAATTTATGACCCACTTAACCTGTGGGTCCAGAGGCCTGCAAATTCCCTATGGTGCTGGTTTCTGCTTGGCTCAGAGCTCCACGTCTTTTTGTAATGGCACAATAAATGATGTGTATTTGCTCGTGCTCACAGTAAGAGCTACACCCCTATTCTTGCTCACATAGCACTTGGGGTAAACATGCAGCATTCAACCTTGTATTCAGAGTCTTCCAGACTTAAGAACCAATGGATGTGTAAAGTGTAAATAACACCCAGCAACTGTATTTTGCTTCATTATAGACCTCACTCCTTTCAAACTTCTATTGTCCTTCTGTTATTTCAATTTTTTTCTTGCCTTGAAACACCGTTTATTTATGGTTATAATTTTTCGAGGTACCATGTGTATCTTTCATTTTAATTATAGTTTCAAGGTACTTTTTAACCTACAATTACTACAGTATAAAGCTGAAGAGCAGCATTGGTTGGACCCAGAATAACCTTGTAATTTTCTCTTTATTCTCAGAATTCAAGCTATAAGGCTCCAGATTGCTTGATTCCTATTTGGATTTTTAGCCCATAGTGAACTTGACACAGTTGCTAAGATACATATCAGTCTGCACCGTGTTGATACAATATTATTTAAACACTTTAAAGGGCAGCCTAACAGCTCTCTGTAAACATAAAACTCCGCCATAAACTGTTCTCAGCAGAAACAAGCAGCCTGACACAAAAATTAAATCCAGGGTATTTCAAAGATTACTATGGAAGCATCCATGAGCATCCACCAACCACCAGCAAAGCACCTCACAGTTGTGTGGCCACCCTGATCAAGCCCCGCTGTACACACAGGTTCTCTGGCTCGATGCCTGCAGCCGTCACCCTGCCTGCAGCTTCCTATCCTGTGAGGCTCCTCTCCTGCTCTTGCTGTCACAAGTTTGCAGGGAATTTGATTGGATGTTGATAGCCCAGAGCCAGCAGTTGTTTCCAGTCCTACCTCAGTAACCTGCCCAAAATCAACCTGACCAGGAGCCCTGCTCATGACTGAAGGCTTTGCTGCACTGCATGTTGTTAAAATAAAAAATAATTAAAAAAAATTACAAAGAAGGGCCACAGAGTCACACAGGCACACAGAGAAACACAAGGAGATAATACCGGCCAAACTCACAAGTCCTTTTGTGCAATTGACGTTTATATTTCATGGTGCTTTGTTAGCTTGGAAAACAACTGCAAGGAAAAAGTTTTAAAGATGATGCTAAGAAGTCTTCCCTGAAATACAAAGAAACCCTTTCACAGAGATAAGACTTGATGGCAATATTTCTCAGTGGTCTTTGCTGCTCAGCCTTAGCCCATGGACTGGAGAGCCGCATGTCCTGTGATGCCACGGCCACTGCTGACACAATTTCTCTGTGACGTGGGCACATGAGGGAAGTGTCTGACAGTGCCTTGCAAACAACCAATAAACCAGAGCAGCTCACTAACCATAGGACAACAACAACTTAATTTTAAGAGCTGAGTCAAAAGCTGATGACTCCCATGACCATTTCCAACTCTCTGAAGTTAGTGAGGAATACCTTAAGTGCAAAATATGCATACCTGGGACCCCAGATGCAAGAATCATGTCTCATGCTGGGTACTAACAGCATTGCCCTGGTGCAGTCGTCTCCTGCACCATGTTTCTATTGGCAATAATGGACCAAATATTCAAAACTAGAAAAAATGATCCCAAAACTGTGTATTGTTTTCAGAGTAAAAATACTTGTATCTACAACACACCTCGATGACTTCACAATACCGTAATCTTGAGGACAGTTTCACAAGGGCCAGACATAAATATGGGTGATTCAGGGTGCTGAAAAACACGTGAAAATTCTTTCTCATTTACTTAGTTAATCCCCATAAGGTTTACTTTTTTACTAACTATGCCAAATATCCTTCTGCCAGCCTTAAATTTTAACAATATCTTTGGCTGTTTTCCTGGTGTTTTTTAACTGCATTAATTATGACACCGGTAAATGTTTGTTTTCTCCCTTTTAGTTTAACTTCCTCCACTAGAGCATATTCAGTCTATTCTTCATTATTTCATATTTTTTGGGGTCAGGCTACTAATTTTTCAGTGTCATATCTTCTCTTTTCTGTGGTTGTTCAAAATGCTGCATCTTCTACCTGGTTTTGTCCTTTTCTATATATTCCTGTTCATCACTTGAACTACTAAGTTTCCAATGATAAGATGAGTAAAAGCAAAGCAGGTTGGGGTGCAGGTAACAACTCAGATCACCAGGCAAGCCCATAGCAGCGAGGGATGCAAAGACAGCTATTCCAGAAAGGACAGAAAAGTGGTCTGCTGGTGTATGGCTTTCAAATTAATAGACTCACCTGGGTGATTCCTCTCTACGCACTTGTGAGAAACCTCTCCAGCATGAAAACAATGAAATGGTCTCAATATCTATGACATATAAGGGAAGACCTTTTTTGCAAGTATTTTCAACATTCCTAACACATGGAAATAATTATGTCTAGGTTTCTTTTGGGCACATTAACCTGCAGAGATCTCATTTATTATATAGGCAAAGACTTTAATCAAACTCTTCTTCACAGCATGACCTCTGGATTATTCATGTACCTTTATTAATCATCTGCCTTTTAGAAACCATCGTATCAGAGTCAGAAACACACCCTAAGTGGAAAGTTGTAAATAATACCATGAAAGGAGACAACTGGAAGATGTTGACAACAACACAGATGGTCTCTCCCCCTTGCAGAAAAAGAGTTTCTATCTTAGAGAATGGGCCACAACAAAAAGTCTTTTTTCTGCGTTGGTTTTCAGAATCACATCATTTTTTGTGTGGTCACAGAGACAACCACTTCTCATGATTCTGAGGGCCTGTTTTAGAGGTTTTTTTAATATTCATGTTGTCCTTTGACACTATGCCCACAACCAGCTCTTCTGAAGACCACACTGTGGTCATTGTCCTCGTGCTTATGTGTCAGTATGTCAAACTCTCCTGCTCCGAATTCCTATCAGATTTTTTTGTTTTGGGGAAAGTCCAATTATTTTGAAACTTGTTTAGAAAAGGAATGAGGTTTCTTGTCTTTCCTATTGCCCAGTCCTAAACTCCAGTATAAAGCACAGAAAAAAATGGTTTTCACCTGATTTTTTAATTCATATATAAAGCTTACTTATTGTTGAAAATGCATTTCAAAATGCAAAAAATATTCCACTTGCAAAATGAATTGTATGACAGACAACATTCAAAAGTTACTTCATATTTTTAAACAATTTTAACATCAGAATTTTAACATCTTTTGCCATTAAAAAAGTCTCCAGGAAAAAGTCTTCCTTCTTGAATTTTCTGATCAACTGTACTTCCTTTTCTTTGCATTTATCTTCCTGATATCTCCTAACATTTATAATATACAAATAAGCTTGTCCCTCTTTCTCCAGTAAAAATGGAAAGCAGGCCAATGAGTATTTCTCTGAAAGCCAAGTTTGAGTGGTACAGTAATATCAGACCAAAATTTGACAGGTTACTGCTAATCCTGCCAGCCCAGAGCTGATGTGAACCTCCTTTCCTGAACAACCACCAGTGATCCCCAGCCTGACAGTCACCTCCAAGCACATGGGGAGTGCTCTGGGCCGCCGGAGGTGCAAGAGATGGTATCAATTCCCTACCCACTGGACACGCTCAGCAGAAGAAGGGAAAACGGAAATTATTCTCTAGTCCTACTCTCATCCCATGAAATTGTGGAAAGTCAGTAAATGACAGGCTTGTGGAGACCCAAGACATTCCAGTAAGCACATTCTAGGATCTGTGTCACACTGTTTCATATCTGTGAGTAAATATTTTCACCATTTTTAAAAGAAAATAAACGAAAGCACTGTTTTAAGATAGAATCATGGAATTTACTGTTTTAAGATCTGTGCTTGGATAAATATTGCACTAAATATACCTTTTTTATTGTAAATTCAGAACTGGTAATTGTCCCCACACATTTTTAGGCCACAGTGACGCACTCTAGTTAGGAGTTATGAGGAGGGCTATAATGTAAGAAAAATCAATAACGTTATTTTAAAATGTTCAGCCATGAAAGAACAATCAATGGTTGAAAAGACCAGGAACAATCGATTTCAATGAGCAGTTCATATTGGGTAACAAGGCAGCACAGAGATAGATAAAGATTGAACTGGTAGGAAAGAATATTTAAAGCATTAATTAGATACACTAGATCTTGATGCCCCTCAGAAGAGCTTTTAAAAGAAGGCACTGTCTTCAAGTTTCACATTCCATTACAGAATTATATCTATCAAATAGCACTTGACAAATGTGACACTGAAAACTATTTTCTTTTAAAACAAATATAATTTGTCAAACTAAAGTATATACTGCTGTCTGGGTTCTGTGGGAGCACGTAATGCCATTCTNAAGTTTCACATTCCATTACAGAATTATATCTATCAAATAGCACTTGACAAATGTGACACTGAAAACTATTTTCTTTTAAAACAAATATAATTTGTCAAACTAAAGTATATACTGCTGTCTGGGTTCTGTGGGAGCACGTAATGCCATTCTATGGCAAAGTAAATTACATCTTCAAATTAGGATTTCAAGCCAGAGCTATCATAACATAGTATGAGACTTTCTCAATGTGAAGGCCCTGAATGCCAAAAAGGCACATGACTCTTTTTTCTTGGTTTTTTTTTTTTTTTTGTTTGGTTGGTTGGGTTTGTTTTGTTTTGTTTTTTAATACAAGCACTTAAAATCAGGTATACATTTTGTTTTTAAGGTATACATACATGCATACATGAATATATGTGATATGTCCATTCCTTGTCACAGCAAACTAGTTTACTCCTGATTTCACAAGTTTA
>VZRE01019413.1:975697-1224953 GCA_013396775.1 Cephalopterus ornatus
AGGCCCTTAATGCCAAAAAGGCCAATGTCTTTTTTTTTTTTGTTTTTTTTTTTTTTTTTGTTTGGTTGGTTGGGTTTGTTTTGTTTTGTTTTTTAATACAAGCACTTAAAATCAGGTACACATTTTGTTTTTAAGGTATACATACATGCATACATGAATATATGTGATATGTCCATTCCTTGTCACAGCAAACTAGTTTACTCCTGATTTCACAAGTTTACAGGAGAGTGTCAGGAGAATACAAACATATCACAGGTCTTACACCCAGAAACCCAAGCCAAAACATCCAAGCAAACTAGCTAATAGCAGGAAGGTGAAAAGCATCTGTAAGGTGCACAATGTAGAAAATGGGGCTAGATTGAAAAATGGGAAGAAGAGGTAAAGGACTACTCAAGGATGACGTCTCCAAAGTTTTAAGATGTTCTCTGAAATAGTGGGACAATTTGACACTGGTCCCTCATGAAGGCTTTGATTTACCTTTGATAGTATTAGACAGCAACAGTCTACCCAAAGATAAATCAAAGGTGTATAAAATATTTTTAGTCCAGAGTAAAACTGAAAGTGTATTTCTCTATGCTAGCACAGTGGTAAATGCATCATTAATTATTCTTCTTGGTTGTATTATCTAGTGCTCTTCAGTCAAGATCAGTTTGAAGGATAGTGGATTCTTTGTCACAAACCAAAATCCAAAGTCAGCATTTTGTCAAATTTCCTGTCAGTTTGTCATGGAAACGGTATAAGACTTCCTTAAAACATGCCTTGAACTAGCAGAACATGTACATTAAGAGCCGTATTTCACCACACCAAGGCACTAAACAATCCTTCTCTCCCTTAAACCCACTAACCTCACTTGACAAAGCATTCATTTATCTTGTGGACAAACAGAGAAGGAAAAACCTGAGTGAAAAGCACTACTTATTCATTCTTCCTCAGAGACAGAAGGACAGAAAGTGATTTATATGCAGCAGAAGCATGTTAACATAAGCAATAGGATCTCTGTGGAAATTAGACAGGCAGTAAGAAAGCTTTCTTATGGAAGTAAAGAAAGCCTGAGCTGAAATTTGCTTTTCTATTGGACTAAAACTTGTCAAAATTTGAAATTTCTTCTGTATCAGGTTTCAAAATACCATGTGTGTTTGAATTCATGAACCAGGTGGAAAGTAAAGGAATCTGAAGCTTTTTGCAAAAATAAAAATCTGACATATTACTTAGTTCATTTCCAACCCTCTTATTATGAAGGGCTTTCAGCATTTCTCTCAGACACAAATTCAGAGGATTAATTCAGACAGCGTGCTGGAGATTTGTACTTCTGTCTATGCCTACGAAAATAGACTTAAGTGATGAAACAGAGGGGAGCTTCCTAGGATAAATGAAACACAGCAAAAGTACAAGGGAAAACACAACTGGTCAAATTCACAGTCCCTGTCAGTCCATAGCAGCAAATCCCTGGCACAACTGTTGGCCAGATCGTTCTAGCACTTACTGTGGTAACTGTGCAGTACCTGTTTCTGAAGGGCTTGCAGCCACGCCCTGGTCACACCTGAGGGCACACAGTGCTCACAGGGGTGTGTGCACTGTCAGGGCTGCCCCTGAGCTGCTGTTCGGGTAAGATGCCTGGCTGGGCTTTCCCTCAAAGGTCACCACCTCTTTATAATGCTGCAAACCCCAAAGAGTGCTGCAAGCTGCACTAAAAGGGTATTGAGGGGCTCAGGTGAGCTTAAATTACCCTTCCAGGTGTTGATCTTCAATCCTTTGACCCTATGTACAGTACCGCAGGTTTTCTCCTGCTGACTGCTGCTGCACAAGCAGTAGAAGTCTAGTTTTTGTTGAGGCTGATGGCATTGCTTACAAGCTTGAGTACCCTGAATATGTTGGATCCCAGTTAGTTTGGAAATTTGCCCTCTTATTCTGTGGTACCACCAGATTAGATACCTTCTAGGAAATTAGGCCAGATATTCTGTCACCATGTCCAGGAAGAGAGACGGCCAAAGTCTTATCCATGGTGAGTGTGGAAATTTTAACTGACACAGTTCAGAGGATGAAGCAACACTCTCAGGTAATGTCTGGTCAGTCAAATATGTACCATAGGGGAAAACATCCTGTCAGCTTACTCTATATACAGCTTGTGTCACTACATCCCACACACAGCCAGGAAAAGAAAGAAAGAAATAGAGAGAGAAAGTGCTGGTTTCAGACTTCTTGGATGGGCCACATACTTCAGTAGAAATTATGACAAAATTCTCAAATGTTGAAGGGCCTAAAAGCCAAGCAGAAAATGAATGCCTCCTCCGCCTGTGTGGCCAAGGACATCTCAGCCTCTTTAAACTAGAAAAATAAACACATTAGCCATTCAGTTGTGTTTACAAGAACAGTAAAAAAAACCCTGAAGCATCTGGGAAAGAAAAGCTCTTTGGTGGGAGCTGGATTCCACAGGAGTTAATTTGAATTTCCCCAGCCAGCTGGAGCCGAGGGAAAGCTGACTTTCCACTACCCTGCACCTTGTAGAATCATTTACACTTCTCAAGTGGATGTAAAAACACGTTACAGACACTAACAGAACCATTTAACACCCACTTTGCAGAGGTGTTAATGTCTAAACAGAGCATAAGGTCATAGAGAGCGGGCCCAGAGTCATTCAATTAGGAGCGACTGCTGAGGAAGCGCAGGCTCCTCTCCTCCAGGGCACTGGCAGCCGGGGGCTTTCCCTGCTTCCCAAACAGGAGCCTTTCTGCAGGGGCACGCTGCGGTGGTTACCAAAAACTGTTCAGAGGCAGTTACCTTTTGATGGTGTCACATGTGCTGGAGAGCTGTGTCCCCATGACCTCCCTTCCACCCCGAGTGGTGATCTGAGCAGACCCGTGGTGCTCTGCCTACCGCCACCCCAGCCAGGGGCTCTGTCCCCATGGGTCACTGCCATGCTGATGCACTCCACTGGAGTGAGAGCACAGAGGGAAGTTATGGCAGACAGGACTGGCCGAACACGGAGCTTGTCAGCCCAAAGCACACCTGGTGTGACCCAGCTGGAAAGGCGCAGCTCCCTCAGGGCAGAGCTGGGTACTGAGGGTGGAGGGCATCAACTGTAAAAGCGGAGGGAAAGTCCCAGAGGGAGCAAGAGCGGTGCGGCCGAGGTGCCACCATGTCATGTTTGGGAAAGGGACCGTGCCTGGAAAGGGCAGAGCGGACCTGGCTCCCTGCAGGGCACTGTGCCTGGCCCTGCTGCCTCAGTCTGAACTTCAGCGTTTCCTGCCACGTTCCCAGCCAGTTCTCTTTCCCCAGCCCTCTGTGAAACTTGCTGTGTATACACTGAGAGCAACATTGATAAATGCTGCCCTCTAAAATAAAATTGATGGTGGTTTCTCCTGCTCTCCTCGTATGTTTTCATGAGGGTTAGAGAGCACGGAGCTAGCTGAGAACAGGGGAGGTAGAGAACAACATTAACGGGAACAAAAGATGACAGGGGAACTCTTGTACCTACAAATATATTTCCCAAAGCACATAATGAAAAAAAGGAATGAGACAGAAAGAGAGAAGAGGACAAAAGAAGATGAAAATATGCCACAGGTGGTGAAAACACTGAAACCGCCACCTACCTCAGTGCCAAAAATCTCAATTAAAAGGTGACAGGTGTGTAACTTTGTTTTGAAAGGAAAAAATGCCCCATAAGAGATGTTGGCAGGTTTAGAAAATAAATGTCAAATGTGTTCAGCCTTGCCTTTGAGCAGTGTTTCTTTTCAGTTGTCTTTTGCTTTTGTAAATTTTATTTAGTTTCCTGCAGTTCCCTTGCCAGCTGTCAGCGCTGGCCATAGATCTGAGAGATGTTGGCCCATCTCCCCTTTAACGGCCGCTCGACTTCCCTGCTGTGCTCAGGGCAGGTTTTACTTGTTCCCAAGCAAGACAGGCCCCTCTGTGCTTTAATTGCTTCTCAGCCACTCTGGCACCAGCTGAGGTCACTGTGAGTGACTGCGGCAGGGAAACAGCAGTAACTCCAGCCAGTGGTATTGTGACGGCTTTTAAAATGCAAAAGGAGCAGAGACCCAAGATAGAGCACTGCAGGCACCTTTCCACTTTTAAATAAACTTAGAGCAAATACAAGTGTAAAACTCAACCGTTGCTTTTTATGGTCTTGTCTCCTTTTAATTTAAACCTCTTCTGTTTAAGAAACAATGAAAATAGAAAGTGTTTCTGCAGTGGCAGAGAAAGAGAATATACCTATTTTGACTAGGGAAAAATCTGAATTTGCCCCAGATTTATGCTCTCTGCTGCATTTGGCAATGCTCTCCTTTCATTCCTTCTCTTTTCAAGTGCTGCTGTCTCCAGGAGTGGTCAGGCACGGCATGTGGACTGCGGTGGATGTTGGAAGTCAACCTGGAAAGTCTTTAGAAATGACACAGGACTTCATGAACTATCCCACTAAGAGCACAGACACGAATGCAACGAACTGACAGAATCTCTGCTTGGAAAAATCCTTGTAAAACAATGTTCTGTTTATTTCTAATCACCCCTGTAGGATTTCCATGTGAAACATGGAGCCTGGGAGAAAAGGCTGGAGTTTGCTTTAGAGGATGAGTCACTCTGAACATCCATGACAGGGGCTGGTGAGAGGAAGAGGAGCATGAAGAGGTAGCAAAGTTCTTCAGCCGTTATATGGGCCCTGGCAATGGGGTCAGCGATGAGGAGAGAGAGGCTGTGCCTCAGGGAAAGCAGGTGACTCCTGGGGCAGAGAAGCACTTGGAAAGCACTTCCTGGATCATTTGCAACCGAAAGATTCCCACTGGTGCACTTCTGCATACAGTTCTATACAAACATGGGTAGTACCTTTTTTGCATATTAAAGGCAGCTTTTTTTTCACAAAGGGAGAAAAATTTGGTCTCAGTGCCACAAACTACTGTTTCTTACTGGGTTCTTTATTAACTACTTGCTTACTTGCTCTTGGAAACCTTTTTAAATTATGAAATGTCTTCTTCAAAATATTAGGGGAATGTCTTAAAAAAGTTATGGAGTTCCTCTGCAAAGACTCGGTTTTACATCCCAGTGGATGTAAATATTCAGTTTGGAAATAGGAAGATTATGCTTACTTTTAAGTAGATATTTTAGAGCTTCATGGAGAGTGTGATGTGTCCCTCTTCCATTTGTGGATATTCTTCATATGGAGATCTTTGAAGGGGGAGTCTTTCAAGTGAGCATCTTCCATCCCAAACTGTGAAAACTACTTAGGGAAAAATTTGTTTGCTCTTCAGAGAAATCTTATCCTAAGGATTAAGTTGAGGATGGTACTCATGGCATTAGATGCAACCAGGCATGACTTGCAAATACTAACCTATTAAAGTAATTAATTCATTTCCTCCAACAAATGATGCGATTAAAAATGTGCCTAGGGAATGTTATAAATATACATCTATGACTTGACTTTTCTTCCCAGGAATCTCTGGCTAATCCCTAGTGAATAACCTGTCTCTTAAACCATCAAATGAAAATGAACAGCCAAATATTTTAAACTATTGCTTTTTATTATAATTACACTGGAGCACAAATAAATAAGCACTAAATTATTGTAAAATATTGTCAATGCACTAAAGAAAGCAGAATTGATCTTCAAACAACATCTTATTACTTCAGAAGTATCAAAGTACATTTAATTACATCTTACCTAAAAAAATCAAGTACAAAAATGAAAAGAAAATTAATATGTATTTATACCGTGTATATAGAAACGGCTAATAATATATGATTACAGTTAGCCTCTAGCTACTCCTTACTCCTACACAATCTCAGGCACATACCTGACAATTTCTAATGAAATATGAAAAAAAGCAACATGACATTCAATTTCAAGATATTGGTAAATGTATTACATCAGAATGAACACAGAATGATTTCATTTTATTTAAAAACCCTGTCATTTAAAAACATAGTGCCATTGTCCACTTAAAAATAAACAACCCAAACCAAAAAAAAACACCCCATACTATTTTATACCATTTGCTTTAATTTGTCAAAAGGAGCGATAAAGTAGACATACATTGGCTAATATACGTAAACACATTTTTAGTGCAAGAATAACAAGACCTGTGACTTTACTGTGCTTTCTTGAAATCACAGTGCACTTTACACAAATTGCTACACTATAATGTTTACCTTCAGGAGTTTAAAGCAAAATAAGTGCATACCAAACAATTTCATATATACAGTCTTCATAAGTGTGTGTATATATGTGATCTGTATGTATATACAGATTGCATATTTATACAGACTACAGCTTTAATGACCGTGTGTAACTAAGCACTGTCATTCACCCTGTGACACAGAAGCTGCTGAGACAAGAGGTGGTGGTAGGGAATATTTGACAGCGTTGTGGTGGCAGCTCTCGGCAGTACGATGTGCCTTTTACTCGAGGGATAGGGTGGGCCAGCAGTCACGGGACAGGTCAGTGGCCTATGTCCTGTCCTGGCTCTGTCCATGACCTTCGGAAACTACTCCACCCGAGCCTCACTTCCCTCCTCTGTAAAACGGTTCTCGCAAGTGTGAGGTTTACTTCACATTTCTAAAGTGCTTTGAAGGTAAGTGCTAAGTGATATTTTACTTTATCATGTTGTCGCACTTTGAAACAAAAAGCCATTGTTTCCATGGGATACAATGGAGGTCTGGAAGCACATGGGCAGTTATTTCGGAAGGACAACACAAACTGTGTTGCGCAATAAAAGCAAAACAAGGAGTGGTTTGTGGTGGGCTAGGTGTACAAGCAAGTCTGCTTAGGACAAGAATGCTTCAATTCCCTGATCATTATTCCTATTACGTATTGATATGAAAAGGACACGATATGAACAAACACTGTCAAACACGTAACTCTTCACATTAACACCTGCCTTCCCCCAAAGGGCCGGGCACTGCAGCCCACGGCTCTGGACTGTGAAACTGCTTCAGCAGTGGGGTTTAAAGGAACTGCTCCAGGAAGAGACCAGTGTGGAGAAGGACTATCAAGATTGACTGAACGCCAGCTTTCATTTTGTCACCAGAGACCTTGTGCAGCTGGGGAAAAGGGCTGAGCTAAGTATTTCACACATGGTTATGGAAAATTCTTCTCTTGCCATATTACAAGGAAGACAAAGCACAAACACTTTCTGAATAATGAACCTTATCTCAACAGATTTCTCATGACCAACAAGTTGTCTTCTTTCCAGCAGATTCTGGAACTTTGCGAGATCTCTGGAGTTTTTCTTCTGCCATTTTCTTTCTTTAAAAAAAAAAAGAGAATAAGCAGAACATACAGTTGGTGTCTTTTGGATGTAACATGTATCCAAAGATTCCTTCACAGCCTCTGGGGTTTTTTCATGTCTTCTGTCATTTCAGCTGTGAAGGGCTCTTTAAATCTGCATTTCAATTGTGTACCCATTCCAGCCACTGTATATTCACAACACACGCATATTTAATGTATGCAGGTATATACGTATGCACACATCTATGCGTATATATAGATACATGCATATATACATATATATGTGTGTACACATATGCATATATACATATACAATAATGCTAATATACATACACACATATAAACACACACTTTATCTTTTACAGAAATCTCAGTTTGGACATCAAAATATACATTAGTTAATTAGTTATAAAATATTTAAAAACTTTATTTCAGAGGCTCAAAAGAAACTACTACTGATAAAGCATTACTCAAACTCAAACTTTAGCAATATAGATTACAAAAACCTTCTAAAATTTGTTATTTTTGGTTTTTTTTGATCAGCAATTACAGCTGTGGCAATGCTGTCAATATAATTTCAAAGAAAAGCCAATATAACAAGAAGTTTCAAACAACACACCTTTTCTTCTCGGCAAATATAATATTAAAATGATTGTTTTAAAGAGGGACTTTTGTGCTACCAAACTTCAGACACATAGATAGAAATTTAAATATACAAAATATATGCCATAGGTCTTTTCTTTTCCCTACTCCACAGAAGTACAAGTTTCCCTTGTTCTCAACAGATCCTTTTAGAAGATATTTCATCGCATGTATTTCACCCTCATAATCAGTATAAGCCATCTCTTTCTCCCGTTAAAACCAGGAGGTCATAATTCTTTGGTCATGACATAATATTCTGTTAAAATGGGTGTAATATAATACAGGATTGCAAGCCAATTACAGAAGCAGCCAGGAAGAAGAAACGGCATAGCCGGGAGAACACGTTACATGGGCCTCTGCTTCAAAACCGCATGAAATCAAGAGGGATTTCCCTACTGGCTTTCAAGGGGTCTGAATTCCAGCCTTTATAAACAACACAAGGAAATCTGACACGGCGTAAGTAAGGATGTGTTGTTGGATTTAAAAACAATAAAAATGTAAACAGGTTTTTGTCGCCTTTATTTTTGTGGACCAAAGACAAGTGTGGACAGGAACGGTGGCTGCAGTGGCACTGCCTTAACCTGCTGAGCGACCGGGTCTCTCTGTCACGGGCTGTACAATGCTTAGTCACAGTGAACCATGGTCTCTGCTAATCAACTGAATGCAATGAAGGAAGAGTTTTTGTTGCAGGCTTTGCTGCAGAAAATTTAGTTTCTTGGCCAAATAATTTTAGCAACTGATTCATAGAAAACCAAGGGCAATTTATCTGATTAACATTATGGGGAAAACAGATGCAGAACAATTAATGTTTTAAATGCAACTTGGGCATCCACATTAAGCACTTTGGTATTCAGTGCTTGCAGTTTGACTGTTTCCCACCAGAACTCCCTCCTTTGTCCATACTCCCCCACGCCCCCTGAAGCTAAGGACATCTAACAAGTACAACTCTAGTTATCTTCTACAGCCCTAGCACCATGTTGTTTTGTACATTGTACTCTTCAACGAAACGTACAACCACATGCTTTTGTACAGAGGCCACATCTAGGCAGGTCAGAGAAATAAAATGGTGGCGGCAGGGGTGAACAGTAGAAGAAAACATAGAAAATAGGTAATAAAACAGTATAACAGTAACATTATATAGTAAAATTCTTCATAAATTTTTGAATTTATATATATATATTTAAACAGTGTATTAGTTTGGGTGTTTTCAATATATTGGCGAAATATTTACATTTTGATATCTTCTGGATCCAAAAAAATCCTGGATAAATATGTATGCCTTAATCCAGCCAGAAACGTAAATCTCTCTCTTGACTGACAGGTGAGCATTGTATCGGTGTGGGGTTTTTTTTCCTAGGAAGTTCACCACCTGCAGATAAGTCTTAGGTTAGAGCCTTTGCCTTATTAAGAAAGCAGGCTACCTGTGCTCGGTGCAACACAGTGGAGAAGGCTTCCTCCACAGGCCTGTCAAATTGCAGTGTCCCAGAATACAGTTTGTTGTTTTGAATAAGGAGGAGGGCTGTATTTCTTGGTCCCGGTATTCTTTTTCCAACTCGGCAAAATAGGCATGCTGTCCTGTTTGCAGAGTCCTTTCTCTGATTTCTGTCGAGCTTTTATTTCTTTGCAGAGGCAACGTTTTTTTTCGATCATGTCCAGCATCGTATGGTCCCCTTGCAACCACTGCATACATGTGACCTATTGGAGGGGGGTAGAGGCAGAAAGAAAAGAAGGAAAAAAAAGAGGAAAAAAGCATACAAATAACTATTTAGGTCATAGATTAAATATGTTGTTTCTTTGCAAGGTCAACTTACTCTTACTTGAAACTCTAATTTGTTTGATGAATAAAAAATCTCTATGCCAACAACAGAATCAAAGCTAGTCTTTACTTCTAACTACTTCTTTAAGAAAAATGGGTAATAAAAGGTCCCGTTTTAACTTCTCCAGAGCACTGAAAGCTAATAAAGATAAATGTTTTTGGCTAACTAGTACTGGTTGGATTTTAAGTGATGGAATAGATCTTAAAAAAGGAACATGGATCTTAACAACATCCTTAAGTTGTGGGAATAAAAAAATTCTATACACTGAAACTCATGTCTTATATTGCTTTCCAAATCCAATCTGTCACATTAAAAGCAGGGTGTTAACACTTCTGAGTATCAAGCTAAATATAACTCTGTTTAATTTTGTTAAAATGATTTAACGAACTCCATGTGAATTACATGGATTAACCTATCCTACTCTGTAATGATATTTCATTAACTGGAAGGCACTAAGAGTTTAGAAACTCCATGTTTTCATGTATGTAGAATGTTTGAAAATGTGATCTTGATCAAAAAATTGAGGTTAGCATATGTTTAGCTCTAAGTACATGTCACAGCCCCTCTGAAACCAAGAATGTGGCTTCATTGGAGTTCAGTGGGTTGTTCATGACTGAAAATGTGTCTGCCTTCAAACCTTTTGATTGGAACAGAAATCATTAATAGTAAACTATCCTGAAAGGGCTCATTGGTTTTGGATATCACACTGTATACCTGCAAATCAGAAAACTTCCTCTCACTGTTTACCTTGCAAATTTAAAGGGATATATGGGTGTCCCGACATGTATTTCCCACACTCGTCATGAACTAAGGATTTGTAAGAGTAAGGGCACCATACGTTCACAGGGGCTGTCCAAGTGCATTTCTGCTGTACTCATGAAAATGCACGTGTACAGTAATACTTTGGCAGCGTTTTATGATTCATGAAGGAAATTTATCCTTATTATTAAAGGTATTTGAGTACATTTAATTGTGTACATGCCTTTAGTTCACAAGTCTTAGAATGCCAAGCGTGGGCATTGACCATGTTTCTAGAACTGGGGACTGATTTGCTTAGAAGCCACTCTAGAAACTTCTATTGCTCTGAGTAGTTCCTGTGGTCAGCTTAAAGCATATTCAGCATTTATTGATAAACAGATAAAGAAAATGTTCAGATTCATACCAGGAAACAAAGCAAAAGAAACAAATGTGAGCAAGCCTACCAGAAAAAGTAATAATAAATGACGTACTCAAACACAAAAATAAATAGAATACAGAAATGTGTGCATTTTTCTGTTAAAAAAAATTAATGAACAAAACAGGATAAAATAATTTTAGATAGAATTCCCTTTCTTTATACTAAAACAAAACCATGCTTACCTTATACATCAGATAGTACTCTGAGCAGAATAAGTTTAAACCACAGTATGAATCTTGATATTGAATATTCTTATGAATTTTGAATTACACAGGTAACTTATCTGCAATGTGTCCTCCTGAGTGGCTGAGCCATTCTTCTAGAAGTCTGCTATGTCTACTTTTTTAATTGAATGCTTATCTTTCATTTCAGGAGTGATCTAACGTTTACTGTGGTGCAGGCAGGTGTGAGGCATATCATCCGCCATGGTCATGAGACTTTGTCTCTTTGGGTGCCCAGGCTTGGTCCAAAACTCACAGACTGCACCGGAGATTTTCCCCTCCCCACGCTGGGCTCAGCGTCACAGATGTCTGCACGAGGCCCTGCCTGACACAGATTTCCTGCCCCTCTGCTCATCAGTGATGGGTCAGTACTTACGCAGCAGTGTCTTCAGTCTGGCTGGGTCCTCCTATGCGGGGAAGGACAGGGACACAGTCTGCACACAATTCATTACCCAAAATATTCACCAGCACACCAGCTTCTGTGCTGGACTTGATGACAACAGCTCTTGAGTATGAGTTTCCTCTTCTAGGCATCAGGAAATACCTTCTCTTTTATAGCCCAACACGCAAGCAAAGAGAGCATGTGCCAACGCCAATCCCTTACGGAACGCGGTGTGCTCCAGTCACCATGCACCACACACAGCACACATGACAAGCACCGTGAGGGTGTTACATCCACACCGCCCTCACACTCACCACTGTACTACACGCAGTGCACTGCCAACACGGTGTCTTTTGGTAGCTGACCTCCTTCACGGGATTCAAGGGGACTGAAGCAGCATTTTGACATGCTAATTTCTAAAATACCAGTTGCAACTTCCCAAAGATAGAAATGGTGTTGTAGAATGTATCAGTTACACGGCCACTCTGCCACCCCGTGCGGAACAGCCCCTAAAATAAACCCAAGAATAGGCAGCTTCAAAAGCGTTTTTTGTACCGGCCACTGTATTTTGTTACAGTTAGTGAATCCTATTATGAAGAATTTGAGTTTTTCCACTTTCCCAGACACAGATTTTCAAGTCTACTTGTGATTTTTTTAATGCTATTTTTGTTCAATGGCTAAGTCCTTCACACTAGCATTTTCTTAGGTGTGCTGTCCACGCGGCAGAGTCCTCTCCTGTACCTGCATTCAGGTAATTGTGCGTGCAGGAAAAATGTGCAGAGCTGGTACATGCAAAGTCATTTGCTAAAATAGACCAAGTGAACACAAATAATGTGGAAAGGCTTGGGGAAAAAAGCTGAAATGTGAGAACAAATATGAAAGGGTTTTATTTGATAGCTTTGCCAAGCTCTGGTGTTTAAGTGCAGCAAAATAAAAATGTTTGGAACAAGGGTGCATGGCCTCCTGAAGCTGCAGGACAGACTTAAGAGGAAATCCCCAGCTTGTAGATCGAGCTACAGATATGACAATAATCATGTTGATGACACAAAGTCCCAGAGGGTTAACTAAATTTTCAGGGTGTCCTAGACAAATAACAGGCACTGAGGCTTACAAGCCAGGACTCAACTCAGCTGATTAATCACAGCAAAAACCCTTGACGACTTCAGTAGGTCTACCAAGGTGTCTAAAGCTAATGTGTTTAACGCTGCAGACTTAGGCCTAATCCTTCCTGTGACTAAACTGATGGCACTCACACTTAGTAACAGCACCAATTTTTTTTGTATCCTCCCTCCTTTCTGGCTTCAGCCTGCTCCTCTAGTCATGCACCAGGTTGTTAATATCCCTGCTAAATCATAACAAGGAATTTGTTCAGTGAGAGGCACAAAAAATAATGATGTTACAAGATAATGTATGGAAAAAAGTTGAGCATTCAAAACACCTTACAGCTATACAGCTCTCCTGGGAAAGATCCCATAGTTCTTGAGGAATGGTACACATATTGCACCATGTCAGAGTTTGGCTCCAGATGTGGATGTAGGCAGACAGGCAAAAAATGCATCAGCACTGGAGATAACAGCCAACAAGACAGAGCACAGGAGAGACTAAGTTGGTTTTGACCAAAGAATCTTAGCCCAAAGCCTGTCCTTACTGAAGAGGAAAGAACCAGCAGCTAATGTTAGGACTGTAAGGAGGGACCTTCTGGAGACTCCAGGATGTATATCAGGTACTACATCACATAATATCCTTTGGATTACAGAATTTGCTAATTGTACATCAATTTTTGTTTTGAAGGAATTTTTGCTCATTAGATTATCCAGGGTCTAAGAAACTTTTTTCTTTCTTTTATTTTAAATCAGACAGCGCAAGAGAGTGAAGGAAAACACCAGGCAAAAGCCCAGAGGTTTGGACTGGAAGGGGTTGGAAGTAGGCTCAAATCATGGAGGGGTTGGAAGTAGGCTCAAATCCTCGATCATAAGCGGGCCGTAAAAGCTACATGATAACCTAATTTGTGGGAAGCACATAGAAACATAGAGTGATTGGATAAATTCTCTCACCTGAACATGATTGAGTGCAAGACTAAATGAGGATGTCTGACAAGTTCCTCGTAACCACACTCGACCTTTGATTAGTCATCAGCCTCCTGTTTTCCTTCAAAAATCTTAAAAGTAAATGCTTATGCCAAACTTGAACATCAGCGACAAAAAGTAAGAAACTTCTTCCACTATAGAAAACTGAACTCTTCTATTCTGTGTTAATCACCTGCTTTGTTGAAAGCTTTAGGAGAAACCAGTCTATGTTGCCACCTTACTTTTACTATTTGCCTTCACTTTTCTAATACTTTTATTCCGAAAACATTGGAAGTAAATTTTATTAAGGTCTGTTGGGTTCTATGTTGGCAGTGCCATGGAACAAGAAGTAATATTATAAACCCATCTTCAACTAAGAAAAAACAACACCTTTACAGATCCTCAAAAAAATGTAAAATCTTTTGCCTAAGAAAATCTTTCGAAGTATAAAAAGATCACTTCTGGTGAGTGTTTTAATGCTTTATGAAGGTCAGAGAAACAAACTAGACAAAGTAGTTCCCTTCTCTGCAAAGTGAAAATGGTATATTTTTGTGTGTAGGTGACTCCATTAGCAGTGGGCCTGACTTCATATCTCATATGAGAAATTTTGTATTATTCCAGAAAAACAATTAGCAGTCCTGATGGTTTACCAATGCATGTATTGCTTAAATTAGATTGCCCTAAGCTAGACCACAAAACTGTCTTGGAGCAGAGGTTTCATGGGCAGAACATGTCCAGTTCATTTGCTCTTAGAGGCCAAGACTTGAAGCCAGAGGTCAGTACATGCTGTAGCTCTCTGCCACATCAAAATTTACTGAGAAAAGCACATAATCCCAGGGAAAAATCAGAACAGGCTTTGCGGAACAGACAATGACTCACGCTGCCAGGAAC
The DNA here is from genome assembly GCA_013396775.1 of Cephalopterus ornatus. NCBI lineage: Eukaryota > Metazoa > Chordata > Aves > Passeriformes > Cotingidae > Cephalopterus > Cephalopterus ornatus. The sequence goes on from VZRE01019413.1 coordinate 990,107, forward strand.
TCCCTTGTGTCAGAGCATACTATTTCTGTTTTCTATTGCCCTGGCATGGGCTCTGCCCTGGCCCTGGGCACCCCCACCACTGACTGCAGAATGATGCTGGCACAGCTCCAGCCCACGCTGTGCCGTGGCAACCTGCACCAGCAGACCCACAAGAGTGCTCAAAATATGGATGCTTAAAGCAAGAAGGAGAAATGTAAATGAAGATAGTTCTTAACTGAGAAGGATAGTTTGGTTTGGCAGAGAGAGTCATAGATACAGATGGAAAAAGATAGAAGAAAATATTATCCAATTATACAATTAAGCAGCCACTGATGGACACAACTTTTCACACCAGTTAGCTGTAGTCATCAGCTGTAGGAAGCATCTTATATCTTTTTGTGGCTGACTATTCACAGCATGATATCAGACTTTCTGGCCCTTCAGGAACTGGACTATCACTATAAGGAGCGCCAGGCAAAGTGCAGTGGTATAGTGCACAAGCAGGTCTGTGTAAATTCCTGAGCACATAGATGCTACTGAAAAAAATATAGTGATACCTGTAAGTTATATATAAACCAAAAAACCCCATGTAGCATAGCCTCTCCAAATGAAAAACACGAGGGCTGTAAAAAGAAAAATCTGTGAGCAGGACTGAAAATACAGAGTGAAACATCCTAAGCACCAGGCCTGGGACTCTCTTTCTTAGCTCTGAAAAATTTTACTTGCTTATGTGTGACATAAATAGCTACATAAATACGTGGACAGGTAATGCTCTCTCTTAGTAAAAAGATGGTATGTGCTACATAAGTCCCACTCATATCCTCTTGTCTCAAACCAAGCCCCATGTAATTTAGCCTTGCAAACCACGCAGGCAGGAGACAAGAAGAGCAAGTCATGGGAGCAATTACGCTTCTCCAAAGTCAGGCCACCAGGGTGAAGTGTAGGGAGGATAAAGTTATGCTAATTCCCAGTGCTAAGACGTGTTTCAGGAAACCTGTCATTGAAAGGTGCACTGTAGTTTTTCACACAAGTGCCCGTGAAAACATGTGCTGCTAAAAATGCTATGTGGCAGAAGAAATACTTGAAATATTGTATGCAGCTCTTATACTAGTCACTAAGTTAGAAAATGTTGTCAATTTTCATTAATTTTGGGGAAATTTTTTTATCATTTGAAGTGGCCATGTGATATTTCATGCTCTGGGGCTTCTTTTGTGGTGTATGAACTTCTAATGACCTAAAAAAATATCTTCCACTATAGCTTACATGAAGACTTTAGGCAACACCATATCCCCTTCAGCTGTTTCTCCTCGTGACATCTTGGCTGTTAAGTTCTTGCCTTGCCTGGTTTTAATGCTGTTGGTTTGTATGAGGTAAAATCAGAAGCTCTGGGCAATAAGAGAGCCCTATAATTCAGTTGTGCTTCCATAATTTTTTCCTAGTATGCAGGTTACCACCTACTGCTGAAATTCCAGAGGTTATGGGGCTGAGGGAGATGCTGTTCACTTCTGGCTATCATGAACATCTCTCTTTCCTGTTGGGTGGGCAGAGGGCCTGACTCTTGAAGAATGGGAAAAACTACATCGCACATATGTGATCACGGGTGTCGCATACAAACACCCTTTTCTTTGTCACACAACTGCATATCACAGATAAAATTAAAGCCCAACAGCTGATGTGAGGCTATAACAAAGTGATCTTAAACTAACACAAAATACAATGAAATAAAACAAAGCAGCAACATTTGGAGGAGATTATTAGAAATGTCTCCTGGATGTGTAAACAAAGCAGTCTCTAACAGTGCAATCTGTGTGCAGTGCTACACATCATTCAGCAGAGCCAAGCATGCTGGTTTGTTTTGGCAGGCTACAGCAAGTGAAGAAGAAAGGCTTTCTGAAAGCCACTTACCATCCTTGGGGAGGAAAATGTACTCCCTCCCTCACGCCTGTTCTGAGACAGGAGTTTCCAAACTCTCTTTCCCACTGAAACTCTTGACGGCACTTTCTGTGGTGCAGATGGTTCCCAGCCCCCTGGCTGGGTAAGGTATTTCCACTGGGAGGGTGTGAAATCCCACTCCTAGAAGGCAGTCGTGTGCCACGGGTGCAAGCGGTGAAGGGCTATGTTAAGTAGCAACAGTTCATGATCTGCTATCTGATACTCTGAGCTTGACGTGGAGGTCCTCTTAGCACATGTTCACAAAAGGGGAGTTGTCCAAGGCAGGAAGGAGTTCAGCCAGAATCGGGTTTCAGAAAATCTGAGCAGCAAGATTCTCACCCAGTTGAAGCCAACAGGAACGTACCGGCTGACTTCATGGGTCCAAGAATTTGACTACAGTTTGTTCAAATGAACAGTAAAAATAACCTCAATAAAAATGATTTTAAAAGACTTCAGGAGAGGGTGCTTGGAAAATTACGTTGGACAAATTTCTTTTGCTAACCGTGAGCTATAACCATTACACTGCTGTTGAAGGTTGTTACTTCCAATGGCTGCAAAATTCAGTAAGTCAGGGTAGAACTACAAGCTAAAGCTGCAGTCATTTCTCTTTCTCTCTGACAGAGTTATTCTGGAGTAATACTGACATGAAAGACAGCATAATTTGGCCCAGGATAGTTAGTTGTTCATATAGCTTGGTACTGCTAACCCATTCTCCTGTTACTGTCAAATTCAAAACAACAATTGATTATTAATACAAAGCTTATTAAAAGTAACACTATGTTCAGGAATACATGGGATGTGCAAGGTGAGCTGTGAAAGCAGACACTCTCCATGCAACTGGAAGTTCATGGTAATGCTCCCTGGGGACAGTGGACAGTGCAACTGCAAATTCTTCCCTACAAGTGCCTCAGGTGTTTTCTAGGTTTCCTATGAAGCCAGCAACCAGATCAGAATGATCCTGTGCATTTACGTACTTGCATCACAAGCACAAGCACACACACAAGGTGTTAAGCACTGCACAAACTGCCCTTTCTGACCTTTCACAGATTTTTCTTTTTAAGAGACGCAAGTAAGATCTCTATTTTCCCTCATGGGAAAGCACTTCCCCAGCACACTAGTTTTAATTTTGACAAAATGGGTGGGAAGAGCACTTTGTAATCTTACCTTGTATGTTTAGCATTAAAAGAATTCACTGACACATTTCTTTTCAACTTATGAAACAGCACACACAGCACATTTTAGGGCTATTGTAACTTTTGAATTGCTGTGTTTAATGTTTTGATTTACATTACTCTGAGTTTCTAAACTTCAGGAAATACATTTTATTTCAAATGATACTACTACAGAAAAAAAATGAAAAGAGTCCCTGCAAAAAAACCCATAAAACTAGAATCCCTGTAAGAACTACACTATCACTTAATGTAATTACATGTTACTGTATCATAAAAAAACTGTGAACATCTTTTTTCAAATATAGAACTAAAAGACCTGACTATATTGTCTTGCACTCTATGGCCTGGCCAATCCACCACTTAAAGATGACTGACAAAAATCTCTAGAACTCCAGGAATTCCCAAAGATTCAAGATTATGAGCAATTAATACTTATCCTAAAATTTAATTAGCAAATGACTAGTAAACCTTCAGCACCTTTGATTCCAGACCTCCAGTTTCATGATTCATTGCTTCCAATTACTAAATGTCACAGCTACTTTATACACAACAGCCTTGCACATACTCCTGTGCCTTGAGTTTTCCAGTAACCCTCAGATTATTGCTGAGGCTACCAATAAAGCAAATTTGAAATGATAAATTCACTGTTCTGCTTTCCATTTTTATGCTGGCAATCAGTCTAGATATAGATCTTCCTGACCTTGCATTACTATCTTATTTGGAAACATGTATTCTTTTCATCTAAGCTTTTTTTTAAACACCAAACAACTGCTTGAAATGTACTGCTTTATCACTGTTAACACACTCTGGAAATGCTAGTACGTTCAAAATAAGAGCCTGTAAAGTAACTGATATTGGGGATATTGTGTAAAATCATCTCATGCATCCCAATTATGCAGTGGATCATCACAAAGTGCATTCCTATTGATATCACTCATGAAAAATCAAAGCTTCATCTATGCCTTTGCTAAGCAATAAATGCAGAACTCAAGTAACCCACCAATTTACATCCTGTCGTTCACTGTAAAATAGAAAGGAAAATTCAGTATTGTGTTAGGTCAGTCACAGGAGGGACAAAGAATAGATACTTTGCTAGAGTTCAGTGATACAGTGATCTCCTGTGTACTGCATTTTGCAGTGCAGCACCTTTGGAGCAATGCTCTCATGTCCCAGATTTCCTTGGAAGGTTACTAACCCTGTCTCTCCAGCATTTCTCTTGCTGGAGGTTGCTAGTTAAGGCACATGTGCTTAAATGCTGCTGAACCAGACTTCAAACAGGATGGTTTGAGCAGTGGCCTCAATGACCACTGCAGCTGGCCCTGCCTATGGCTGAGTGACCATGTCCACAGCACAACTCACCTGTAATTAGGGTTTCTTACTTTCGATCTGACAATTCTTGAAAACTGCCAGATTCCAAATCTCATACAGAGATGAACAGCCCATTCCCCTTCGCATTGAGAGGTGGCATGGAGAAGTGAGAGCTGCTGGTGGGCAAGATCCTTTCTCCTCTGGATCAAACCTCTGCAGACTGCAAAAGCTCTCATGTACCAGGGAGCTGAAAGCAGCAGGGTGCATTAGATACTGCTTCTACCAAGAAGGGCCCAAAAACTGAATATGGAAGAGTGAAAATGAGGGGAAGCAAGACCATGACTTTGTAAGAAGTAAGAAATACGAGAAAGTGGACATTGAGGCCAATCCTAAAGTTACAAAAACGGGACATGTGGTGACACCACAAATTCCATTAGTTTCCCTATTATATTGGACCTCATTTTTTCCAAGCTAAAACACATACATGAGCTTCAGCACTATTCCTACTGAAGTCAGTACTGGAATCCAAGATTTAACTAACTTTTATTGCTGGGACAGATAAGAACTTCACCACACCAGTTTACCAGCAAAGCACTCTAGCATTTTCAAGAAAATGGTCAAGAGAGCAATTTTAAAATAAAAGAAATACAAAATTAGCAAAATAATATATGGAGGGAAAATGCCTCAGCATTCCAAGTTACTTTACTTTGAAGTTTCATTACTTACAGTTGCTTTACAGGTGAGAAATTTTGAAATATGCTCTTCCATTTCTCCTTTTTGGATGGTGACATTGAGTCAATAATTTTCTTAGACTAAATGCCATTTCTCAAAAATTGTACTGATTGTATGGAGGGAAAAAAGTTCAGGAAAACATGACTAAAACCAACACTGAATGTACAGAGATGATCTTATTCTTCTAGGGGGTTGCATCTTCCTTTTAAAAATGCAAAAAAACATGATTAAAAGATAGAGATCGCCATTAACAATTAATTTCTAACTCCAGTTTGAAATTCAGTTAATCAACAGTTGCTAGAGTTAAAAACTGTACGGAAAGTTTCTAAAGAATCCAAAGATGTAATAGCTTGCCTCAGCATGAGGTACCACATCTGATGTTACCTCACCGCAAGATCATGCAATTTTGTTTATATCAGGAATGGCTAAACAATATAGTACCCAAATCTAATATTGACATGATTTTCTGACACACAAAATAGCTGAGATACAGGAAAGAGACTCAGACTGGCATGGAAAATGGGATTCACTGGGTGCAGAGATTGACAAACTGTCAACCAGCAAAAAAAGTGCTGCTTTTCTCTGATTTGATTTGTGTTTTAAAGTTTGGTGCAGAATTCAAGCAAGAGCCATGATCTCACCAATGTTAATTTTAAAAATGTTAATTTTAAAAATGCATATTGCTGCTGTCTTTTCTCAGTTTTATTCTTTTCTATTGTGAATTATATAACTGTGATTAGAACCCCCAGACAGCAAACGTGCTTTTCCAGACTTTAAAAAAAGAGATGGGCCAAGCGAATCCAAGAGTCCACTGATTGCCACCTATTTGCAAAGACTTAAGATCAGACCACTGGCCCATAAACTCTGAGCTTAATTAGTGGAATATGTCCTTTCTCCATCCTATGTTTTGTTGAGGAAAAGCATTCCTTGGACATTCCAGTTACAGCTTATGAGTGAAATGGGAATTTGCTGTTGACGTGAGTGAAGTCAGAATTTAACCCTACAACTTTAAATGTAAAGAGTTTTCTATTACGCAATTTTAGTGGGGGTGAAGGCTCTTCCTAACAGTGTCTCTATCATCCTACAAGTTTCTCAGTATTTCCTGCATGAAGATCTGTCTTCTGAGATTTTTCTGAGTAGCTGCTGCCACTCTGCTGCAGTAACTTACTCCACACTTAGACTGACCCAGCTGAGCAATCTAGTACAATGATAAAATTAACTGTAAAGGGAGAAAATTTATCACTCCTAGGTCTCATAGAGAAACACAGATGATGATCATTTAAGCTCCAATTCAATGAATAACTTAAACACACGCTCAACTGGAAAATATGTTGTCCCCTTGACTTACAGAGATATTTTGCTATTTAAGATAAGCCAGTGCTTTGCTGCCTCAACGCCAGATAACTGAGCCTACATACAGCTGTGTGGTGATTAATTTTACAAAGGGCTAATAAATGAATGTTAGCTGTTTTAATAAATGCCTAATCAATTTGCAATTATATGTTACTGTGGACTGCAAAGCATAAGAGGTCTGACAAATAGTGTCTGTAATGCTCCCATAAAACTGACTAATAAATTTGGGTGGTTTTATCCATTCCTAAGGCTCACCTGCACTGGAGAAAACATTCTTGCCAGCCTAAGGCCCTTCTATATCCAGTATTTAATCATGCAAGAAGTCATAGACATGAGTCACCCCTAGACTGACGGCAAGTCCTTCATGTGAATAGAGATGGGATATGCAGCACAGAAGTGCACTTCGTTTAGGGCATTTCTAAACCTTGGAGCACTTGAAGAGTATAAAATGAAGAGAACCAAAACTACACAGAGTGGGATGTTACCAAATATTTTTCAACTACAGAAAACTGTCAGGAGAAACACCAATATATTTACAATTTTGAATCCGTTCAAACAATTTTTCTGAAAAACTAGAAACCTTAAAGTTAGCAAAAATAATAATCTTTTAAAGTTCTCATTTAAAATACATGACGTTTTTATTTTCATTGTTTAACAAGACAAAATGAGAATAAAAGTAGGTTATCAAAAGTGGGTGCTGGCATTCATACCTTTTTATAATTGTCATACACATAATGTATATGAATAGCCACACATTTCTAGTGAAAGACTATGAACAAACACACATACATATACAGAGATATAGAAACGTACTATACATACATACATGAGTGAATATACATATTTATGTGCATACAGTATACAGACGAGATACTATACAGGTACAGTAAGTGCAATATACTGTATAAGGCTATACAAACACCGAGAGAGTCTGGTGAGGTGGTGACAACCATGAGCACACAGCTTGGATGGTTTGTGACTGAATGCAGACGGTGGGGACAACCTGGCTCTTCAGTGTCATGTTTTATGCATCAGGCACACACAGTTCAAACAGAAACATGGTACAATACATTCAGTTCATTTACAAAAAAAGGAGGACGAGTGGGAGTGCGTGGAGGCAACTGAAATGAGTATGAGCAGACAAATAAGTTGTTCTACCTAGGATACAGAATGTTTGGTTCATTTACAGAGGATGCCTATATATAAACCCATGCTTTCATGAATTCATGCCATTTTTATTTCTATCTTTTCCTTTAAGAATATTATAAAATTCTTGCCCTGAGTTAAACATAAATACACACAGAAAAGGAGAGGGGGAAAAAGGAAATTGCATGCTTCTAGGGTTTTTTTAAATAATTTTTTAACCAAGGCACAATGTCTTCAATAGTGGTTGCAAGACCATTTGAAATAAACTTAGCAATTGCTATTGTTCTGGTACTGTGACTAAACTAATTGTTTGCACACTAAAGTCTCAGAACAAGTTTTGAAGTGAATTTACAAGTTTTAGGAGAGAATAAGCAAATTTATGAGAAATGCCTTAAAGAGAGATTCCCTGAAGAGAAAGGAATGCTAGTGAATTAAATTCCTTTATAGGCAACTTATTCATGTTTGGACTGAAATTATTTCACACAAATGGCATTATATATTTGTTTAGTATTACTGCAACTTGTTACCTGTTTTTTGTAGAACCATATACAATGCTGTAAGATCCACTAAAAATGAGGTTAAGAAGTTCCAAATAATTTCTAGTTTTTTGTAGTAGGCAGGACAGGACAGGACAGTGATCTCACTGATTCACTAAACTGAAAGAGTCACATCTCAAGCACACTTGGTCAATGATTATGAAAATTTTTCAAGGCGTGTATCTCTCCATCTCATTGACCCGCGTAAGTATTTTATTGGAAATATTAGTTACTAGTTTCTATGTATGCCACTCTACATGCCTGTGCTCAAGTCTGACTCTCAAAAGAATGGTCTAGTTGCAGAGGCCATGCTTGACTGTCGCCCCATATTTGAGCCCTGAGGCTCCAGCGGCACACAGTTCTTACCAACCTCCAGGGACTCTGGAGGGTATGTCACCTTCCAAGGAATACCCACCTGCATCGTGCTGCATTGGCTGCAGCACTTGTCCCCATAAATCTCTCTGTTGTTCAAAGTACTGAAACACACCATCTCAACTGTGCCAAAGACGGGAGCAACACAACAACCCCCTGAAACCACAGACCATGCAGGTGAGATCTTCTTATGCCTGTCCTGTGTCTCCCTGTAACTCCCAATTTGAGAAACAACTTGGTAAAGAGAGTAGTGAAAGCAGGAAGTGAAAACCTCATAAATGCTATATTTCAGTCTTTGTCAGAATATTGTTATATTTGAAAGGTTTCAACAACTTCTGTGAGGGATCTCGCCTCTTCCTTTACTCTGCTGGCAAGCTTACGAAGCTCTTGCGAGAATAAGAAGAGACCAGAGTAAAGGAATGGAATACTCTTCCTGCCCCTGTCTTTCATCACAGCTGAAACAGTGGCAGCCATGCTGGCACTTGAGAGCGAGGAAAGGCACGAAGAAGACAGACTCTGAGTCTGGTGCTCAGAGACCGGTCACTCCATTTCCATGTCTGACACCCTCTTGCTGTGGCATTATGTTTTCTACAGCTGACCTGCTTTCACCCATTACTGCTTCTCTCCAACACAACTATTTTGTGCCTAAAGACCATGCTGCTGAGCTGTCTGGAGAAGGAGAGAGCCACCAAAGCCAGGCTTGGGCCTTGAGAGCAGCCACAACAGCAGCACGTGCTCAGATCCACCTCTGGCTGGCATTGCCCGCACTGGGAACCAGAGGCCGCTTTGGTGGTGCGAGGCCACTGGGCAGGCACCTAAATCAGAGTCCTGGCAAAGTAGGACCCAGCAATGCACTGACCTGCTTCTGCTGCACAACCAACCCAGCTGAATGGGAAGAAAAGATGCTGGGACAGCAACAGGAGACTTGTCTGCCAGCAGAAGACAGCTTTGACACATTCACTTCTCATGCCAATCAGTCAGGAGTGCCTTGGAGGTGAGGGATGATGGATGTGGCAAATCCATCCACTTCAAGGTTTGCATTTTTTTTTCATTCTTCGGGGTTTTTTTATTAAATAAGCATTCTTTATTTGCAGTTTGCATATTTAGAAACCATTTGCATGGCTCTGGACCCGTGCACTGATTATATAAGACCAGATTCAAGCTGAAACTCAACACAATGCAATGTGGAGCCTTCCCCAAAGCATTAACATTCTTCTTGTTGCTCTCATCCCAAATGTTGACAGAATATTTAGCTGGACTGACGACAGCAGAATTTTCCTTTTGTGTGCAAGAGATTTGTCTTTGCAGGGAAAAAACCCAGAACTGTGTAAAGTAATCCAAGTGCTCCCTCTCGTGGGCACAGGGCTCTGCTGCACTTTAGAAAGGCACAAAAGCGTATTTGGAAGTCCAAACTCTCATGGATTCTTAGCAGTGCAAATTCCCCAGACGGCTGTGTGACGTTGCTGGACATGCCTCATGCCCTGGCACTTCTTTCGAGGTCATGGAAGTCAGTGTGACTCATCCCTGACTCTTATGAACATGCCGCCTGGACAAGAAAGTAAAATTCTACGGCTCTGAGTGATTCAGGTTTTCAAATACACTCAGGCCACACACTGGTCAAATCCAGACATCATTCAAGGTAAAAGCTGGCCCCTGTCCCATCAGTGAAGTGCCTGTGCCAGGGGCTTCCCTCTGTACCCCTTTTGTGGGTTCTTCCATGGCTGTCCATCCTCCCAGGTAGGACCCAGAGGAGTTCCCTCCTCCCAGGTATTTGAAAAACTTGCATCCACAAGAATCAGCCTATGCCCACATTCCTTTTTCTTCGCCTACACAGATAGCAAAGACTTCTCCACTGGAGGAGCAGGACTTCTCCATGAGAGGGCCATTTGAGAGAGAGACATAATTTGCAAAGTGTCCCCTAAAATGTACCTTGTTTTCTGCTTTTAGACATTCAAATGCATTTCATTGTATCGGTGACATATAAAACTATGTTAAAATCACTGTCACAGATACAGTAGATTGCACTCCAAATAGTTTTTGCACTATCTAATTTCACAAAAACCAAACCTTAAACAATTCCTGACACTCACACGCTTTACACCAGTCTACTCCCACCTTCAACCTCTTTCTCATCTATTACACTTACAAATCCTTGGGTAAGAACAGTCTTTGTTCTACACATATTGTGTACCGACACGGGGACCTTATTTATGACTATGACTTAGATACCACTGCAATCATTATTGCGGTAGATCCTGGTGGCCAACATTAAGAAGGTTTTGGATCCAGTGACTATCCCAAGCCTTATTAAATGGGATGGTTAAACATAAGGAGCAATTAAGTCCCATTAAGTGAATAGCTTCTCAAGCAAAAATAGAAGCTACCATCTAAAGTAATAAATAGTGTATAGAAAATCCAGACCAAAACCCCATGGGGCTCTGATTACAGAGTGAGTGGTATGGGACTCTACCCACACAGTGGACATGTATTTTGAATTAAGAAAAAGATCAAGTATCAAAAAGGAACAACCATAACCTTGGCTCCAGGAGCACAGAAACAGACATCTCAGAGGCATTGCGCTGGCTTGTAGGGGAAAACTTGGCATTTACACACAGGGAGAAGAAAACGACTGCCACTGTTCCATGAATTGTTTCGTATGTCTTGCTATTCTATGTCCAAAACACACAACAGACTTTCAGAACTTTGGAAAATTAGAGGAGAAAAAAGGGACAGTCATATCAGAGTGGAAATTAGCACAGTAGCAATTAGCACATATTTCCTTTGAATGTAAATTTGGGACCGCATGCCCCCTGAGATCTTTAACCAGCAGCCCACGGGGACCTTTTCCCTTTGGTCAAGAGAGCAAGTATGACAGAAGTTGGTTCTTTCATTGCAAATCCTTGTGCAGTACAAGAAATACATCAGCAGAATCACCAGAATTTGATGCTAGTTCCAGTTTGAGATTCATCAAGGAGTGCATCGAGCAAAGATTTACAGTACTGAGCACTGACCTGTGTTCATGCTATGTAACACATACAAATTCTCTTACTAACACATTTTATTTTTTTTTGTTATCATTTCCCTAGTATTTAAACTTGACAAAGGAGTACTTCAGTCCACAGAGTTCTTCATCTACCTGCATTGACTGTTTTTCTTTTGTATAATGAAAGTTAAAAAAAGATTGTTGTGATCAGAAATGAAACAGTGAATCTTGATTTATAGGTGATCATTTTTCAGCAGCAGAATTCATTAACTGCAGCAGTCAGGAACCCAGCCCTGCTACAGTGTCTGACAACCGCAGGGTGTTTGCTGACTCTCTGAACTCTTGTACACTACTGCCAGGGAAAAAAGCAACTTTAAGCTGAGAATAATAGAAGAGCACAGATGCTCTGTTTATGCTCACAGGGTATTCGCTTTCAGATGCACATTTGCCAACTAAAGCATGATAATGTCAATTCATTGGAAAAGTACTTTGTCTAGGTGCCTTAAAAAATAATTATAGCCATAATGGTAACAATTTACCCTCCTTGCATTCATTAATTACTGGGTGACCACAATGCTTACAAGGCACACAAAGTCTACAATATGCTTTATATACACAGCTAAGTCTAGAGACATTACAAGCTGGGCTTGTGATATTTAGTTGACCCAATACAGAGTTATTAATTAACTTACATATGAGACAAAATCATAGCTGTGTTGCTGAATAATGCTCAGTACTTGTCAAAATTCAATTTTAAATTATTCCTCTAAAGCTTTGTGTATTTTTTACAATGACCTTAAACTGCACTTAATCTACAAGGTATTGCTCTACTGATGCATGTGGAAAGCAGCCAAATACTCTCAGCTTTTTCTTTGTTGTATTTCCCTTCCATCATGCTTTTGTTTTAAAATGGAACAATTAGGATGAGTGTTTGGGATTTTTCAGCTGGAGTACAAAATTAAATAATAGTTGCCCTGAAGGCCTCACATCAGCCTTAATGCCAGAATTTTTTTTCACAATGCATTGTGTGCCTTCTGATTGCATTTTGGTTGGCACCGAAATAGTGAGTCTTAAACAAAATGTTATCTAAGCTTTTGTGGAAGAATGGGTATTTAATAAAGGAGTCTGGAGTAAGCCTTCTCCTCCCTTCCTCTCTCCCTCCCTTCCTCCCTCCCTCTCTCTCTTCCCAGCCCAGGGCAGAGGTGCTCCAAGGCAACTCCGGCAGGTGCCACTGCCCTCCTTGCAGGTGTGGGATGTGGGATGCAGGATGAAGGATGCACTGGTGGAATTGGGTGGGCTGGACTGGGCAGTGTGGGCTGGGCCCAGCTCCCTCTCAGCCCAGGGCTGAGCCTGCCTGTCCACAGCGGGATGGGGGTCAAAGCTCCAGCAGCGCCCAGCTTCTCTTCCCTGGCTCTGGGATAAATAAAACTTTCCCTAATCCTTTTGGATCAGCCAAACTTCATTTTGAACAGCTGCTGAAGTGCATTTTAGCCCAGGCCTCCTCCAGCTGGACTCTAACAATGCCAGGGAGCTTCTCTCCTGTCCTTGCTCACACCCCCAGATGTACATGACACCTGTCCCAGGCCAGCAGGACATAAACACAGCGACAAACCTTCCCAGCTATGTATCCAAAGTCGAAAATCTGCTTCTTACCTCCCTACCTCCCTACATTATTACATTGGAAAAACTGTATTGGAAGACTGGTCTCTTGCTTCTCGACACTGGGAGACTTGGATTTTCATGTCCTTAGCACAGTTCCTTCAGTGAGGTCAAATGCCAGCCCCAGACACCAGCCTCCCCCAGCACCATTGCCACGGCTGCTTCCCTGGGCAGGAGGGAAGGTGCCAAAAGTGTGTCATTTCGAAGAGTACCTTTCATCAGGACCCAGCCACATCATCCGTACTGTTTCTCCCAGCAGCCATGGGTGGAGTGTGAAAACCTATAAATGCCTACAAACCAGCAATGGAAATTGTAGTGACTGTTATCTGTCCAGGAGCCTCTAACACACACAGAGCAGGAACGATCCCAACAAGCTTTCCAGGTTAATTAACTGAATCACCAGGTAGTCCAAGGGAACAGACATGCAGCTTTACATACTCACTGAGGGTTTAGCTAGGTGAATTCCTTCTGCAGGCATCTCTCTTCATACCACCTACAGGGAAGCTGTATTATAACCCTGATTTAGACTATTCAGAGGTAGGTAGGTAGGTCATGTGGGGAAAGAAAAGTACTATCTCAGCTTGCTGAGGGCTCAGGCATATAGCAGGGAAGTAATGAACTAAGCTGCACTTTTTTTTTCAAATAGGCCATAAAAAAAATTCAGTGTTGATGCTGATATATTTTCTAGCTTTTTCTTCATTCCTTCAAATGCACATTGAAACTCCTTAATTCATAGCTGTCCATGTATCTTCATTCCCTCTTTTGAGATATTCCTTCTAATCTCAGCATGGCTTTTGGATTTTACTTTGATCATCACTGTGAAGTTTAAATCTTCTTTTCTTGCTTAAATTGGAACTAGATATCACTGCCCAGTTTTCCCCACAAGAAGACACCAGACCTTAAGAGGTATCCACACCCTTAGAATTAAGATAACATACCTCAGGAAAGGACAGTGCTGTCTGGCAACTGAAAAGCAAATAACAGGCAGCATGGTGAGAGGCTGCCCATTTGCAGATAAGGTACATAGATTTGTAGAAATCTGTCTGAAAATAGGCTCTGCTTTGCAGACAAGCTTAAATACCAAACTCTAGCTATCAGCAGTTTTGTTTTCAAAGAGTGTGTTTTCCTTCAGGCCATGGATCTTTGTTATAAACATGCACTACCGTGCTGCTATGCAGCTTAGTACATGGGATTTTCCAGTCACTATCTACATCTTCACGAAAATGAACCTCACTTCCTGCAAATTCTTTTGCAGAAAAAAAAATCCAGATAGGTATATCATCTCTTTTTTCTTAAAATGGAAATCAGTGGTTTTTTGCTGTGCTGAAGACTATTTTAGAGAAGCATGGCAGTGACCTAGAGGTGATTTTATGTACATTAGAACTCTGGATGTGAGATGCTCCGCTCTCCAGCAGAGGGACTTCCTCAGCCCAGCTTGCTTGCAACATTCTCTTCTTTTGTGGCAGACATGCTCAGTGCACACACATCCTGTGTGCGACAGGGATGTCTGAGCCCACCGACAGAATGTAATCCTTTGTTACCCTGAGGTGATGATGTGAAGAATGTTAGGATGCCAAGGAAACTGTATCACAGTGATGCCTGTGACTCCAAATCCCGCTTGCTTTACACAAGTGAACAGTTTTGTTCACTATGGTGGTCCCCTGACAGGACTGAGCATTTATCACTGCAGATATCACTGCACACCTGACCATGCCTGGTACAGAAGTCTCAGGCACCAACAGAGAGGCTCCAGCAATATGGGTGAGGAGTGAGTTATCTGGGCGGGCACCTGTGGACCATGTTTACTGTACTTTATGAAACTCACATGTGGTTAAATTCTACTGTTCTCTATCCACTTAGCTGGCTACAAAAGACTTACTTGGCTATAAAAGACTGTTTTCATTTCCATATAAAGGCCAAACGCAGATGGACTTTTACTATCTCTAATGTTAGCCAGACGTTTCTTATCTCTAAGATATAACTTGCTGTACTTTCTAGAATATTTTTTCATTCCCTGTAAGCTTTCTGTGAACATCAGAGAACCTTCATAGAACGACAGAATCACTTAGGTTATAAAATGCCTTAAGATAATGAAGTCCAACCATTACCACAGCACCGCCAAGTCCACCACTAATCCACGTCCCCTGCCACATCTACACATCTGTTAGGCACCTCCAGGGGTGGTTGGATAGACTCAGCTGCTTCTCTGGGTAGCCTGTTCCCTTGCTTGACAAGCCTTTCTGTGAAGAAATCTTTCCTAATATAAACGCACTGTATCCCGTGTGTGTCTAAGTGGTATGGCAGTTCACTGACCATTTCCCCTTGGATTATGGGGGCTTCATGCTGCTCCCTGGCCCTGCCTTCCAGCTCAGGGGGCTGGTCCCCAGAAAACAGCTGGTCTTACTATAGAAAGCATTAAGTACCTCAGCCTTTTCATCATCCTTTGTCACTATGATTCCTTCCCCATCCAATAAAGGATGGAGATTCTCCTTAGTCTTCCTTTTGTTGCCAATGCATTTACAGAAACATATTTTATTGCCTTTTGTGGCAGTAGGCAGATAAAGTTTTATTCGGGCCTTGGCCCTTCTAATTTTTTCCCTGCATAACCTTGTGACACTCTTGTCCTCCTGAGTTGCCTCTCCCTTCTTCCAAACCTGATAAACTCTCCTACTTTCCTGAATTCCAGCTAAAACTCTGTTCAGATAGGCAGGTCATCTTCTCTGCTGGCTCATTGTTTGACACATGAGCATGACCTGCTCCTGCACCTTTAAAAGTTCCTTCCTTCCTTCCTTTCTTTGCAAGGCAATATGTGATATCTATAGTGCTACTTACACTCTCACTTTAGGATATTTATATTAAGATGCACATTTAAGAAATACAGCTATATGCTACTCTTGTAGCTCAAAAGTGTTTCATGCTTCTGCCATATTACACTTCCAAGCTCCCCACTTGACTTCCTCTGCTACTTCCTTAATTTCTTAAACTTTGTCCTTTTACAATCAATAAATTCAGTTCCAAGACAAACTCATGTTTATCTTTCAGTTTAAATTGAGACAATTCAAGATTTCATCCAATGCTGCTTCCTGCATCCAGTTCATTCCAAATGCTCTCCCCATTTCCCAGAACTAAGGACAGAATGGTGGGTTCTCTATCTGGCTCAGCATGTTGGTAACTGTTCTCTGATATTACATACAGAATTTTTAAAGTATTGTCCATCAGAGACCACCTACATAATTCTTCTCTGATCATAAGCCCTTTCTTTTTATTTATAAGTGGTGCCTCTAATGCTTACCATCAATACAGCATAAATAAGTTCTGTGAATACTGCCTGGTTACTCCTCACAATTCCTACACCAATAAGCAAGGAAGAAATAAGAAAATAAGGCATAGGGGATTTAAATGTCAATAGTTACATAGTTAGCCAACATTTGATTGGAATATAATATAGGTTTCCTTAGATCAAACCTATTTTCAGTTACTAAGATCCTCACCACATCTTTGAATTATTCTTTTAAAAACAATGGGCTTTGAGAGCTCAGTTGCAAATCTTTTTCCCCAAATTAAACATTTTGAACACCATCAGTTCGGTATCCATGAAGATTTGAGAAAACCAATTAACAGTCATCTGCCCTTTCCCAGATCTTGTATCCCTGTATGAATGTCAGCTGTGCCCATCTGATAGACAAAGAGGTGGATAACACAATGCATCCTTTTAATCTTTTGGAAAGTCTAACTCCTCATTACAATGTGGTTAAAGAAACCAGTATCAATACAATCAATAGCCACAGCACATGAAAATAGATACCCTGTATGCCACAATCTGTCAGATTGAGGATGGGCTAACAACCCAGCCGTTTGAAACACATTTCACCCGTCACAGATTATTTGCTCATTAAGATAGAATAGGTGTTGAAAGAGCACAAAGTAACGTTTTTATCTGCCGTAATCAGTCTTCTGCCATTCCACTGAAATCAAGGTTAAATCCACACCTTTAAAAATTATGTTATCGTAACAAATGGCAACAAAATAGATGGACTGTAAGATATTGTCAGCTCGAAGGGAAGATTTAAGAAGAGAAAGCTTGCACTATTTTTTCTTGTTTTTCATGAAGTCATGACCATACCATACATTATTCAATTAACAAGATCACCCTCCTACAGTCACTTGAAAATTCCTCTTATCATCTTTGTTCCTTTCTTCTGTATGAATTGAGGTGGATTTTCCCTCCACAGTTTCAGTGAACTCTGGCTGCAGCTTCTAAGAGGCTCATTATCTCTTCTATCACATCAGCCTCTGCTTTCAAGGCTTATTGTTTAGTTCTTAGTATAAATGGAGAGACTGAAATCCCTTCAAAACACCCAAGGTGCCTTTGCCACTGAGTAAACAGCAAAGCATCATCTGCGCTGCAAGACCCATTTAATCAAAAATATATACTACATGAACACTGGGACACTCTAAACCTTTGGAAGTGCAATTACCCTAATTTCTTCCTTAGATGAAGGAACACTTGATGTGTTATTTAAATGGTCTGTCACTTTGAATCTCCATTATGGATTTGATTTCCTTATGTAAAATATGCTTTAGAATGTGCATGGTGCTGTCAGGCTTCGTGTCCGGCAGGGCTCAGAAGTAATACAATAGCAGCAGTTCATACAGGTTACAGAATGGTAACCTCTATGGACCAGGCTGGCCAAATATAACCTTCCTAACAAGTAGCTGGCTCTCTGGAGTGAGTAAATCAACCTTACTATTCTGGTCTTTACTTTGGCCAAGGCCTTGCCAACAAACCATTGTTTGTAGCTCGCCTAGCTACAAACAATGCAAACGTGATTATTGCAAAGCAGTCCTCAGGGAGTTTTCCACTCAAACCTCACTGACGTTCAATAGGATTTTGGGGACTAACTCCCTGAAAATTCACTATCTAAATAAGAGTGCCTGTGTGTGTGCATATACATGTATGCATGCGCACATAAATACATATATGTTTGTGCGTCCTTGTGCACACATACACCCCCCACGTTCGCGGTGATGTGCGGGCCCGCACGCGCACACACGAGTGACGTGATACCAGAGTGCTTTGACAGAAGGCATTCACAGTATGTTTAAGCGAAACCTCTTCGCTCAATTGCTACTCTCAGTTAGTTCTGTCAAACTAATAATACAGGTCTGTGCAACAAAATGTTACAATATCAGTATTAGCATACAAAATAAAGGTAAGTATAGGTTTCCCATGTCTTTATTTCTTTTCCATTTTCTCTCTATTGGAGAAACTTGCCAAACCCAAACACTTCCATTTCTTTCTGTGTGGCAGTTTTGTTTCTGATGAGGAAAGAAAAAGTATCTGTTGCCCCTTTGATTAGTTTTTCTGATTCCTAACAATAAGAAGTATAACTGCAGTGGACTATTTAATAGTCCTGTAAGCATTACATAGTCTATAGCTGAAGAGAGTCTAGCTGCCTTAACTAAACAAAATCACTTGCTGTAAGAGCAGTTTTCAGGACAGTGATAAATCACAGTGTAATACAATCATGCATTAAGTTCCAACCAAATGTGAGACTGGCACAAATATTAATGTATAACTGAGCAGAAGTCAAGTATGTACAAGTCATTGAGAAACATTGGTGTAAGTGCTCTAGACAAGACATTTAAAAGAAATTTACATAAAAACATAGATTAAATTTATCAAAGTTTGATAAATTTTAAGACAGTAAAAAAGTACAGAAAACATGAAAAAATAAAAAGCCCAGCCAGTTCATACAGTACAGTTTTACTACATTTATATTACAGAATGAAGACAGAAAAAGATACAAGGAATTAAGAGCAAAGCAAATTCTGCTGGCTGTGGCCAGTAGAATTTAATTGCCAATGGGAGATGCGCACACACAGATGCACGCACACGCACAGAAAATAAAGACAAAAACCCAAAAAAATCATTTACTGTAACAAATGACAGACACAGAGGTGAGAAACATTTGGCATGTTGCAGCACATGGAGTCATTCACGATTGGCTAACGATGGTACCTGGCTCGGCTGAAGGTCACTGGGTTGCCTGAGCGGTGTCACGGAGGGAGGAGGCACACCTGAAGTGGATGCAGACCGACCTAATCTGCAGCTTGCTTTAGACTCTGGAAAGGAAGAGAGAAGAAACAACAGTGAACAGGAAGTAGGTTACTGCTGCAGTAAACTGAAACACGCTGGATCCAGGATTCCCTTGAAACAGAGACTCCAGGCTTGGTTACTAGGTATAGTTTCAGGCATTTGGCTGAATCATGAACAGAAGTTGAAATCAGAGGAAGAGGGATTAAGACAGAACCTATTCCATGTCCTGGCATCTCTGCTCCAGCATCTCTGAAGCTAAAGTATAGAGCATAAACCAGCAGACAGACAGGAAGAATACAAAAGAAACATTCTTGTTACCTCACCCCCCACTCCCCAGTGTCTTTTCTACCCCTCTGATAATACAGCAGCGATTAAGGGAGTTAAAGCGGCTTCTGGTTTCATCTCTCCATCCCAGAGCTGAGGGACATGGCAGCCCAAAGACTGATGGTGCTGAGGGAAAGCATGAAAAGCCAGAAAATGAAGAAGGCAGTGTATGAAGTGTTGAGGATACTGTCACACTTGGGGATTTGGAATGACACCAAAAATACTTGGAAATCTGATGTCAGTGGCAGTGAATTGAAAGACATAATGTAGGAAGAACGGAGACAAATTAAAACACCAGTAGTGGCAAAGTCAGTTGCCCAGAATGAAGGTGATAACAGAAGCAGAGGTTACCTTGAGAGAAAACTCCATTTCAGAGAAGAACTGCACAGAAATTACAGTTATTTCACTTTCCTTCTGCTGTTTTACATGAAGGCATTTCTAAGAAGGTTCCCCACTGATTTCCAGTGCAGGTTATTTTTGTACCTGCTGACATGAGGTGACCATGCAGCTCAGGAGGCCTGGATGAAGGTTTTTGTATCTAAACCATGCTGACACCTGTGTGCTACCCCAGCATTCAACACCCCACATCTAGTCTAGAAGAAACTGTCTTTTCCTGAGAAAAGAGTCTGCCTGCTTCTGACCAAGAAATTTTTTTGTCCCTACCTTTCCTTTATATGGCTGAGAAAACACCTCTTAACCCACGACTTGGCTCAGATCAATGTCTCCTCATGTTTCATAAACCTTCCTCCCAACCCTGCACCTGTTTTTTCTATTTAGTGGGCAAACACTGAGACCAAGAACATTTGCACTCTCCAGACACACTTTGTACAATAACAGACTCTCACTTTTAGCCTTGATAGTATTGCTTTACCATGAATAACAAGTAATTATAATACCATGCCTCATTACAATTTAAAGAATTTTTAATTTTTTAAGTAAGGTTTAAAGAATTCCTCCTATTCAATTTCATGTTTTCAAGAACAGAGGAAGGACCTATGCCTTGTGCAATCCTGTTTAGCAAATTTGTCTCTGAAGCATGTATTTTCTCACGTCTTTTTCTTATGTCTGCCTGAAATTTATTTTCTTCTGCCTCATTTACACTGCCGCCTTGACTACGTTTGTTTACACTAACTTCTCCATTCCCTACGTGGATCTCCAGTATCATCAGTAGCCACTGACAGGGCCGTGATTTGAAAGGAAGAAGACATCTATCACCAGCACACCCTTAAGGTCACTTGGCACACCTTGGAAACTTGAGGACAGCTGGCACATTACTCCACATACCAGCAACATGCTGAAAGGGGTTCTTCCAATCTCACCGATAATTTCTCATTGTCACCTTAAATGCTTATTTTCCTCAGACATTTCAGAATTCAATAGGGTGTGGAGAAGAGCTATCCACTTATACCAGAGCACTTAGACCAATGAAAACATCTGTATGGGTGAATATTCATCAACTAAATATTAATAGGTTGGTTAACATCCAGCTGGCTGAGCAGCAAAAATATTTATGCTGTTCAACGAATGAATTATTCAATTCACTCACTCCTAGTCAGTCTGTAAACATCCCACGAGTCAACACAGCAATAGGCACAGAAAGGAGCAGACTGGTCTCGTCTGTAACCTTGCCTCTTGCACATAATCTGTTGGTTTGCTTTTTTTGGACTTGGGCAGTTACTCTGAAAGTTGATTAGATTTGTTTTTGTTCTGATTTCACACTGTTTGTGCGCCAGATTTCTGACTGTTCTTTTCAGTAATACAGGTTAAAAAAATGGATCTCATTATTATATCTCATCTCCCATCTCCTGGAATTTTGCTGGGGTTTCAGAGAGGACAAGAACTGGGTCTTTTTTCAGTTGTTTTTCTGTACTGCTAAATAGAGATTCTGTTTCTGCTGTGACAAGCAGAATCAGACACCCAGCACATAAAAAACTCCAAGGCACTGTCTGCCTATGCTTCTGAATTATTTTCTTTGCTTTAGGAAAGCAGGGAGAAGTGTCATAATTTCCAATTTGGATCTATGTGCAACAACAAGAGATTACCATTTTCTTGCCAAAGAGACTCCTTTCATCTGGCATCAAAGAAATAAAACCTATCACATACAGATGAAATATAACTTCCTTTATCTCCCTGTAATATATGTCATAGTATTAAGGAAACTATTGCAATTTCCATGGTGAGTCTCACCAAAAGGTGTTTCAGAGGTATCTTCATCTAACTTTTTTTTTTTTTTAAAAAAGTTCAGAAGTTGGGTAGTGGGAGGAATTTTTTTAATATTCACTCGTCTCAGTGGCAATATTTTTAGACCAAATAAATACTATATTCTACTGTAGTTAGTGGTCTGCATAACATCTTCACACTGCACACTACTGTGGGGAAAAAACCTCATACATAAATGGTCTGTTGCATAAGTGATGCCCAACTCACTGCTCTGTATTCTGCAGCATGCTATTATTCAGCTATGGACAGCTGTTTACTGTATTGAGGCTATCTGGGTTTTGATCACTTCTAAGTAATGGTCACTTCAAATAAATACTTCTCCTTTAGGTTATCTAAAAACTAGCAAGAATTGTTGTTGCATATGTAAGTCCACCATCCCATCATGGCCTGTATCTTTATCTCTTGGTTTTCATGTTTTCAAGGGTCATTTCAGTTTGCAAGGCCTGAATATTGATACCAATTCGGAGTCTGGAATGAAAATAGGTTTTCCTATTTACTGTTGAGAATCTTGAAAGAAGAACAACTACTGCCAGCAAATCTCAGGATGGTTTCTAGTGTTTAATTCATGTTTATCTCTTGTAGATAATATTGAGACAGCTCAGAATTAACATCTTAAATGAGTAGTCTTGAGAAGTCCCCTTTGTGACAGTAATTCATGCTGTGAAGCTGAGTTCTATCACCAATCCCGATAAGCACATAAGGAAGGCTCTGTAAATATCTGTCCCAAAGGGGACCCATTTGCTCAGGGTTCATGGAAACTCCAGTTAAAATCCATCTAGCTCCATGCTGATAAAGTTGGGATGGCACCCCATCTCTGCACTGACCTTCACTGTGCACGTGGGTCTTCTGTTTCTAATGAAACCTGCCTGAAAGAGAGCTCCAGGGACTTCACTCCAAATATTGGACCCTCTCTGCATCCACAGCCAAGGGCCTCTAACACTGCTGTAAGCAACTCCAATGCAGACAAGGGCTGACAGCCTAGTGCCAAGCAACGGAACTCACAGGAACATGTCTAAATGCTTCTGGGGAGTGGGGCCACAGGATGCAGGGCATGTGAGCATCATTAGAGATGCCCCTTGCAATCAGTGGGCAGCATGAAGTTTGAATTCAGCAGATTGTTGGGGGTAGCCAGAAAGCTGCAAAATGTTACATTATGCACAAAAATGCTCATCAAATTCAGCTGCTGTATTTGACTGATGAAACTTCGGTAGTATTATTGTGCACAACTTCAAGTGACACATTCTCAATAGGAAAAATGCACTGCTCACCTCTGGGAGCCAGGTGCAGAGGCAGTGTAGTGCTGGTAAAGGATGGTGGGCTACTGTGCCTCAGTCCCCTGTCATGTCACCCACAGTAACCACAACAGTCCCGACATGGCCAGGGGCTGGGACCACAGGAACCTCACGTGAGGCAAACCCACACACCTAGGCAGTGCAGTAGGACGAGCTTTACTGCACCCTCAGGTTTAAACTGAGTCCCAACAACACCAGTAGGATTACAGATGGACAGACCCAAGGGGCAGCACTAAGGATGAGAATTTTAGGAGACTGTCCAATGCAGAAATAGAGGCTTTCCAATCACAGATAGGATTGCCTTAAAGTTGTGTACTTAATCATGTATTTAAGCACTCACATAAATGGCCTGTTTTCCAAAAGCAAAAGTGCTGTCATCATTACTAAAGATGTAGAGGCTTGGCTGGCTGCATTTGGGACTGGGGGTGTTGTAGGATTTTCCTCAACAAAGCACAGTGCTGAAATGCGACAAGATTTATGGAAATATTTTCAATAATTTTAATACCAATGTGCTATGGTTTTCTATATTCTCCAGAAGTACAACAACTCTGCATGATTTTTATTTTTGGATCCTAATGGGAAGAATTCTTTTTCGTCCAAGGAAGCCTTCATTCTGCCTATCCTAATCTTAATTCAAAAAAATACTCTGGCTGTCACTTACATTGGAGAAGCTTCTTATCCTGTCACAGTCTCTTCTTTGCACATGAAAAGAGAAATATTGCTTATTTGCTACAGCTGCCAAGAAACGCGTTTTGAATTAAACAAGGCGATGTGACAGGCTGAGAGCAATCACATGCTAAAAAAGAGAAAAAAAAAAGAAAAAGAAAACGTACATACTGGAAAAATGAATTATCTTCATACTGGCCTAGCCATCTTGGTCTTCTAAAAAGATGAGTAAGCTGAAACATTACTTGAAATTATGAAACATTAAGGTGGAATAAACTACATAGTATTTTGTTACTTAAAAAAAAGGTATTTAGGACTTCACCTGCAGAAGCCAATTAGTGCTGAAATAGCACAGCACCATGTCGAACTGAACTCTTTTCACAAAGGGAGCACTGAATCTGTGGAACTCGGTGTTACCAGATATATCCATAGGTCAAAAGCTTAGCAAGTCTCAAAACCAAGTCAGGTAATGAGTAAAACCATGCCTGAAAGGAACCTTCTATATAGGTTTTGGGGATACTTTGCCCAGAGGGAAAAGCTATTAGTGGAATATACTTTGTCTCCTGAGTATGAGTGTTTATTTTCTTTGTAAAGCTTTTGTTGTAGGATTTGGCTGTGTTTGTTTGCTATTTCCTGGCTGCTTTGCAACACAAGTAAGTGTTGGGCATTTTTTTTCAGGTTTTTTATGTCTATTTTTGTCACATCTAGACAATAGTTTTAGTCCAGTCAGGACCCATGTGATCCCACAGCCTGGAGGTCACACACCTGGATTGTGGCCATTGGATGGATGCCCTCAGTGTACAGTTCCCAGTACTACTCCTTTTATTTTAGGTGACAGGCACTGCTTGGGAAGAGCTTGAGTGTAGAGAACACGAATGACCATCGCAGGCAAAGTCTGGACCTCACCAGGAAGGTTGCCCAGTAACATATACCTCCAGCATTAAGTTGCCTTCACTTGGTGGATTTAGGAGCACAGTGATACTCTGATACTGCAGGTGAGGAGAAAATTTAGGGGTTGGTAGGAGCACTCAGCTGTCTTTGCGTGAAGCAGACCTAGCTGGAATGAACTGGTATTTTGCTGCTACTCCCTTCCTGTACCAATGGATGCAACTTGCACCTTGGACTTCCCAGGCATTGCTCCATTCCGAAAGAGCTGAACTTAAATATTCATTACTTTTGCAAATTCATAATGATAGCCAGCAATTCCGATGAAGGGTGGACATTTACTCCCTTCCTGATTACCTACAGTATTTTCAGGTGGAATACTAATGGCTGGCTGAGTGACAAGCTGGTGGTGATTCAAAACCAGGACACAACAGAGTATCTGAGGTTTAAAAGGCAAGGCAGTGCCTGTCTCCAGCAGCAGGTGGCAGTGTAAAATGCTTCATGGTTGCAGTCAGGAAAAAAGCAGCAACGTTCCAGAAAATACTCTTCAATTTTCATGGAGTGAAGCTGTACAGCTTTCTGTTTTACAGATCCCATTTGGCTGTTCACTACAATTGCACTGACTTTCCTAAATGTCAGCATGCCCCCAAATCACATTGCTTTCCATGAGAAATGATAGGATGCCAAGAAACAGAAAGTGGCCTTGACAAATGATGCCACAGAACAATCAGACATTAGAGACAGTGATATCTGTGTGCAGCTGACAGTCCAGGCTCTTTGAACAAAATTGACAGAAAGCTCAAGATTCTCTTCAGAGAGGGCTCATTCTCCCTCTTATCTTACTAGCAGTTTCAGAGACGGGGAGAACCTACCAAAAATCAGTATTGCCACTCAGGTATTAGTTCAGGCCACCCCAATTCCCAGTTCATCTGTGCCTCAGCAGATCTGCCTGATGAGCACACTTGAGAAGTCCTTTCACACTTTCTGTTTTACAGTGGAGCAATTCAACCCCATTTTCTTTAATTTATTCCAACACTGCCCTAATAAATGTCTTTACCAGTGTGAATTAGGAGGCAGACAGCAAACTGTGGTATTTCAAGGACGCGTCTGCACAAAAAAAAAAAAAAAAAAAAAAAAAGTAGCCTTTTTTTCTGTTATCTATGATGTCAGAAAGAGAGCAACAGCATTGACGACTGTACTGGGGACTGCCTTGATTTTTTACGGTCCTGTGGTAAATCTAAGCTCTAATTCCTAGCACAGAATTACTTTATCTCCTTGACTCCAAAAAGCATTTGTATTCATACAGATGTATTAAATCTCTCTTCTTGCATTCTGCTACAGTTCTAATTTAATTGCAAAGAATGAACTGTTACAGCTCATGTACAAGTTCACTGAGGAGAACTGTGTACACTTTGAATGCAATGCCCCACCGATTAAAGGTAAAACATGTTGCTCAGGCAACAGCGAGAGACACAGGGGAAAAAAATATTCAGGGCAGATGAGAGGCAATATTCATCAAATGAAATAGCATACAACTGCAGGGAAAGAAAAGTCATAATCAGCTCTCAGATTTTAATCATAAAAAGGAGTCAAAATTCAGCCAAGAAAATATATTTTTTTCTCTGACAGTCCTAGCAGTGTAAGACAAAGTCACAGTTAACTAAATCAAGGCATGATTCAACAACTATTATAGTTTGCTGATGCCAAATGAAGACTGAGGCCAACGTGTTTTGTCTGTTTTGGAGATCAACCAACTCTTTGAAATAAAACTGCTGCAGAAAGGTTGGACAGTAGTGTTATATTTTGCTAAGAACTTACCCTTTAATTTTAACTTCTTTACTACCCTGCTCCATACTGTCATCTCGTAGAACTGAGAAGGCTGGGACACACCTTTGGTCTAATTATCGGATGTCCCAATACTTTGATGTGGTGGGTTTTAAACCCACCCTTTTACCTGCATTAGCACAGACTCTCTAATACACTGGGAACAGAATTTTTATCCAAAGCTATGAGTTAATCTGGAAAATTCCTACCTACCAGAAGTCTTTTTGAGAACAGACAAGTAAGAAAATGGCAGTAATACCCAAATAACCTGCGCTAGAGTCATAAGATTTGCAGAAAAGTCACATTTGCTGCCCCAGGAAGGACTGTCTGGGGGGTCTGTAGCAAGAAAAGCTGGACTACATGATTGCTGCAAATGATATGTCACATCAGCAAAGGCTATTCAAGTTATACACTGAGTTTCAGGTGTCATTTTCAATGATTCAGAGACAATGTGAGTCCCATTATCACACAGGGGAGCGACGCTCTTGGTG
The DNA here is from genome assembly GCA_013396775.1 of Cephalopterus ornatus. NCBI lineage: Eukaryota > Metazoa > Chordata > Aves > Passeriformes > Cotingidae > Cephalopterus > Cephalopterus ornatus. The sequence goes on from VZRE01019413.1 coordinate 1,017,081, forward strand.
AGGTGTGAGCATCTCTGCTGGTTCAGCAGTTTAAAGACTCATCTCTGCCACTCACTGCCCAGCAGATCCCTCTTGCAGGAATGATTTCTTGTTTTAGTAGTTCATTCCTGCTCTTATGCTTACTGAACATTGACCATGAGGCTTCAGTACTATATATGCCAACTGTTTTTAAAGTGGATCTTTTTCACAATCCAACTAATAAGCAGTGAAGTTACTCTTTTATAAGAGCTGTCAGATCTCAAAAGTAACAATGCAGTACTCGTGGGAGTGCCATAGATATCTGTTTATAGATCATAGAATCATAGAATACCTCCAGGGACGGAGAATCCACCACCTCCCTGGGCAGCCCATTCACGCATCAGTTCTGTTTGTCTTAGTCAATTTATAAACAAGGCTGCATTAGAATGCCATGGTTTATGGCAATTTACTATTTAATATATATAAAATTTTGATGAATAAAATGGATAGGTGTGAATCTGAGACTTCAGAAACCCATAGTCACTTTTCTAGAAATTTCTTGTACAAGCATAAGTCAAATGTTGCCTGTGTCCAGTCACTGTGCCCATCACTAGGACAGTCTTGCTTCTGAACAGTGTGTTTGTGTTACTCTCTGTGATAGCTGAATTTACAAACTTCCCTCTGAGGTGCCATCCTGGGGTGACCTTTCCATAGTGTTCCCTTTCAATGTCATGTGGAATTCCTTACTTCTTCCAAAAAGATAAACCGCATGTTTCCACACTTGTATTACCTGCCACAATCCCAATCTGTTTCAGCACAGAGCACAGGCAGACAGCACAAGGCTTACTAGTACAGCAGTCAATGGGCAGGGCAGATTCTTGAACATGTTTGGAAGTCTAAAGAATCTGGATGCTTACCTTCATCTCACAAGGAGATTCATTAGATCTTCCTGGCTCTGCTACTTCACTTACCTGAGCTGTTGCTTCCAGCCAACATGGTTGGGCTGACAGAGGATCTCCCCAGCCTGCTGGACACCACAGGCGGGCCTGGCGTTCCATCCCATTCCTGAGCTTTCCCTGGCTCCCTAGAGGAAGTTGTCCCATGATATCCTCTCTCTTTGTTTTCCAGCTTTGGTAGTGGTTCAGTGCTGTGACTTCTGATCTTCAGCTCATCTAGTGGTTCTATGAAATACACAAGTGAACATTTTGTTACAGAGTGTCTGCTAATCATCTACATCATGTAACAGTCTTTTGCACAATACTCCATATATATCAATCATAAATCTTTTAAGGACAATTATTTTACAATCTAGGCCAAAACCCAGTAGTTTACGTAGGTTTCAATACAGTTTTTAATTATTAAAACCATACACCATGCAGCAGATGGATGAAATATAACTTTTCCGTTGCAACTTTTATGTACCACAAAAATAATTTTGAAAATAGTATCCTACCAAATTGTGGTTTATTAAAAATTTATAGAAACACTTGGATTCTTTTCAGCTGTCATTTATTTGGGAACAAGTTCTTCTTCAGGCACTTTTTAAGGAAGCTCTCTCCTAAGGCAATACTCTGCAAGCTTCATATCTGTACTCCTTGGAAGCTCTAAGAAAAGCACACAATCCACAAAACAAAAAAGCAAAAATCCATATTGTGTGTGCCCAGCACCATAACCTAGGAAATGAAATTTCACTTGGTTGGAAAATCCTTGGAGTCAGAAAATTACTTTCTGCTTGCAATTCCACGAGTCAATGTAAAAAGGGGAAATTCAAAACACAACTGAAAGATTTTTCAAGTGAAGCAGTGATGTCTGCTTTCTTCATGGCTGATGATTTTCTATTCTCAAGACCCTAATTTCTTTTCTTTCACATTGAGCAATGCATGGAGGATCAGTTCATTCCTGTTCTTTTCCTTCTGTAGCTGTTAAAGACTCACATGGAAAACTAGATACAGAAGAAACATTAGTTTCTCTAGTTGTAAGAGCTAAGTACTGTGCTAGTCAGTTATTCAAAGTTTGCCATTTACCTCTTTAAAAAAAAATAAAAATCCCTGAGATTGGAATTTATACCTTGTATTTAAACCCAAAAATATACTTACATGATACTCTTATGTAATGATACAAGTTCTAGTCACACACGGGTTTATCAATCAACTCCTTCAAGTACCTTTTATTTCTGTATGTATCTAATTTCTGTATTTATCTACAGGCTTGGAATCCGTATTTGATAGAGACAACAACCTTTCCTCGAGCCCTATCTCAAAGACTTTTTGTGGCTACATGGGATATGAGGAGATTTGAGAGAGTCAAGCAAAGATAAAATGCCAGGAGCGATTCACAGGCAGGAGATGCCAACAGCTCCCCAGGGGACCTGTGCCAAATGGAAGTGGCCTGGCTGTGCAGGACTGCCAGTCGGAGCAGCCACTTCCTCTCCCACTTATCCCCATGCCCAGGAACTGGGACTATCCAACAGGAATTGCCACTCAGAAGATACAGTCCAGAAACAGAACCACATTCAAACCACTTTGATCTGCCTGTGGCTCAAAACCCCACACACTGCTGCCCGTGCTCCAGCAAAGAGGGAAAGATGTGCTATTGGATATCTGTGGTAGGTAGAGACCCCACCTGTGCACAACAGGGACAAAATCTCATGTTGTTTTGGGTTTCCAGTCTGCAGATGAACTTAATGAGTAACAACACAGTCAGCCTGGGGTTTCCCCAGTGGAAAGTCATATAGGAAACATGTAAAAATATACAGGATATGCAGTGCAATATGTAACCATTAGTGTATTTTGTGAATGACTATCGGTTAACAGTAAAAATTAATGTTAGGGATACCTTACTACAACCTCCAAGTAGTAACACTTCATGAGAAAATGATCAAACAACCCCAATCTAGGAATTGTAAATAGAATTCCGTGACATTGCATGTGACAAAGACCTTCAAAAATCAAACCTCTTCCATGAACTTCTAGGTCACTTACCTACTTTAATGTATGCAAAAAGACACTGAAATGAAAATCCAAACTGTTTGTTTTTCCTGGTTGGTAACCTCAGCAGGGTACAAGGTTGAATAACAGTCTGTATCAATATAACATGACATCTGCCTTTCAGGGACCTTTGCTACGAGACGTCTGTAACGCAACTCTGCCTGTGACTGCATACAGAGACTTGCTAATGCAAAGAGCTGTGCAAAGAGATGGAGAGCCCAAATTATTACTAGATTTGAACTGTTTCAGTTATCAACAAAAAGGCTCTTATATTTTTTCTGAGCACTGAGTTATCAAAAATAGTGATATACTTTTTCACGTAACAGAGACACACGATTATATCTGTTTTTGTTCTTTACACCAAAAACACTCACTTTATAAACTACTTCTTGTCTGGGAAAAGGAAAGATATGAACAAAGTTTCAAAATTCCTTGGATATGCACATAAATCTCTTTTCACCAACACAGGATGCAGCCTAGATTGCAGCTTATTCTTCCCATCAAACCAAAGAGAAAGACAAAAGGCAAGAATATGTTTTTAAAAAGTCAGAATTGTGCCCTAAAAATACCCTAGCAGCTTAGTGCATCATTCAATAGAGTTAACTTACTATGTAATTCAGCTGCTCCTGGAAATGCTGTGATTACATTAGTGAAAACGTTCTCTGTATGTGACCCATTGGCACTACTTGAACACCACCCCTTGAAATATCACCCACTCGTGCAGTCAGCCCTTGTTACAGTGGAAATGCTCTGGCTGAGTGCAGAACTAAGGATTTATCCACTTCAGTTTACTTAACAGAGATGTATTTGTACTTGCTGCCTGATAAAAATGATTTGTGCATTCTTGGTTTTATTATCAGCTGAATCAAAACACAACATTACTCTGCAACCAGTTGGAAACTATGGAAATATTCAGACTAAATAAAGATTTGGTTTATAGTCTTGTTCTTTATAAGGTGTAGAAAATCAGTTTTCAGCTGGCTGTCTAGACTTTGTAAATTTACATTCCACTATCCTTTCTTGGGGATTTCAGTTCACAGTTTATCTGAAAAGTAATATTTCCTAAAAATGAAAAGCAGATTGAATCAGATTATAATGTCATGTAACCCATCACAGAGCCTGAATCATTATTATTTGGTGATCACTATCAGTAACATTGATACACAGACAGAAAAACATGTCAATATTTTCTATAGTTTTCTGTAATATTTCTTTCCTTCTCACTGGTGAACACACAAAAAAATGAAAAAAATAAATTAATGCCTCACTTTTACTCAAATATTTTGGAGAGGATTTTATAATAATTTCAGTTTCCTTAATATATGTCAATGGGAATCATACCTAAATTTAATTTAAAAAAAATCCCTGTGCTAGTTCTTGCTTGACTGAAAGAGCACCTCAATTCTAATGTTCCCAGGACAGCTTCAGAAATGCAGAATGCTCCCCTCCCAGGTCTCAGCCCATTACCGGCACATTTTTGACTGTCCCAGCCACCTGGATGATTTTATACTGTCCACTACTATCTGCTTCAAACGTAGCTCTATGGAGCAAGCTCAGAGGCACAAATTATGGTGTCTCATAACAGCATATTCACTACTCCACCTTTTTGCTCCTGCAGCCTGACACAAGACGTGGACAGAAGGCAGAACACGAGTGTAGCTGCTGGCTGTAGTTACCTATAGGTGGTGACCTTATCATGGACTGAAAAACAAACCAGTATATTTTAAACAGAGTGACCCTTTATAACAGCTACAGCAGGATTTAAATGGCCAATTTATTCACATTGATCCCATACTGAAAACACAAACTCTTACCAGTCAGATGTATACATGTACACACAGACACAGAGCTGAAAGGTAACAGTAGCTGCTGCATAGCTCTTTTTTTCATTTTTCATTTGAGAAGTGCAGAAACACTGATGGGATCTAGGTTGTCTAGTGCTGTTATAAGCCTTAATTTGGAGTTAGGAACTACCAAAGCTCAGTATTATGCTGGAAGCTCAGTGAATCATATGATGGCCACCGGCAAATCTTTTCGCAGTCAAGTGCTATATTTTGAAAGCTGAGATTATTATGGAAAGCATCTTTATTGTTCAATACTTCTTCCATCAAAATGGTACATAAAAATGTAAATTTCAAGAAATAATTCACTTCTTTAAATATTTATGGACACAGTTGGTTAAACTGCCATAAAGGCATTCAAATGTTTCAAGCACTTCCAGCTGTCATTGTATTTCAATATTCAAGGATATGCTTTTTTCTTATTTATTTCACCTGAATCTCACGCCTTTCCATTTAAAGAATAAGATGGTGGGTAAATTCTCTTATGGAGTACATATTTTACAAATAATTGGCATCCTCTCTATGAAACATCTCTGAATTGCTGCATACTAGGCAAGGCTGGCACATGAGCTGTGCTACCAGCAAACTTGGAAATGCTGAAGAAAGTGAGAAACAAAGCGAGCCAGTTGTAACTTGGACCAAAGAAAACTGAAATTACAACTACAGAAAACATCTTACCTAAAAAGCTATCATTCAAATGAACGTAAATCTGTGGCCAGTCTGCCACTCTGCTCTTAAACACAAATTAATTTCAGGTGCAGGTGGCTTCTTAGTGCAATGCTACGTGATAAATTGCAGAAGCTTTATTGCTGCTTGGGGTTTTGGGGGAAGAAAGAAAAGCAATTGTCTTAAGGAACTTAAAATGAGGGTTGCTCCTTGCCATCTCTCTCAGCTGCGAGCTGAACTGTATAAGTTAATCCATACATTATTAATTTATTCCTTTTTTTTTTTCCTGTGTGTTTGTTATAAACCTAGATAGATAATACATCACTCTAGGCAGAACTTGCATATTGGGGCAATTAAATGGTACTACTCACAGGGTCTAAAATTCTGCATATACATAAAGGTGTAAAGCAAAGTAAGTAATTTTGTGTTGAGTTTAGATGTGAGTCAGAACTCCTATCTCCTCCAGCCTCGACATGTCAGACCTCACCTCATCCAGCCACAAGGCGGGTATGGACCTGGCTGAGGGAGCAGAAGCACAGAGAATCCCCAAGGGCACACCTGGCCATCAGGAGGGGTGGAGATGCAGGATTAGGCTGCAGCCAGCATGTGTGTGATCGTCAGAGCTCCCTGAGTCATGTCCCAGGCTGCAGCTGGGGACCCCTTGTACCTGGGGCAGGGCTGCCGAGCTGTGAGCTGTGTCTAACCCGGGGTCCTGACCAGGGACACAGCTCCACCAGTGTCCCTTCTGACACTGCCAGCATGACAGCAGCCTGCACCCATCTGAATGACCACTTCCACAGACACTGAATGTAGAGCAGTACTAAGCCCTTCAGAGAATCCCAGAGTTTCTTTCTGCATACCAGGGCTTTTCATTTACCTTTATTACGCCTTTAAAAATTAGAGCTGCCTTTGGATTTCTTGATGTGTGGTGCTTTGTCTGATCTGCACAGCTGTAAATTTATCCTAACCTCTCCCAAAGAAAAATAATCAGCTATTAATACCACATGCAAGAAACATGGATAATGTTCAATGCTTAAGCCATTAAAAAAAAAGAAAACAAAAGTATATTACACTGTCAGTGAAACCCATATCCTCATCTTTATTAACTATGGTGGTTTGTCTATTCTGACTTCATCCGCTTGCTAATTAAGCAGAAGTTTGCTTTGCATATCAATTTTTAATACCCCTTTTTTACAGTTAAGTGAGAGTTGCAGCAGCCAGCTTGTTCAATTAAAAGCAGCTCTGACCTAGTTCCATGCAAAATCAATATAAAGCCTGAAAGAGTCTCACAAACCATCTAACATTTAAGAAGACACGGCTGCAATGCTTCTCGGTGTTCACGGAGCACATGTTTCTGTGAGCAGTGTAGGGTTTGTTTTGTTTTATCCAGCAGAGATCACATCTGCCTGCTGAAGACAGCAAAGGCAGGGGAAGAGGGATTGCTGAAGAAGTGCATTTAGGCGTTTTTCTGTGGCTGTCTCAAACCTTCTAAGTGTGCAATCCTGGCTAGGAAAACAAGACAGGAAAAGAAAAAGCCACAATGCAATTAACTGAAGACTAACGAAAGAAAGAATAGATTTATAGCAAAAGATCAACCAAGCCTTTAGAATAAAAATATTCAATGAAAGTTGTGTTGCAATCTGGTTGAAAAGACAGAAGAGAATTCTTTATGTTTCAAAAAACTCCAATTGGCACCATTAATCACTTAAAAGATGAAGTTTTAAAAATTCTGCATGGTAAGACATACATTCAACATTGTTCAATGTCCTATTGTAAGAGGAAAAATTCTCTTTTATATTGATTGAAATAAAGGAAAACATGGTTTTAGTATTATTTAAGAAGAGCCATTTTCCATCCCTGGAAGTGTTCAAGAAATGTGTTGGTATGTCACTCGAGGACATGGTTTAATGGTGAACATGATGGTGGTGCTGGGTTGACAGTTGGACTTGAGGATCTAGAGGTCTTTTCTGATCCTAACAATTCTATGTTTCTCTGACTGATCCAAGATGATCATACATATTTTACCTACATATTACAGAATTGATGTACGGGTATGATGAATACATCCTGTTTCCAAAGGGGCCATCATTATTCCTTAATGATTTCTTCCAGTACCATTCTTGATCTTTCAAATGTGCCTATTCTGCTGCAAATCACCCCACAGCCTCATCATGGGACTGAAAAGGCCACATCTGGAAGATATGCACTGTACAGATGTGCTAGTAAAACAAATAAAAGGGGGACTCTCAAAATTAAATCAAACACTAACCAAACATTAAGATCTTGACAAGGATGGTCTATTGGCACTCTACAAATAAGTTTTCTATTTAATTCAGACTAGTCAGCATGACATAATTAAGCAGAACATCTTAGTCTTTGCTTTCACTGCCCTTTTTATTTTATTTTATTTTCCCTTCAGAGCTGGGAATTCTAGAAATTGATGACTTGCACTTAGAAGAACCTCATCACAAGCCTGTGTCCTCTGGTGCCTGTTTGGGCAAAAGCCTAAATACAGGAAGCCAAAGGGAGTTCTGCCACTGACTTCAACAGAGGAAGGAGTTTCCTTCCAGCAATTACTAGAGGCTAGCCAGCCATGGTGATTCACATGATCATGTATAGCACAGCTCATCCTGGTGAGCTGCAAACATTTCTCTTACATAGTTGGTACACCCAGATCTCCTGCTGATTACCCAGGCTGCCCTTTCAGTCAAACACCTAAATTTGTGCACATACATTTCCTACCCGTACGTGTATGATTGTTTGAAGCAAATAGGATTTAAGTAGGAGAAGAAAGAGGACTAGTTTGAAAAGTCTTAATGTGGCAGACTTGTGAAACTTTGGTATCACTGACATTAGCCTTGGACTACTTAGCAACACATGTATGCACACAAGCACATACTGTCACCCTGAACTCCACACTGATCAAAGAAAACACTGTTAGATGAACCATGTAACGAAACTGTGGAAATCAGTGGCTGCAAAAAGTTGCCCAACTGTTACCAGGCATTCAATTTGAAGAGAAGATAGCGCCTATTCTTTCTTAAAGGCTTTCCTTCTCAGTCCTGTCCACTTCACAGCACGCTCATTCTGTTACTCACGTTCTTAAAATACACCCTTCATGTTTGGCTGAGGAACACGATGGTTTGATAGGTCCTGCACATGTCCTACCACAGTATGGCAAGAAATGACAGGGCAAGAATGAGCTGAAAAGAGTTAAAGTATATAGACACTTCAAGAAAAATGTTCTCGTAGAAAGTTCATGACCTTACGTTTCAAAGCTTCGCTTCAGAAAGATTCATCTTTCATAGAAGTCCTGACTATATTAAACTTGTCAACATTTTTTTGTCAAGTTTTCAGCTGAAAAACAGCCTTTGAACTATTTCAGCAGTTTGAACATATGTTTTTTCCATTGTTTGACCACTTTCATTTCTGTTCAGGTGTCTGTCTTCCTCCAGATTCAGTAGTAAATGTTAGAAAATGCAGAGATAGTAATGGATACTGGTTGTGAAAATTGGAGACAGAAACCCTCACTTTCATATGTTCACATAAAAAAATCAAAGTTGGTGTGAAAATTAATTCTTTCCTGGCTATTTTATCTACTTTTTAACTACCTTCTTTAAAAAAAAATAAATGTATTAATGCATTTCTCTTTATTGGCTTCATTAATGAACTAGAAATTTGCCTTTCATTATTAGAACACACATCTCATTTGTACAGCTCCCCTTCTACCGCAACAGATTACCTGTAAAAGAGAATCCTGACATTGTCTTAAACTGGCCTCAGCTGCATTTTGCTCTCTGTTTTACAGAGCCAGGCACAAGCACACAAACTTTTCTGTGCAGCCTCTGTGCCAAGGCTGGCTGCGTCAGGGTCCCAGGCACTTTTTGCTCTGCAAGTTTAAGCTCAGCGTTCCTCCCAGTCAGAGGATAAAACCTTTATGTCATTCTGGCTTTCTATGCCTTTTAACAGAATTAATTATTTTAGGCCCTTCCCACTTTCTAATTAGAGGTCTCATTTTGTGAACTGGTTTTACTCTTGCTAGCAAAGCAGCTGTGAAGCTATGCCAGCACAGACTTCCGACGCTGAGGAAATAAGTAGAACTGCAGATGGCCTTGTACAGCTCTGGCTGATGCCTGTGCTTGTAAGGGCCTTACTATTACTGCCTTCACAAGTGAGCAGAGCAGCTCGTGTGGCTGGCACAAGGGTCTCTGCATGTGTTACAGCACACGCAAACTACACACAAATTACACAAATATTGCCCGAGCAGTAAAATAGCTATAGATTTCCTGGAAGGAGGTACTTTTTGAGTCATGAATTCAAAGACAAAAACAAAGTAATTGCCATCTCCAGCAAAATTAAACACACAGCTTCTCTCTTTCAGATGAGTAGTTACAAGAACAATAGTTATCCTTACTCATTCTTAAATGCCAGATAAAGTGCTAATTGCATGTTACTGTTTTAACAATAAAATAATTATTAGGGATGGATAATTCTGTTCAGAGGAGTAAAAGGAATGTGAACCTTCACATCAAATCGAATGTAAAGGAACCTAATTTTTTAATATGCATGATTATCCTGACAATTATTTCCTCAACATTCCTCTACTTTTCACCTTATCTATACTTTATATGTTTGTACACCCCAGCAATTTCATGGTTTGATGTCTGAATCATTTACATGTATAACCCAAATAAAGCTATTTCTAACTCCTTGATTTTCTTGTTACTGATAAAGTCCTGGAAGCTTCAGAGACACTTAAAGAGAAACATACCCACTTTTTCTCCATTAAGAGTCTAAGACTGTTTATCAGAATATTACCTCTTCTCCCAGGCAACTAGCAAAAGAAAAAGAGGAAATAGCCTCAAGCTACACCAGGGAAGGTTCAAGGCTGGACATCAGGAATAATTTCTTCATTGAAAGAGTTGTCAAGCATTGAAACAGAATGCTCAGGGAAGTGATGGAACCACCATCCCTTGAAGGGTCCAAGAAATGACAGGACATGACACTTAGTGCTGGTTTGGTCAAAACTTAGTGGTGTTTGGTCAAAGGCGGAACTCGATGATCCTGAAGGTCTTTTCCAACCTTAATGGTTCTATGGGTAGATTAGATAATGCACTGACAAAAATGTGTAGCATATCATGTGGTCATTCAGTCACTCCGTATTATTCACTGCTACATTCAAGAAACCTAAATGCAGAGTGGTTTTGCAAGGAACAGCAGCTTAAGACAAGGACAGGACCTCTCCTGTCATAATTTATAATTGGATCCCCTAACCTATATCTTATCTCATACTTCAAGGACCTTCGGACTGGGTCTTTAATGATGGGGTTTAAAAATTGAGCTTGCTCAGCCAGGAATCAAATCAGTCATGCCAGAAAAATTATGTTCTTTAAAAATGGAAATATCACCTACTTAGCCCAAGAAACTGCCAGTGTTTGTTACACAGATCAGTAAGATAAAGGTATTTTAAGAAATATCAAGAGGAGAAATAGCAGTCAGAAATATTGGAGGCTTTTGGAACAGAAGGAAGAAACCTTGTTCTTTCCTTTATTCCCCTCAAAGAACACCGAGGTTCTACAGCTAGAGCTGTGTCACTGTAAGTGCAGATAAGGTATTAATTAAACTCCATCTCTTGTAGAGATGCAATGACAGCAGCTCAAGAGATCATTGAATCAGGTTTCAGATCATAAGCTTGCAAAAGTGTTTCATTTAACAGTGATCTGAAGCAGCTCCTCTAGATATGATGTAGATATTCCAATTCCTAGAGAAAAAAACTTTGAGTTTTGCTTGCAAAATTGTTTTTTTGTCTCTCACGATTGATTTTGGGGAAACTGTTATGTTCTGCTCTGTTTGCAACTTGCACAGTATCTCACCATCCTAAAGTTCAGAGTTCTTAGTTTGGTGGTGGTGGTGATGAAGTCTGTGGGATTTTGATTAATTTTCCTAAACAACACTGTGATCTCCTTCCCCGTGATTTAGTTTAAGCAAAGTACTGTCTCTATATACCTACCTGTGGAACACGTCAAAGGGGGTTCAAAGTGCTGTATGAACATGGAGCTTCTTAAAAACAAATACAGGCCTTCCTACTAATAATCTCTAGTTTTACTTTCAAGACTTAACAAACAAAAATTCACTTGAATCCTAATGCAAGGAAAATCTGACTCTTAATTAAGAAAAAGATGCATTTCAGGGTCCAGTGTTCGGTTATACAGACAAGTTCTGAAAGACTTCTCCTCTCAAACCACTTGCACCGCCATCCTGGCCAGCTTCATCCACTGTATCTGCACCAACTTCTTGAGTGAAAGCTACATAAATAACCCTACACCATTCTATTAAACCAAAGTAGTTCCACTCCTCTCCTCTTTTTTTTTCCCTTATTTCTTCCACAACAGGAGGACCTGATACCCTACACTGACACCACCTCCCCTAAAAAAACACAGTGGGAAAACTTAAGAAATTGTATTTAGCAGGGTTTTTTTGAAGTTAATAAATGCTTATGGAAAACATCACCACACTAAGCATTTCTTACCATTGAGGCTGAGCACCCATAAATTGGTCATAAATTGTGTGGTCCTGTTTGAAACAAAAAGGCAATAAACTCTCTGATTCACTGTCCTGCTGTATCACTACACCATTTTGAATACAAGCTGTTCTAGTCACAAAGGATGCATTTATTTTCTTGAAGCCAGAGACACAGATGGTATAAACTGGAGTACCTCTCATGATTTCAAATAAAAAGCGGTGATTTATAAGTGCTGAGGATTTGGTCTAAAGGTCAAGATATTTCTCTGGCTCAGAAAGCTCTGTTCAGGGGAGGGGGAAAAATCAATGGCACTTAAAACTGAGAACCTATTATCATTATCCACGTCCTTAAGTGCAGCACATGTTACTTTGCTTATTTACAACACAGTGAAGTAGGTTCCAGTAAGTGAATTTAAGGCGTTTTTCCTCCTCTATTTTTAACAATTTTCAGACATCTCACATCTTACTGTACATTAAACCTAAAGAGAAAATGTCTATTTCAGTTATTTACCTGAAATCCACTTTTACTTGAAATATAACAAAGAGAGAATAACTTTATTAATTTTTCTTTTTTATCCCTTACAATTTTCTTTCTTATTAAGAAATTTTATCAAGCAGTCAAGTATTATAAACAGAAGGAATAAATAAATCTGTATACATCAATCAGAAACAGCAGCTGTTTCCAGAAAAACCTGAGCAATTATTTATGAAATTATATCTTCTTCAATGCTTCTGTATATCATCACAATCCCGGGAGGACCTGATTTCCTGATAAGCCTAAATTGCTGAATTAGAAGAGGAGACAATGTCATGGTACCAATTAGCAAAAGTATTGCCTATAACCTCAAAAAGCTTGCTTTCTATTTTAATAACTGCATCTACCAAAGACAGTCCTTCATTTTAAAAATGGAAGGAACATCCCACCATCAGTGACTTCAACAACTAAAAGCCCTTAAAATACACATGCTGGCTTCTCTGTGAAAGCAGCAAAACAACCATCAATATAGCGTGCATTTCAGTCAAGGAACAGGTGCCTATTGATTTATCCATTGAAAACAAGTTCTCAAACCTGGCATTATCCCTGGTGCCGAGGAAGAATGGAATTACTGGTGTGCACTGCAAAATGGGGCAGCAATGGTGTAGCTACAGCACGGAATTAGCACCTAGGGATGCACAAGCTGCCACGGAGCTGCTGTGAATGCTTTCCCACATTTCCTCTTGGTACTTTTGCTGCGCGGTTCACTCCTTTTCAGAGTAAACCTGGGTGAAATGTTGATTTCAGAATCAACATTTTGTGGGCTTAGCTGAAAGACCTTACTGACAAATTATGATTTTTCTTTTCAATTATTTCCTGTGGTTGTTAATTGGGGAACGCACATCAGATTCAAGAAGAGCCTCCAGCTGGCCAGGCTAGAGGATCCAAACCAAATATTTAGTCCAGAGCGCACCTCCTCTCACTAGGGATCTAAGGACTACTGGTGAAGGACTGAAACAGCAGTCAAGACCATTCAATGGCAAAATAAATGTTGTTTTCTTCCCAAAAACTTGGCTCCTGAAGGATGATGACCACATTTGGTCATCCCCATGTGTACACCGAAATCATGTTCAGTGCTGTCTCACAAAATCACATGCTCCCGACAGACGTGACCCTTCATGAAGGACAGAGCTGTACAGACCTAACTCATACCAGCAGGCCGGGCAGCTCATGACCTTTGCAGGAGCAGAGATACACAGCTCTCGCTCTGAATATGCGCTCACTGGTGAGCACCTGAAGAAAGTACTTCTGATGCTGCAACTGCTTCCTTGCTTATATCTTGATAGATAGTAATTGATTGGCAATGACAGAGCCTTCTTTAGGTTTAGCTAAATGCAATTAACTGTGGTAAGATCATATCCTTGCAGTGGTGAAAGTGTGTAATTCTCTTCAATGCTGGTGTTCTCTTACCTTTTCCTCTGGCACTTTCCCCTACTCCCACTAAGTATTTGCTTTCAGACCCACTTTCAGGACTGTCAAATGAGACGTGACTGCTGTGATCATCTCATTTAATCCCATACACATCATGGCTCATCAGATTACAAAAGCTAACTTCTAGGGAAATGGCTGCTTCTCCTGTCTGGAGAGAACCTCTGGCTCAAAGGTTCAGGAATAACTTCAGTTATACAGTAGTACTTCTGAAAAGCTGTTTGCTATTCAATTGGACTGATCACAGTATTCATACCCCACGCAGTCAACTGCTACAATGCTGAAAAGGGGTGGAGAATGAGGCTGACATCCCTTTAGATAAAAGCATGGAAAAAATATTACCCTAGAGGTTAGAAATTATATAGGCATTCAAATTTTAGACTCTAGTACTGACTCAGCTGTGCAATAGTTGGGCAATGGTATGCAGTGAAGTATCTATAATGGTTTTTCTGGCCAGCCTAGTCTTGCAGGCAAGCTCTTCCTCTTCAGAATACCAGTGGTTGAGCAGAAATGCAAATGAGAAGGTAGGCGTACAATGGAATCCCAAGTTCACCCTCCTTAGGCCAGCATTTCTCATCTTAGCTCTGTTAAAAATGCATAAGCTGAAATTCTGCCCTATGTCCCTCATCCTGGGCTTAACGCACAAAGGTAGAGGCTATATGGGCCCATATGGAGTGCATTTTCACTTGATGCATTTCCCAAACTCTCTTTTCAAACATATTGTTCTATCTAACAAGAAATCTGCAGCTTCTTTAGAATCACAGAATGGCCTGAGTGGGAAGGTACCCCTAAGATCATCTAATTGCAACCTCCCTGCCATGGTCAGGGATGTCATTCACTAGATCAGGTTGCTCAGGGCCCCATGCAACCTGGCCTTGAACGTTTTCAGGGGTAGGACATACACAACTTCTCTGGGCTTTCTCGCTTCCAGGAAAGCAGCAACATTAAACCAAACCAAACCAAACAAATAACACTCCCCCCCAAACAAAAACCAAACCAAACAAAAACAGTAAAATTTCCCACTTTAAGTCTCAGCTGCCTGAAATCAGCCTGAGCTCCTTTGTAGCAAGTGAGGCACTTCAGCACCCCTCCCCTCTCAAACTATTTGACAGGTTTAGATTCCTAATTCAGTGTGTGCCAGCCAGAAACAGGAAATGTTAATAATTATGCCAATTTTCAATCACTTTAACTGATTGTTCAAAGCAGCACATTTACAAACTTCCTCCCTATAGGTAACTAGAAGCTGAAGAGTAAAACTTTGTATTCAAAAGCCAAAGCAGCTCCAAAGTCTTGCAGAGAAGCTTAGGAAAAAAACCCCACCAGCTGCTCTGTGTCTTGTGTCCTGATCCTGCACCTTGTGCACAGACACAGTCAGGGCACACAGATGAGGTACCTATTCTGTTGTGCAGCTACGATGAATATTTGCAATACTTGCTCAGAACTAGCATGAAGTTCCCAGGAAATGATGAGGAAACTGAAGCCTTAAAAAAATGCAACAACCAATATACAAAAAGAAAAGCTGGTCCTAACAAGGGTTTACAGGAGCATCTCACACAGAGAGCCCTGAAGCCACACACAGACTTTAAAGCCAGCGCAGTGCAGATGCACAGCAGCTTCTCTGTTCTGCTCTTTAGGATGTGGGTATGCCTTTGGCACATGACTGCAGTGCTGTAATATCATGGAGTACAGCGTGTTTCTATGGTGCAGAAAAGACAAGCAGCAAATACAGCCACAGAAAACCTCAAGACCTTTCCCTCCCTCTCCCTCCATAGTTCTCTCTTTACTGAAGGGCACAGGTAACACAGGCACTCAGTGTTCACATAACAACAAAGGGAATGTGTCATTCAACACAGCTGGACTGAGTGGTCACACCTACACACCTTCCAACCGCATCAGAAAAGGACACAGTGCAGCTCCCCAAGGACACCTAGCAGTGTAGGTACCCTTCAAATAGTTTCCATCTAACCTTTGAGGACTGAAGTTATATTTCACAGGGGTCAGCCAAGTGTTAGGGCACACAGTGCTATCACACACAAAAGCAAGAAGGCTTAAGGAACAGCCAGTGGCAATTAATAACATCTATCCTTTCCACTCTTTCAAATTTTTCATGCTCTACACCTTTCTTCAGTTTTCTGTAGGGCTCTCTCCATCTTTCTTCCTTCCTTTTTTTATCATCTTGCACCAATTTTTTTTTCATTTCTGATTTGGCCTTACAATTTACTTTTCTTTGTTCTTTTCTCCCCACTTTCATAATTGTGCTGTAATGCATATTTAAGATGCTAAGAGCACACAAGAGGATTTTTAGGAGAACACAGCACAGTAAGTGAGCTGCTTATAAAATCCAGATATGCACATCACAGCAGCAGCCAGGGGATGCTGAGTGTGTTCAGCAACATGTCTGGAGCTTTGATGGAAGCTCTTATCCTCAGAAAATGTGGCCCTGAGTAGACTCCTTAGTATGAATGATTGATCCCAATTACTCACTAATGCAAAAGAACTCTAAAGAAGTAAAATGGAGGCGGAGAAAAAGGGGAAAATAGCAGAAGAGTGAATAAAATAATACAGAAAGACTAAAAGGGCAGCTTTGCTTGTATATTAGAGCTGTTGACTGGAAATAATTTTAGGAGTCCCACCTCCTAAAAAAAACCAAAACCACACATTAAAAAAATTGCTACAAATTAAAAGCCAGCAAATACATTTGGAGTTTGGATTCAGATGCCAAACTTCCACAAAGTCAGTTGTACTAACAATAAAGTTGACAGAATTATCTCTGTAACTGCTGCAATATTTTCCAAATGCACTCAGCTGAATACAAAATTTATTTTTGTGCCTTTTTTTTAATACTAGCATATGGTAGTGAGAGCTTTAGACGAGTCACAGAGGGTTGAGTTTTGGAGAATTCAATGAGAAAGTTGCTTGAGATGTGGTCAGAATAATTCTATATTTTACAGGCAAATATTCTTAATTTTGTGTGTGTTTATTATCCTCTAGATTGTGAAAATCTTTCTGTATGCTGAGAGCAAATTACACTGACATGACAATTATAAAACCATGGCAGTCCCAGTTAGTCCTACTCTATGTATTTGCTCTCCCTCTGCTTAAAAAACATAACCCAGAATGGTATGAATGCCTTAGGCTTCCAGTGTGATTTGCAGGAGCAAGGTTTCATTAACATATTGTATAAATAGTCCAGCCTCCCCTGCTATCACAATGTATAATCATGACATGTAAATGTGACCGTCTGGTCAAATGCTATGTTCAAATCCTCCAATTTAGATTCTTTATGGTGGATCATTTCAAGACATAAAATGTTAGACCTGTATGTCTTTTCTATAAATCTTGGAGTGTCTTCTACCTCTGTAATATCTGAAGACAAACCTAGTTCTTGCTCAGGGCAGTAATCCCATAGGATTAAGTCATACTGTAAATACCAGACAAATTACAATCGGATTAGGTGGGCAGTCTGTTCATTTACTCAACACAGCTGCACTCCAGAGTCTTTTCACCACTCGTGTCTATTTATAGCACAAACGTGTTTTTCTTAAAGTAAATGAACACAGTTTCCATTTCATATCTCTTGTCTTACCATTTGTAACCAATAAGGAGCACATTTCTACTTTCTAAGGAGCAAACAGAATGTTCCTTGAGAGGCCAAGAAAGCTGCTCTTGGTAAAGATCTGCAGGGCAAGATTTAGTCTAAATTTATTAGTGAAAAGTCCCTTGAAAGGTTTGCATTCAATTTCAGTCAAGTGAAATATAGAAAATATCTTTCTGGAGGTAGATATGAGACAGCAGTACAGATATGCTGAACTTTCCCAGGACTTCTTTGTTGCAGGAATTTCTACAGGTTCCAAACCTGCCTATGCTGGTGAGCATAAAACCTTCTTACAAAGCTCACCGGGTAGGTCTGGTGTAGCATGGGATTTACAGGGGATTTCTGCTCACTTCTGAGTAAGAAGCATGTTTAATAATGTTCAATATTACCTGCACTTTGCCAAAACATCTCTAATGCTTCACTTATTATTATTTAAAAATGTCACATCACATCCCTCACAATTGTTCCCAATTACAAGAATCATCTTGCCTTTTAGATACAAACTTGCTCCCATCCAGCACACAAATCTGGTATTACTGAATTTTTACTGCTGCAATCAATTAATGAAACCCATGGAGCTGAGACTTTCATAAAACAGGATTAATGGTTTCAGGCCATGAAAACACTAAAGCCAAATTAAGCAAACTGCTGTGCCAAGTAGTATTCTCAGTATCTTGCTAAGTCCATTCTCACCTCCACCTTCTGATTTCAGAGTCATTATTCCTGATGCTGAGGCTGGAGCAGTGGAGTCCACGAGTTAGGAGGAATGTGTTGTAGGCCAATCCAACCCATTGCCACCAAGCTCCCTGATACTTACACATTGGCATGTACTCCCTGAGCTGCAGAGGTGCAAGGCAGAAAACCTCTGCCATGGAAACCCAGAGCCGGTGTTCTTTTGAGCACCCTGAGCCTGTCCAAAAGTGATGTGACCACACTGCAATTAGTAATGTAAGAGAGGGGCACAAACACAACCTGAAAGGCAGTGTGGAATTCACTTCTCTTCAGTAGTGATACGGTAGCCTGGAAACCAGAGTACCTTCCGTTATCAGGTATAAACTAGAGGAGCTTATCATATCATATTTAATATGTTACAGCTGCCAAATAGGCATAATATAGTACCTACACAAACATGAGATCAGCTGTTCTCCTAAGAGAGCTTTTCCTTTAGGCAGGTGACAAGATTTCAAAGTCAAAAACTGACTTCGCTGAAGCTGGAGGAGAAAGCGTCCCGAGCCCCCTTTGCACTCTGACAAGAGGTGTTGGGGTGACCTTCCACTGCAGGACACTGTCTTCGGCACCACTTAATAGAGACGTTTTTGCAACAGAAATACGGGTGCCAGGTTCTGCGTTCATGCACACGTGGGACTCCTGTTGATATCATTAGGAGTTTCCACAGTTCATTAGCTCAGAAGTGAACATGTTGTAAACCTGAATGCATGTGGGGCAGCGATTTTATGATACAGCATATAACAAGTCAATATTGGCTTAAGGTTTTCCTGCCCAATTTCCTCCTGTGCTTTTCTCTGTGTAGGTTTATAGGCTATGTGTGTTATAGATCATGTCGGTTTTCAGATCGATTCACAGCACAACCTCCCAACCAGTCCCACTAGCCCAGCTGAAAGAGATACTCTGCGTCACAGCACAAAAGGAGGCAGTGGGAAGGAGAGGAACGGTTTACAAAGAATCAAAGTATCGTTTAGGTTGGAAGAGACCTCCCAGATCATCGACTCCAGCCCTTGAATAAGGTTTAACCAAAGTTAAGCTGGTACTTCTGGTTGCCATCATACTTGCCAGGATCACTGGTCAAGTTAAGGGTGATCACTGGATCTTTGCAAAAAAAACCCCAAACAAGTACTGTTTGCTTATTTTGCTACAAACTGCTTGGACAATGACTGTGTCTCAGCATCCATCAAGAAAGGAAGGATGTCTAATGGTAGGAAGATCCCAACTCACACGGAAACATTACATTTGTGGAAAGTTAACGAAAACTGATTTCTTTTGCAAGACCGAGTAATGAATTATACTTCTGTAGTGCAGTATGCATATTTAAAAACCTTAAAAATGTAACAATATGAAGACTAAAGCACTTCTGACAATAATAATTTTTCTTTTTGTTGCAATAAATTTATATAAGGAATTCAGACTTCTAAGATATCTAATTTTGGAAGCATTTGATTTAGTAAAATATGGTGAAAGATATGTTGTAAAAAGAAGAATGAGGAAAAATTATATCAAGGACTTACTTTCTGCAGGTTCCTTAGATCTTCTGCCACTAGAGGACTTCCTCAGGAGACTTCGTCCTGAGGTGAAGAGGCTGGTTAGTTCTTCCAGAGGACTGGTGGGTGTCCGAGAACGGGAACCACTCTGACATGATGACCCGTAGGTACTGACAGAGGCATTTACCATCTTTCCTCCTTCTTGCAATGTGTTTCTGGCTGTAGAATGAGGCACTGATGGAGAGCTTCTTGAGAGACTTCCTGAATGTACAGAGTCATAAGGTGGAGGTCTTTTGAGGCTTAAGGGGGTAAGAGACCTACCCATACTGACAGGAGAAGGTGAGGCAGAGTGACTTTTAGGATAACCATGTGGAGACTGTGTTCTGTATAAGGTAGAAGGATGAGGAGGTGAGGAGGTGTGCCCAGGGGTGCTAGTTCCATGAGATACTGTCTGGTCTTTCTCCAATTTTTGATGGCCTGGAGTATGAGGTGGCAGTGAAGATGGAGAAGCTCCAGCTTGTTGTTTGATGTAAGACACATTTTCTAAAACAGGAAGTTTTGTGACCTCTAGTGGAGTTAGAGGAGACTCATCAGAATTTGGGGAACACTGCACTGGTGCTGGTGGGAACACCAGCAGCGGAGGTCTGTGAGAAAGTAGATTTGGAAATGGTGGGGGTATATCACAAAGCAAGCCCTTGGGAGTAGATGGCACTGAAGACTTGGTGAAATCTAGGTCAGGCACTGTGGGAGTAGCACACTGAGAAGAACAAGTGTGATGGTCATATTCACATTGACATTTTGAATCTTGGCCTACATCATCAAATATAGGGTATTTCATCTCCTCATAGACGGCTTCGCTTTGGTCATCCTCATCTTTTTTGAAGTCTCTGAGAATATTCCCAACCATTTCAATATAAACAGGCTCTTCTTCCTCTGTGTCTGGAGCAGGACTGCTGACCTGCGATAAAGAGGCATCCCTAGTGAGTGTTGTCTTCATAGGGCCATGCTTTTTGATATATGTTTCATCAAAAGATGTGCTTAGCTGAGTGTTTGGATTTCGTTTAGGCTTAGGAGGTGGAATCTTCTTTGTGTATTCATCACTGTGAGGTCTTGGTTTGGCTGACACTGAAAACAGAACAAAATATAAACTAATCAGAAGCACGTGACACACTTTGTCAACCATAAGATCTCAATTACAGTGTCATAATTCTGGAATGGATTTCCTGGGACCAGATTGTTGTTGGTTTTCTCTGGTATTACATCAGTAGAACATTATAAAAATAACCTTCTATTCAAAACACTCCTAGAGTTCCCCCAGAATGCTCTGACACCCCAGTAGTTAGTGAGCACTTCCCTTCCTCCGAGACATCTGTTCTTTCCCAAACTCTTTGGGACATGGGACTTTCCATTTTTAAATATTATGCTTTTCAAATATCACTGTGGGATTTTAAAGATCCAAAGAGTTGCTAAAGACATAACACTAAGTTTCAAAATGAACTCCTTCCAGCTCCAAGAGAACAGTTTAGATCCTGGACATTCATACTGGAATGACAGTGATGTAACTGCAGTGACACAGTGATGAAGCAAGACCTTTTTATTTATAGTAATTTCTTGCATAAAGCACAACAATTCTTTCAGCACTGCCTGAGCAAGGAAATACTCATACACAAACTGTAAAATCTACCGTTGAGATAATCCTAATAATTTATCTGGAATCCATCCTATTATTAACAAGATTTCAGCAAAGCCAAGGAGGAACAAAGTATCTCACAGTTCAGATCCTTTCCACACAGGTTATTTATAGGAACCTTGTCTTTGAAACTATAAATCAAAACATTGTGATGAAATTGATTTAAAATGAGAAGTCAAGAGTTTCTTAGAAATTATCCTTTATGAATTAAACAATAAAGAAACTCATGGAAATTGCATTTTGTTCACTTTGCATAAAGAGCTAATAAAACATCTCATTAAATGCTAGGGTTAATAAAATGTCTCATTAAATGTTTAGGTAAAGTCCATTTTTATTCAAAGCAGATTCAACAAACTTATTCAGAAACAAAATTTACCACATACACTAAACTTTGTTTATATTCTTATAAGTTAACTGACATCTCATTAGTAAATTTCCCAATTAAAAAATCAAACCAACCAAACAAACCCCCCAAAACCCCTATACTACAGGCCAGTTCTGAAAGGCAGCTTTCCCACCTTTCCAAACTTTGTTGCTCCCTGCAATTCACTGCTACAAACCTGCCACTGCGAACTCAGTGCTCAGAGAAATTTCCAGACACCTTCTGCTGAATCATCAGCACACAGCCAGCAAATGTCTAATGTTAAACCAAGCAGGCAGCACTCATGGAGTCAAAAGTCCTCTCTTAGAAAGAGCCTTAAACGTATTAAAGCCAGCAGTGAGGCACTGCTCTGCCAGCTCAAAGACAGTATTTTGAGGAAATACCTTCGAGGACTGGCCCAGGGCTGGCAGATGCCTGCATTAAAGCACCTTACTAACGTATTATGTGACTTGGTCACTATCAGAGGAGGACTCAAACACACCGTTATCATTCTGTCACAGTTCTGCTTTGATCTGCTAAATAACCTCTGTTCAATTCCCACAAGGCATAGCAGCACAGGCAGATGATAAACAAGTTTTGTTTAGAAATATGGAGCTGTGAATGTCTGCACATGTACATATATGAAGTAATGAGACCACTCTTCATCAGCAGCATTTGTTTAAGCCTAACATATAACTAAGGTACAACAAAGCAAAAGGAAAAAGAAATCTTGCCAAAATTAAAAGAAAAAAAAAACAACATTCAAAAAATTGTATTATGCTTTCATGATGATTCTAATTAATGTGTTCCACTTTGCAGCAGGCTAGGGACATGCAAAAGCTACCACAGATAAGAGTGTTTGGTAGCTTGATAATTTTTCACTGTGTGGATATATCCTAATGCATTTTAAATTTGTCTTTTTAATTAACCCAAATTAATTTTCTTGAATGTATTAGGCTAGACTTTTGGGAATGAGATGTAGGCTACCAGAATCATTTGGGCTTTGCAGAAAATATTACTCCTGATGTATCTGACAATACTAGCAGATCTTTCTTGCCATACTTCCAGCTAAATTACTATTTCCTTTCTGTTTAGTCTGTTATTTGTAAATCATATTTGTATATATTCTATTAACATAAACTTTATCTCAATCCTCTCTCCACACCTCTGTTAATCTGATTTATAGCCCTGTCAAAAGCAATCTTATTCAGATTGCTGTCATTAAAACAAAGAGACAGTCAATGAGACTGGCACAAACTGTCTGATCATTTGTGAATATGTTGCACATGACCTGAACTCTATTTTAGCTACATCTGAAAATTGTACACAGAGGCTTCTCCCAGTCTTCAGTTCCCTGTGCTTCATGCTCCTTAATGAATACCTGAGATAGAAACATTTCCTGATCCTCTGATTCCTGAAACCCCTGTTCCATGTGCTGGTTTCTACATCTTCTGTGCCACAGGTGCCACACTGAGAACATGCTCTGTCTCACAGCCACATCCCCACTCTTTCATCTCTTTATCTGCAGAGATGTTAATGATGGACAAATAATCAAAACATGAGATGCTCTTGCGCCAGTGGTCATTCAAGGATAGTGTTAGCTGATATTTTTATCGAAAAATAGCCAAAAATGGTTACAAGTACTGTGTTTTCAAACAAATCGCTGGAAAAAGCATATTTTCCTCTTCCCTCCTACCATTTTCACAGTTGTTATCCAACTGATGAGGTTTTGCTACACGGTCTGAACCTGTCCTTAGGTGCTGAAGTTTGCATATACAACATTCACAGGTTATTACATTACAAATGAGCAAATGAGAAATGTCAAGAAAAATGACTGACATTCTGCCATCTAGTCTTGTATTTTTGCATGGGTTGAAATTAAGTACCAAGTGACACACAGAGCCTCATCTGCCGTTGCATGATATGCAGCATTAGCCTAAAATATCTTGGTGACATTATCAACAAAAAGGTCAAATGACCCAATCTCGCTGTATGAGACAGAGTAAAACATGACAAAGTGATTTACTTTCCATTTGCTTTCTAAAGCATTTTTCCTCTGCCATAGTCAATTTTATTAAACCATCTATTTCCAGGAGGTGGTGTGTTACTGAGATCTTTTTCCTTCCTCGACAAATTGGACTTTTCAAATTACAATTTCAAACTAAATGCTTTAAGTATTTTATAAACTTTAAAAGGTAAAAAGGTATCTACCTCCTATATATTGCACAAAACATGAACTGTAAGACTCCCTAGAGAAAATAAACAGGTAAATGGATTAATAACAAAGGAATCATTTAATCATGACTGGGAACAGAAGAACTGTTCAACATCTACTGTGGACTCCCCTCGGATGCAGGGGGACATTCAGGAGGCAAACTGAACTAGCTTTAAGAAGCTAGTGATGCAAGACATTTCAGTTTATTTAACAAAGGCTTCTACTCTGAAACAGAGCTCCATGGCAAGGGCTGAATTCTACAGCACACCTTATAATGGAATATGGATCATGAACTACTGCTCCAGCCTGGAACAACAGAGTAAAAACCAGGAATCCTGCAGCTAAACAGAACTGTGCAAAGCTAATGAAAGGAGCAGGGAGTATTTGTGCAGTTCCTGTGTTACCAACATTTGGCAGAGATAGATGTGCATGAATGCAGAAGCCCTGGCAAGATCCCATACCACATGAAAGGGGATTATTTGGCAATCTCCAGAGAGGAACAGGCAAGATTGCTTAAAGTATTTGACATTTGTCAGGCAGAAAAAGCATTCGGTGCCTGCTGGGAACATAAACTCCTATGAAAAGCAAACCATGCTGACATATTGGTGGTACACATACTGCCGTGCTGTCTGCCCTAAACATGGAGTAATTAAGTGCCTTTCAACATGGATTACTATGTCCTTGGTGCAACTGTTGCCAGTAACCTGTGTTGAAACTCTGCCACTCATACCTCAGCGGACATGGATCCTGATCCAAAGCTAAATAGAAGAAATGAAAAGTGAGAACTACTACTTTCCCTGCCAGGTGCAACTTCTCTTAAACATCCATCTCAAAGTGCTTCTAGTACAGACACACACAAACACAAGTGACCACTAGGCCCGTGAGGAGTTTGAGAGGTGGGAGATGCTCAGAGGAAGAAAACTCAGCGTCTGCTCCGTGGTCCTCTGCCCTCACAGGAGCTGCCCCGGCTGTGGGAGCTCAGAATGCTGTGCTAGCAGCCCCTTGCTTGCATCAGAACCATCCAAAATACCATAACTGGTAAACTGGAGACACAATAATCCTTGCAAACAACAGAGAACTTCACAGAGTTTACGTTGCTTGGGCAGGAACTCTCCACGTTTAACAGTGTCCTACTACCAAGCAATTATCCCGCTCTAACAAACCTCAAGCAAAACAAGAGATGTAGGCTCTAGTAACTTCAGTTCTTGTCTCGAAGCAAGTAGCACAGTGCTTAAAATAGCCTCGCAGAAGCCCTACCGAGAGTATGACATTTTTGAAATGAGATATATGTAGCGCAAAGGTTACGAGTAGCTTTCAGACATGCCCAGATAATCTGCCTTTCAAAGTTAATTTTGGAAATACAAAATGCTTCTGGTATTATCCTTCTCAAGTATTATTTTACTCTTTAAGGAGAGACTGGAATATGAAAATGTGTTCTCATATTGTTGTTTATTATTTGCTCATTGTATAAGGAATGCGTGAAAACATCTAAAAATTAAAATTAATTTTGTAATTGTCCTTTGGGTGTTTTCCAGCTTTTAAATTTCACAGACCAATCTGATGAGTTGTGCTGTTCACTGTAAAAACCAGAATAAACAGAAGTAACAGTAAAAGTCCTCCCTTTCAGTTTCTACAAGAGGCTATAGGATTCAAAATGAAGGACTGAATTGGGCCCTAAAAATTTTTCAGTTTCTTAAAAATGTGACTTTAAATGCTGAGGAAATTAATCGGATTGTATTTTGAGGGGTACCTCTATCAAAAAGAGCCTTCAGGAGTGAAAGGAAATGGAATGTCTTTAATTAAACCCTGACCGTGCTGGATACTGAATCACAGATACACAGATTCTGATTTACATCACATAATTCAACAGAGAAAATCCAGCTCTAGGGTAGTACAGAGCCCACATGTATATATATGTGTATGCAAGTTCAAGACTGAGTAACCCCACTGGCTCTAATGAAATGAACTGCTTGTTCGAAGTTGCACATGATTTTAAGTGCATTTGTGCACCAGTGCTTATATTGGGTTGGATTTCATTATCTCTGTAGATGAAGTTTGAATATTCTTAGTGAAACTGAATTTAAAAAGGCACAGTCCTCTGAACTGTGCAAAAGATTGGAACTCAGGAGACCTGAGTTTAATTCATCTCTTTGTCACAGGCCACAGGGCCTCACCTGTCATTTTACCCCTTAATGCTGCCTTTCACTATCTATCTTTTGCCAGTTAAGGTTCAAAGGTTTTTTTTTAACACAAGGTTTTTATTTTAATTTATTTGGTTATATCAAAACTTACACAGATCTTCCTATCATTAGAAAGCAACAGCAGAAAACTAAAGCAAATTTAAATGTAGTTATTGGAGACATGCAGTGTTGAACATGCATCTTTTCTTCTCCAAGGAATATTTGAAGGCAAATGTTCACATATTGTGAACAGCCAGAAAATATACACACAAAGATGCATTTTAGCAAATGATTATAGAAACATCATCACTAGATTGAAGTAACATCAAAGACTGTATCTCTGTCATGAAAAAAACCCTGGCTTTCAAAATAGCACTGTCCTCGTGGACACAAGGCCTTTCCCTGCAGGTTTTCTCTTCCTTTCCTAAAAGACGCTCTAAAAGAGGGGAAGCACATGGAAGGGAAAAAAAGAGCCATCTGATTAATTCAAATAGGCAATAGGTGGTTTCAGCACGATGATTTCATGCAGCACATATTTCTTCTTCGCTCCTGAATCTCTTACTGGAATTTATTTGGGCATTTAGAGAAGACAAAAATTATACTGAAAATGAAAGGACTAAAAGTCAGTGTCATAAAATAATACTGATGTGCTACTTGTATGTCTCAAGGCTACAATTAGGGAGACTTCCTCGAAAGTATTCAGGTCCCTTTATTTTGGCTACAGCTTCTTTTGGCTTTTAAAATGATTGATTTCTGCTCTAATTCAAAGTGGTAGAAAGCTAGTGGCTTTGGAATTGATACTGCAGAACTAAACATCAGTAAAACGGAGAGCAGAATTGGGCCCTGCAGTTAAATTCAGTTCTGCCTTACGCCAACAATACAACTACTGCAGCTGTTAGGTGCCGTACTGCCAGATTCAGTTCAGGGCTGTGTGTCTGGGCCACAAAACTGAACTTTCAGCCCCAACACCACGGCTCCTAACATGCTCTATATGCCAAGGTTGCCATACTTGCCTGGGATTCCCAAAAGCCAGCTAGGGCACTAACTGCCCTGCTGTCAGTACCTCCTCCCAGCACAGCAGGGGCTGCCAGTCCTTTGTTTTGCAGCATCAAGACAAAGGCAGACCCAGAGATGCCAGGGTACATCAAAACCTTTGGATAATCAGCATGCTGGAGAGAGTCCCTCCCCAAACTGCCATGTTCCAGAACAAATTGCCTTCCAGGTTTTCTGTTCCATAGACTTCCACTTCTCTGTGTATCCAACTGGCACACTGAACCGTGCTTATTAGCCTTTCCTACAGTGAAAAGGTCTTCAAAAACTTAAAAAAATTACAAAGTAACTAAGTCTCTGTCTGAATGCTCAGCCTCGTGCTCTCATATATTTCGAACTTCACTTCAAATCCTAGTTCTTTTAAAGAATGAGTAATTGATGTCCCTGATTTTTCCAGATAACATTGAATAGGCGAAGAAAAAAAGAAAAGAGTATTTAAGGAATAATTACTAATTATTTGCAATCAAGCTGTTCTGTACTATTCACCGAGGCTAAAAGTTATTGTCAGTCGGCATAGCTCTGGAAAGGCAGAAAAAGCAAGACTTTGGATAAGTAAGAAAAGAATAATCAATTTGAATCATCCTCCTTTTACAGGAAGACTGATGAGCTGAGTGTAAAAGGAGGCAAACAAAAATCTCGCAGTAACTTCTAGGTTACTCTCTGAGTATCCATCTAGAAAAATAACCTTGAACTAATATGCCCAGACATAAAGGGCCAGGATTTATGGCATTACATGGATATAAGTTATGGCAGTTTGAGTGGAAGAGGCTCTGAGAAGGGAGCAGCGGGAGGATGACTGGGGAAGGATCCTCAAGGATCCTCACGGATCCTCACACTGCCCACAAAAATTAGGAGTATTTTCAAAGTGCTGGTTCATTCTGTTTCAGACAGCCTGAAGTCTGCAATATGCAAATTAGATTTTGCAAATGGTGTAACAGTGGCAATAAAAATTTTTGTAACTCTATATACTCTGAAGGAATTCTAGATACAGAAAGGCAATTGTCATGGGAACTTATCTGCCACAAGCATCATTAATGAAGAGTGTGCAAACAGAATTACTGAATCATGCTTGCAGAGAAATTAATTTACAAAATGTATGTGCTTGTTTTTTGGGGGCTCTACTGCAGGAACATGTACAGAGCTGGAGCACTGAAGAGTTACCCATGGTCACAACAGAGTACAGTGAAAGAACCACAGATCAGCAGCATGAGGAAAGCCCTTCCAGTTTACAGCAGCCTTTATGGAATCTTAACTGTCATCTTGGAAGACAGTTTGCTGTTTTACTGTAAACTGACTGCTATTGCTCTACTCTTGCAGCTCCCCACAAACTGACTGGGTTTCAGGTGGAGAACAGTGGGTGACTTCAGCCCCCACCACCCCCCAACTCAGCATCTTTGCTATCGTGCAGTTCTCATAGAGCTGTCCCCCTGCACTCAGCTGCCCCTTCTCCCTCTCTGCAGCTTCCCTGTAGCTATTCTCTGAACATCACACAGAAGATGGTGAGGCTCTGTGTTTTCTGTGAATTTCTACAGGCTGTGCCATGGGATGACTGCAAGTGCAACAGCATTTCTATTGACCTGTAAAAAGAAAATATCTCCCCTCTGTTTAGAAAGGGATGCTTCTGAGTACGTGTAAAGAGCTAAGTCCCATCACCATGTGCCTTAGACACCTACGTCACGTGAGCTTGGTGTGTAGAGGACACCACTATGGTAACAGTAAGCCTTTAAGGGCTGAGCTGCTTATTCATATGTTACCTGCTGCCCAAAGGGTCTCAGTGGTATCATCTGGCAATGCTCATATAAACAAAGGCAGATGCCAGTCAATGCAACTCCTGGCTTCACAGGAGCAACACCGCTATCGATTACCAGCTACCATAGCTGAGGGCGATTATGTGGGAAATTGTTTACTGAACTTTCATGAACTTCTTGGAGAAGGCATGGTACACAGGCTTTCTGACCCAGTGCTCATAGAGACACTGAACAAAACTGATCTCTGCAAGAGTTCCTGGCTCTGGGGGATTTCTAAAACCGGGAAATGCTCCCAAACAGTGAACTCTAAAATTATTTACTGGGGAAATGGTAAAGAAGAATATAAAGCTAGAGAAAGAGTAAATGCTTGATGAAACAGTAAGTTTAACTCAACTCCTTCATTTATCTAGAAAAAGAGTCTGTATTTTTTTCCTTGTTTTGGTTCACAAGCAACTAGACCAGAACACTAGCAGTTACTATATGCAAAGACTTGAATAATTTATCCAGAGATATGGGACACTTCATTTTTCAGATCCACAGCAATGCTTATCTTCTACATGCTATGATAAGTACAGCTATGATAAGTAGGTCAAATGCATTATTTGCTTATATAAGTAACAATCTGTTTGCTGAGCTTCTAAAATAATTGCAGCCCATTAAATGAAGCTGGCAGGCCCACCAAGGTGGTGTTGTGCAGAATACTGAGCTCTTGGGGACTTCAACATGAGGTTCACTGTGTCCAACTATTTCACAGGCACGGCAGCTCCACACAGGCTCCTGTGCATCCTTGGCATCTCCTACCAGCAACAAGGAACCAAGAGATTTCACAAATCCCCTCTCCCCCAAAAGTTCTCTGGGATTTTTGCAATTCTTTCTTTTTGGCTGTTGTATAAAGAGCCTCTTGCTGCCGCTGACTGACACATCCGGCAGGCCCTTCTTTCCGTCACGAAGCTCACATTTCAAAACACAGCACAAGGTTGATGGCCAGGGTCAGATGAGTCACCACAGCAGGAGCATCAAGAGAGCAAACGAGCCACAATGAACAAGAGTTCATCTAAAGGGGCACTCCTTCCTCTGACAAAAGGACACAAGGTGACCCTGCAGAACTAGTTCCTGCAGGTTGTCACTGAGCATCTTTTGGGTAAATACGATGGTAGCTGAGATGGACAGAGCACTGTCAGAGCAGCTCACAGGCAGGCAGCAGTGCCTGGAGATGTAACAGTAGCAGCACTATGGTCAGAGGCTGAATGGTATGAAATACTCACAGTAATCAGCTTTAGGAAAAATGCCTCATGGCTATTAATTTTACTTCCATCTCCATAGGGTTGACTCCTCTCTCCTGTTCTACTCTAAATAAAGTGTTGACAAAATTACAGACAAGCCACACATTATCAGCTGCCTCCACTTGGAGCTTCTCTGTGTGCCTGGCATCTAGCATTTCTTCCTGCATTTATTTGCAGAGTGGTGTAGTGAAACTAGTAGAGCCTGTAATAGCGTTGATCTACAAGGGGCATGGAGCCGAGTCTCATCACCATAAATTCACCTGGTATGGCTGCAGTGTACAGCACCATTTTGACAGTGTTTTGCACAGTTCCTTCTTTAGGAAGGCCACCTCCTGTTTCAAATGCCAGGCTTGACCTCATTGTTCCACCTGAGAAGCGAGATGGAGGGTGAAAAGGCAAAGATGGAGCACAAAAAGGAACAGCCTGTTTACAGCCTGTTTCATTTTGTTGTTGTTCAAAAGCAGGAATTCAACTACACCACTAAGGCACAGTCTATGGTAGAGCACAGCTCAGAACAGCCTGAGCTCTGAGGCGCATTGTTGCCTACCATCTCATGGGACTATCCGTTCTGTAAACCCCTGGCATTCAGCATTTCACAGATCTGGATCATAATGGCAGCTCAGATTTTGCCATCCTTATTCACGCTCTGCAGCATCAGTGATACCATCACGAGGCTGGGAAAGGGAACTTGAGCAGTTCCTATGCTGAGAAGCTGTTTGAAGTCTTGGTTTCCACAGTGACTGCCCTGAGTTCACAAATGAAACCCTCCATGTGCGGAATTTCACATTAGCAAAGACGGTATTTTTCACATATTCCCTTCTCTACTTCTTTCTACAGTGCTGCTCACAAAAGCACTGACACATGTCCCATCAGCTCAAGTTCTGAACACGAGCAGAAACACTCTGATCATAAGCTGATTACAAACTACTTCACTAAACAAAGCCTTTGTCACTATCCCTGTGGTACAAAGGAGGAATCTGTGACACTGAGAACCAAGTGAAATGCTCAAGGTCATCTGTGCCAGTGATGGTAGAACTGTGAAGAGCCTGTTCCTCCACTTACACCCCTGGGAGATGATGGTTAGTATTACTTACAGAAGTCTTCATTTGCCGTAACAACCCAAAGGTTATACTGCTCCCGACACAGCTGAGTTTTCCAAGCATGTTTATGCTCAGAGAGTCCTGTATTTGCAGTTCTGGTTTTGTTTTACTATTAAGCGTAAGAGGAGCTAGAATCCTCCAGTTGTTATGGCAAGATGGTTGAATTTGAAGGCAGAGTATTATTTATTGGAATTTATTGGGATTATTTATGATTATCTCAGAGAAATTGTGGAAGACATGGCAAATATTATACCACTGCACTGGAAATGGATATTAAGATATGCCTCTTGCTGATGTCAAGTACACCATGCTCTGGCTTATTTAGATGCCCATATCTAAGCCTCCCCTCACTCTGAACTAGCAGTCAGCTGCAAATCCCATGAACTTGGGGATATGTGTTTCTTGTTTGACATGACAGAAGCTAGGCCACTAAAATTAGCCCCAAAACTGTGTGCTTAGTTTTATTTTTTCCCCTCATGCACGTATGAAAAGCCCAGGCTGATACACTGTGACCTCCAGGCAAGTTGATGGCACTGCAAAAAGGAAGCTGTGCTCTGTTGAGCTGTCACTGCTGTGCACATTATCCCAACACAGCACCGTTTGCACACGTACGGATGGAAAAGCACGAAGTGCCAAACACAGTTGTAGCATGTCAGGCATATGTTGCCTGATGTCACCCAACATTAAGCCAAGTGGAAGAGATGAAAGCAGCAAACCAGTGCACCAACCAAGACTACTATATTCAAACAGTCATTAGAAAGAAATTACCAATGAAACAGAGGCTAGCCATGACAGGATCTCACCTGGAGCTAGACTTCAATCTCCTGCGATGTGATTCTGCAAGCACTGTGCATTCCCAGTAAAGCCAATGTGAGTCTAACCTGTATAAACCTCTCGGCACAAAATACTTTGAGAGCTCAGTCATGCTTCACTCCATAAGGATTTGTCTCGTTTGATTGTTTAAGTGAGAACAAAATTAGGGCACCAGTTAAAAATAAGGGCATACGGGGTAGTGGAAATCCAATGTATTTGCTGTAGAACAAAGAGTGCTGCTGTTTTGTGCTTTTTCCTTTCATTTCAAATGAGTTTTGCAGACATCTCTATTATCATAGACCAGCTCTGAGAGTAAACAGAGGCTCTAGGATTTCAGTCTGATCCCTCAAGCCCTTACTCATTTGTCCATAATGCCTTTAAGAGACAATGCCAAAGAGAGTATGTAAAACAGAAGCATAGTAGGAGTATTCTCAAATTGTTATTTTTGTAGTTTCACAGGCATTTCATTTTACTTAACAAATTGTGATAGGCTGTCAAAACAAGGCAAGAGAATTAACCTGGATTTCTCCTCCCCTCCTCTCCTGGCCTTGACTTCAGAGCCATTCAGTGAAGCAAAATAATGCAAGAATGTTTCATAGTATTTCAGCTCACAGGTGGAAATGCTGAGGAGGTCCAGTATTATGATTCCCTGAGGTATAAACAAAATAAAAAATGAAATAGAGTCACTAATAAGATGACTTACAGTGACCTGCTGATAATGAATGGATTTATTGACACTATAACCTTACAGTTACATAGGGGTTGTCTGTTGAGGCTGCAAATTAACCATCCAGTGAACATGACCACCTACATGATAGCTTTCTTCAGAGACTCTCTCTACATTGTGGTCTTTCTGGCAAAGAGTATTGATTCAGACACCTCAAAGAGCATATGTGAAGTACTTCCTTGGCCGAGTTGGCTCTAAAAGCAGCCTAGTGACTTTCATATGATGTGAAACCTGTGCTAATTCTCTCTCCTAGATCCCAGCTGACTGCATGAATAAGTGGCTCATATTTCCTTGCCTTGTTGGTGTGTCCAGGGACTACAGTGACCTTATACAGTCAGCAGACCTCAGTCTAGCAGCAGCCTGAGAAAATCTCCTATACAGCATGTCTGCTGTATTACACCCAACACTGCTTTTAGGTCTGAGATGGTTTTGCTAATTCCAGGGCAGATGATGGCCATTCACCAGCATAGTTTGGGCCTGGGGTTGTGACCAGGCTTATAAACTCTCCTGAGCCCCGATGCACTGGGGTAGAGCGCAGAAAAGCCCAGATGCTCACAGCAGGAGTCACAAGTCTTTAGCAGGGCTTGCTGGCCTTGGCTTAGGGCAGGCAGCTCCTCCTGGCCAGGCTGCATTTGCAGTCAACCTGGTAAATCAGCACAACACTCCCTGAACTTGCATTATTAAGGCTTTTCTGTTGTCAAGAACATTACAGCTTCCATCACCCTTGAAAGCAGAGCAATAGCTGTACCACAGGGGGGCTGCACATTTAATTTTGTGCTTTTTTACACAGGTGCAGTGTCTCCCAGCAAATGGGCAACATCCTATAGTGAGAAGACAGAGGAGGAATACATAAAGCAACTCTGTTAAATTAAGAAGAATAGAAAAAATACACTAAGCACACAGGATAGACTAGCAGAACACAGCTAAAGTACCAACTGCCAAGTCCTGGGCACTATGCAATTCCCGAGTGGGTAACTTCGTGTCTTTTACCACTGCATGGTCTATTTTCTGTTCAATGCTTGCAGCTTCCATTAACGTTAATGAGTATGCATATATGCCTTGAGGGTAAGAACATATTCCCTCTGTGGCTTCAAAACTTGTTTATAAATCCCTCCAAAATCACATTGTGCTCATTGCTCTGCACAGAAAGCTATTATAAAAACTATAGGAACCGCTGCTTTCATTCCTTCCTTTCCCCTTGCCCTCCCTCATCTGAGGGACCAGAAAACAGACCTGAAAAGATGAACGGCTGAAGGAGGTGGTACCTGCAGGAAAGTAACTGAGCTCTGGGAGGTGCAGTCTGAACACCAGCTCGCTGCAGGGAGGGTCAAACCGAAATCTCGGCAAAAGCAGAGAAAACCAAATCCCAAAGCACTGAAAAGCTAGCATCACCATCATCCCAAAAAACAAAGCCTTTGAAAATTCTAAGCTATTAAATGACAGAAAGCAGACCAAAATTTTTGCCATGTCCTACCTGCTGGAATGCAGGTCAGTGGGAACAAGCTGCTTCGCCAAACAGAGCGCAGAAGCACTGCTGGGCAGAGTCCCAAGGCACAGTCAGGCCAGCGGTGCCCCCCACCCTCCCAATCCCTGCAGCAGCATGGAGGCTGAGAGGCAGGGCTGAGCAAAGGGCTCACTAGAGACTGCATGGCTCTAACACTGCTGAAGGCATCCTCGTGCCATCTGGACACACAGGGCACCTTCCCAGAGTCATGTATGATAACAGAGCCAGCTCTACCTCACTCTATTGACAACAGGGCCAGTGATTTCTGACACCGGCTTTGACTTTTCCTGCCATCATTGCCAGATGCCTTCTCCCAGTGTGCACAGCTTCAAGTTAAGCTCTCTCAAGCCTCACAGGCTCCAAGAGATACGTGGCAGTGTACAAAAAATAATTGGCAAGGCAGCACTGAGATCAAGAATCAGATTAAGGTATGTGAAGGAAAGAAGGCATTGCTTTACAGGTGGCTCAATACCAGACTGCATTATACCTATACAGCTAACGCGAACACTAGCTGCAGCTTCCCACAGGGCAAAACACTGTGCTCAAAACACAGTGCAGGCTGTAGGAAAGAGGAAAATGAGTTAAAAGCATACGGGGTACAACATGCATGCCCTCAGGCCCTTGGACACAACGTGACTCCGGCTAAGCACCTCAAGGGAGGATGGCTCCAAAGCCAGACCTCAGGAGGCAGCACACCCTGTCCTGCCACAGCTACACAGCCTGCCCTTCTTCCCCTGTTCCCAGACCCACACCCCGGCAGTGCACCAGCACTGCAGACCACAGTGGCAACTGGCCCTCGTTGAGAGGCAGCACGTTGCAAAAGCCATCGCACAAGTCTCACGCTCGCTGCTCAGGGCTCTGACAGATTGCACTGCAGGATGCTGCTCGCCAGACCTGCCTGCCCCACTTCTGGCACAGCTCCTGCCCTGCAGCAGCACCCGTGTCTCAAAGATGTGTCCCTAAAATACTGCATTCTGCTATGTCAGCCCTGGGTTGTCATGAAGGCAGGAGGCCAAGCAGATAGCCCAGAGCAGCATCTTAAATTGCCTGTAGGTCAACCCACCAGAACCTGTCAGTCCCTTTAGACTCCTTAGGTCTGAATAGGGCTCATTAATGGTATTTCTTACTTTAGAAGGCATGGATAAAAAGATCCGGGAATAAGATCTGGCTATAAGGAAAGACATGACAAGGTTACTTCAGAGAACACTATTTCAAAGTTCAGGTTAAATATATTATTCACCGAGGTAAGAAATGAAAGGAAAACAGCATTATGCAAAACGAGCAAAAGTGTTAAATCCCTTTAATCCAAGCACTGTTCAATGAGATTAGCAAAAGTTCAAGTTTAAAACGAAGAGTCACCGGTCTAGCTGACAGCAAACTAGATTTATGAGAGAGACCAGCTGGACTGCAACCCCAGTTACAATTACCATAATTGCTTTTCTCCAGAGGAAAATTTTCCTTACAAGTTGCCCACCTTTAGGAATTGCTGAGCCCACTGCATGGGCTTAGAAGGCAGCAGCAAGAGTGACATCTTCTTCCACATGACACTTGGAAGGAAAATACTAAAAAAATGGAGTGGGTTCACGGGGTGGGTCCCCTGTAAGTATTTTCCCATATTGGAGGTATATTTCCCTTTGGCTCTGCCAGGACTAAAATTACAACAATGAATATAATTTAAAAAATGCTATTCTGAGTTTTAATTTGCATTTGTGTGCATGTTCGTATGTACATGCAAGTATATACAACTTGCATTTTCATTATACTTGTGTAAATCATTTATACATAAATTAAATTATATAACATATATTTTAAGTGCATTTATTTATATAAAGTTGTGCTCCATATTACTAAGCAGAATTTTAAGAAAACATTAACTTTCAAAATGCAATTCCCTTATATTTCCTAATTTATGTTTGTACTGCAGCAGATCTATAAACCTTTCCTGTGGACATGCAGTGATCATATCAAAAACACTGCTTGAGGCTGGTTACATTGGCCAATTATACTGTTTTATTACTTCCTTTTTCTGTAAGATTGGGCACTGGAAACACATCAATTAATTACGCTCCTGCTTTTTCTCAATAAAGAGCCTTTCAGGAACAAGATTAGATATGCCTTCCATGCTGAAATGCAATTTTAAATTACCCTTTTCAGTTCACTTCTCACTTCCAATGTGTGATGTAATGGGGCACAGCTCCATTTGTTTGCTGTTCCTACCAGAGTTTGAAAACTCTGAAGAAAAGACAACCCACATTTTTAAAAACAACCTTCTAGAAATCTGTCACAGAGGAGAAATGCTTTGGGTGGAAGGCGTTCAGTGGGTGCATATGAGAGGGAGCCAGAGGATTAAAAAATGGAATATTAAAGCACAAGAAGAGACTCAAAGCGTGGAAACAACAACACTAAAGTCAAGTTAAGGAGAATGAGGCCTTCAGGCTGGAGAGTGCTCTTTCAGGCAGAGCCAAGGTAGGCTGGGATGAAACAGAGAAACCAAGGTGTTATCCCACTGCTGAACCATGAGGCAGGGTTAATATGTGTCCCTGCAACTTAAACGATTCTCACACTCCCACAAATCTGGAAGCAAGAGCATTTACAGGAAAAGTGTACAGGACTGGTGCGGGCGTTACTGAAGCTATCTGTGCTTCAGGAGGAAAAGAAGTCTTTCAAGCTCATGACCAAATTTTTTCTACCCCTTCTACAGTAAAGTCAGACATATTCAAACCAATCTAATATTATGGCAGTTGTCATGATGGGATGAATTCAATATTTTGACTTTACTATGAAGAGAAAAAGAAACAAATTTACTATCAGTAACTGCCTTTTTTTTTTCTATAAACAGGATCATTATCAAAAGCAAAAAATTAACATGTTTAATAAAAATGAGTGGTGAGACTGCCCCTGGTCGTCTAGAAAATGCAGCAAATTACTTTTCAAAGTAGCCACAGAGTTAGACAATAGACATTATAGTCTGAATTACTCTGCATTGACATAAAAAAAATTGGAGCTGGGAACAATTTTGTGACAACTCCTTTGTACAGATTCCACAGTATCTGATGGAGAAACAATAGGGGTTTCATCATTATTTTCCATAGTTCCTGGAAAAGCTGTAGTCATTCAGCCTGCAAATACCACAAGTACATGCAAATGTGTGAGACACATGCATATACAAATATTTGGGTACAATATGGACAGCAGTGACTGAAAGTTAAACCTGTGTGTTCTCGGACTTGAGCTTTCAAAGACCTCCCAAGGAGAATATGAATATTGTATCCTATGGACTATCTCACCTGAAACTGGAAAGATACTGCTCCATAGAGAAAAACATAACCTTTGCTCACAAAAAAAAGACTAGCAGAATCAGATTTTCATGATATTCTCTAAGCTAGCCACAATTTCAGATACTAAATTTGCTAGGAATTTATTTTAGAGCAACAGTAACAATTTTGTATTTGGTGTCAAAGCTTGTTTAATATTTGTATCAATAAATATCACAGATATGAACTTTAACTTTCATCTGGTTCTGCTCCTCTTTAGATGTTCTCATCAATGGATGACCATAGTCTTTACAGAAATGTTCCTATGCTAGCCAGATGACTGTGAAAATTCTTTCATCAAAACAATGTTACATTGGAGTGCACAGGTGATAAAAAATCCTCTCATAGTGACAGCAAAACATTTCAGAAATCCAGCCTGTTCATCCAAACACCATATTGTACCACCCCTGAGTATATTTCTGTCTTAAAAATTTGACTGCTTACTTCAAAAATAACCCTACAATCTGATCTTTCTGTGTATTAAACTCTTTGGTGAAACCCCTGTAAACCAAAGGCACAGAAACAGGGCAGACGTTCTCAACACATGAAAACGGTGTGACAACTCAAAATCTCCAGGAACATCATCATTTTAGCCTGAAAGTACCCATTGTTGCTCCACAAACAAAGCAGCAGAATGAATACAAGTCATATATTAAGCATCACAGAGATTCTCAGTGTTCCACGAAGGCATTTAGTCACACTAAAAGGTAACATTTAGGTATTATCTTTTATGCTAATGATGGAGTATTACTCATTCATCAGCTCTTTCCAGAGATCTTGCTATGAATATGCAGCTCTTGATTACAATAACAAATCCAAGGCACTCTGCAATACTTAGCACCGTGGTAGAGTAGTACCATTGTCATACAGATTAACCAAGTGAATATGGCTGCAGTACCACACGTGTCACTCATAACCATCAAGGGATGGGATAGATCAAGCTCAACC
The DNA here is from genome assembly GCA_013396775.1 of Cephalopterus ornatus. NCBI lineage: Eukaryota > Metazoa > Chordata > Aves > Passeriformes > Cotingidae > Cephalopterus > Cephalopterus ornatus. Next base: position 1,055,762 of record VZRE01019413.1, read on the forward strand.
TGCACTTTGTGGAGGATGCAAAGTGGCTTTAGAAACAGAAATGTCAATCAATTTCAAAATTTGAAATCTGTCAGAAGGGACATGACTACATATTCCATCCTTGGACTCAAATATCAAGAAGTTTGTGCCATACATTCTCCCTGTGTATTAAGTTAAAGAATTGAAAGACTTCCTGATATGAAAATTTAAATCTATCTGTGGCTCAAATCTGAATCGTTTCAATGAATGCTTTGGTCCAGTGAAGTTCTGGTAAACTGCTTTTATTAAGGACAGCTACTTCATGCTTGCATTTGTCGTGTTAGTCTGCAGTGGGGCTGATGTAGTGGTTACTGTAGAGGACAAACTATGGAAGTAATGGTAAATGTCACATGCAAAACAACTACCAACAGCATGAATAAATCCACAGTTATGTTCAGCGTTTGTGTTCAACCTCCCAATCATAGACTTATGTGTCACCACTTGAATTACATATTCATTTGCAACTTTAACTGAAAACTTTTTAAAATCAGATTTGCCTAAAAGGGGTCACAACACGGATATAGCTAAGAAGTATTTCTGGCCACACCACCAAGCAAAAGGGCACTAAGAGCACAGTGCACTGCATGGGATGTCAAAACTGATATGTAACACAGCGGTGGGAAAAACCAGCACTGATCAAAACCATTCACACTGTGAAACAGAGTATCCTGATCACTCCTAGGAGGAAGTACAGCTGGTCCTACCGCTGCATAGAATGCATTTCCAGCATGGAAGAAAGGAAGGAGAGGATGCCTATAGTGTTAGCTCATCTTTAGTAGTCCTAAGTAAGGAAGCAATATGTTTATTCCATCCATTTGTTAATTTTCTTCTGAATGCTGCACTGGCTGAAAAGTAACTGGGAGGAATGAGAAGAGAAAATGTAGATTCAAACACAAACTTTGGGCAATACATTATGTCATCCCAGGTACAATTTTTACTGTTGGGTTATATTTCCTTGCTGTGGAGTTTCAGGGCTATGCAGTATTCTTTTCAGTAATTTCTGTTCTTCACTTATTTGTTAAGGACGACCCTTTCCAGAGCTGTGGTTTGCACAGTGCTAGTGCTATGGTCAGTGGTCCTTGGCTGGTGGGCAGATAACAGTGTCCTACATACCAACTGATAGCAATGTCTTTTTTTCTTCATTCTGAATAAATTCAACTCATTCCCCAGCATACCATCAGCCTACGTCAGTGGTACAGTTCTGTGGCAAATGTCAAAGGCAAAACTATCCACTGGTGCAAAATTTAGACAATAGTGATCTAGGATACCTGTGCTGGCACTGATACACAATTCTTAAATGCAAGATTATCAACTGGATAACCTTAACAATGGTTCACCAAAACCCTTTTTTTCCAAAGAATTACCCTGTTTACCTTCAGTCCGGTCCGGTAGTTTCCCACTTTTACTCGTTGTTCCTGTGTTGACTGTTTCAGATGAGGTGCTGAGTTTGGTGTTGGGGTCTCGCTTCGGTTTTGGAGGTGGCTGCTTACGAGAGCTGCTACTTTCATCATCGGTTCCTCCAACAGAATGAAGAGACTGGGATCTCACAGTAAAGCCACTGGAGCAAGGATGAGGCAGTCTGTCCTGAGGAGCAGGCATTGTCATAAATCCCATGCGGAAATGTTTCCCCACGTAGCTGCCTTCATTTCCTCTTGCTACTTCTCCACCTATGCTGTAAGAAAAAGTACAAACATAAGTTAATGATCCACCCTTGCCTGAACTGTACCTGGAACCAGGGTCTCACTTCTGCCCCTGATGAGCAGATCCTACTTTTGAATTTGAGAACAAGCAATGCTCTTTTCTTAAAACAAGATGACTACTAGAGGTCTATTTTTCAACATAGGCCAACAACTGAGATGTAGATACACTGCTATGCACTCAAAACTTTACAAGATGAAATTGAGAAAAGCTTTTGTCAGGTTTCATAGCATTGTGACTACAGAACAAATTTCAAACGTTTCAAATCAGAACTGAATTTTCAGGAAGACAAGAGACTGTGAGTTGGGCAAAGAATAATGCTTTAGAAATACAACACTGTGTATTGATCCACACTCTCTGACACTCATTTTTGAGTACAGATACTCATGCAGCTTGGGAAACAAAGCTTTTGGGATCCAATCAATCATTTCCCTTGAGATTAGAGAATGGTAGAGAAAGAAATGTTCTAAAAATTACTTGGATATAGGAAACTGAACGTTAACATCTCATCAAATCCCTATAAAGCTGGAACACAAGCAGCTTCAGACTACTAAGTTACAAATGTAGGAGATGAAAAGGACATAGGCTGTGGGATACCAGGATGAAAATAACCTCCAACCATTCAGAAATGTAGGTATAGAAGCAGGAAAGTTCAGCTGAAAGAAGTGCCATCATACCAAATTTACTGTGGGTGGTAGGACTGAAAACCTGGTATTATTCCTGCTCTACTCAGGCAGGCATATCAGTTCTGAAAAACAGCTCTTACTGGTGTTTATAATGTAAACCTATAGCACATTTCAATTAAAGCAATTCAGTGCCTATGCAAAGAAACTCAGCAACACACACAGGTCAGCATGGGCCTGTTTGCAATGAGGTTTGAAATGATACCACTGTGGGAACATAGAAGTGTCAGTACAAGAACTGATAAGTCCCAGAAAGTCCTAATTAGCTCCTGTTTCCCCTTCACACAGAGCGAAGCTCTGAGCAGGGTCAGTGTGCTTCTCTGAAAGTTTCTTACTCCATGTTGCCTCGGGCTGGTGCCATTTATTTGGTGCTGGAATGCATTTCCTTTTTTAAAAACAAGAACATTTCTTAATAGTGTGAAGAGTACAAGCTGTATGTAATTGTCCTAAAAGCATCAGACTGGCAACAAGCAGTGCACAACTTTGTGCATGATAACGCAGAACATTTGTTTGCTTACTATTGTCCTTGCATTTTTATTCCATTTCCTCTCCAAGTGGAGATGTCCACTTTCCAGAGTGGTTGAGAACTGAACAGGTTTAACTGATCATGGGCCACTCTCCAGGGGCACTGACACCTGCCCACATGTGTAAACATGCACACAGGCATGCCACACATATGCACACACTGGTCCACATTCATAACCAAGGTATTACCAAATCCTAATTGGCATCAGTTCCAGAGGGATTTGCAGCCAGAAAGATCAAAAGGTAGAACTAATTAATTTGAATATTTATAATAAAGCTGTAGCTAGTTGAAATGATTAACTATGCCTCCTCTAATCTTTCATAAATTGTTCTGAAAGTAATATAATCCTCTGACAGTGGACTACCAAAAGGGCCTGTCAAATTATTTAAACAAGATTACTATCCAAAAATGCTGAAGGATGCAGGTGGGGAGTCTGTTTCCTTCCTTAAGTCCATTGGATAAATCACTTTTAGCAAACAAAATTTCATTTTGCCGTGTTTCCCAAAATTACAATTCTTAACGGGTTACACTATTTAATTAGTGCATTTACTTCACTGCTGCTTGAAGGTGATTCTGTTCCATAATGACTTGCACGAATTCCACAGAGTTGATAGGTTTCATCCTTTTCCTAAGAATACGCAGAACTGCATTTATATGAAGCATGAGGTTTTTCTGCCAAACTGCTTCATCTTGTGTTAGAGAAATAAAAACTTTCAAAATATGTCTGGTGTCTAAATGCACTGTCTTATTAAACAATTAAATCACGTCCTTTCTTTTCCTTCCCTTCCCTTATTTTTTTTCTTCTTTACTGAGTTCCTTTCAGTATCACAGATGCAAACTTCCCACTTGCTTCCTACACCTCCTCCACAATAAACAGCCTATAGCCAGGTCAGAGAGAGGTTGCAGTTACAAATGAGGACAGAACTTTCTGTTCTGCTTCATAGCTGAAGTAGATCTGGTCTTGCTTTTTTACATCCTCTGCTCAGCTACTAGAAAAAACAGCAGGACACCATTTTCCCCTTCTCAGCCACATTCAAAACAGAGTCCATTCTTCTTTGAGTGTAGCAGCCAACCTGCAGCTGATGGTTAAACACTGTAAACCCCAAGCTGAAGAAGACTAGTCTCTAATTCTTGATTCTGGACCTTGGTCATTGATCAGGATCACAAAAGGCTTATTACTTACTCTGGTAGCAATTCCTGAGTATTGGCAGCACGTGTTTCTGAGCAGAGCCTGACTAGTATGTGCCAGCCTCACCCAGGGTGGAGTGCCAAGTTCACACCTCAATATCACAGAATCAGCTAGGTTAGAAAAGGCCTCTAAGATCATCAAGTCCAACCTATGACCAAATACCACCTTGCCAAGCAGACCATGGGACTGAGTGCCACATCTAGTCTTTCCTTAAACACCTCCAGGGACGGTGACTCCACCACTACCCTGGGGAGCCCATTCCAGTGTCACTCTTTCTGTGTAGAACTTCTTCCTAATGTCCAAACTAAACCTCCCTTGGCACAGCTTAAGACTGTGTCCTCCAATACAGACCAAAATCCTCTGTGGTATAAAGACAAAGGATCACTTCAGACTCATACCTAGAGCAAAAGTCCAAAATCAGGATGACAGATTTCAAACATGGCATCCCCTACACTCAGGTAGCAGCAAGCTGAAGCTCCGTTTGGACTTGTGCAATGCACAATGCTGCTGATGTTACATCATGAAACCAGACAGAATTAAAGGATTTATTTATATACTCCTCCTACTTGCAACCATAGGAATTGCCTGGGACCAATCTATGTACCACTACAGAACAAGCTGAGAAACATTTACAAACACCTTGTTACATGAATGACTACAGAGACAGTGAGGGAAAGTAATTGTGTAGATCCCACTTCATTATTTCTGACAAGAAAGAGTCTGTGCTCCTCATTGTACTGATAATGAGTTCTATCTCATCTCAAAATGGTGTTACGTGAGTTGCTGCAAGTATTACATGGTTTATTAACATATATGGAAATAGAGATTTGGATTATTCCTCTGGGAAGTTTCAATTCAAACTTGGCCAGAATCAACTGCTTCTCTGACAAAGAATTATGCACAGCATTCAAATAACTGTTAAAAATGCAAGATATTTGTCTCCAAAGAGAGACATGAACTATATAACAAAAAAATTAATCATATGATCACTCACGTTACACACTTACATCAAAGCTGACTTTGTGCTGAAAAAGCACTTTGGTGTTTGCCAAGGTCTAGTGACTGATGCTGCAGTGAGTACGGAAAAGGCTGCAATGAGGTTGGTTTCAGACATCCTTAAGAAGACTATTCTGAAGCATCTCTCCTTTCAAAACCACATTACAGGACTTTTCCAAAGCCTTTCTAACCAGGCCAATGTAGACCATTGAGTGCTGCCAGATTACATGCTCTCTTCTTGGGTGCACTGCAAGGTAAGTAAGCTTCCCATCCTTCTCCCTATTCCACACAATACTGGAATTAAATCATTACAAAAATTATCAAAATTATTGGATCTGCCTTAAAACAGTAACAGTGGATTTTGGCTTTCATTGCTAAAATATGAACAAGAGATCCAAGTGGTGGATCTGATGAGTCTTGTTATATCTCCAGTACAGGCTTTGTCTGTCAGCTGAGATCAGCTGAAGTCAGAACTGGGCTGGCACTAAATCACAGTGACCTTGCTGCTCCTACCTGTGGTACCAGTCCGCTGGCACATAGGCTGTAACCATGGCAGTCCCAGACACATCACAGCTCAGCTTCTCGTGCTCTGCCTGCTCTGTTCTACCACGTAGATACTGGAGCATTAACCTAACTACAGCATAGAATAATGGAATTGTTTACATCTTTGAAGAACTACAAAGGAGAAATATATTATTCATTTTATTACACATCACACGAGGGCAAGTTATAGAGGAAGACTAAACATTAAAAATGAACACAGTAAGTACTTTAAATGGACACAGCATGGGCAAGGTCATGTCCACCTTGCTTTGTCATGAGTCATAGCGTTCCTATTGACTATGAATATGTTTTTAAGTTAGAAAACTAACACAAGTAAGTTTTCATCACATTGTTGAAAAATACATAGCAAAGAAAAAGTATCCAGAGACTGCCTCAGTGAGTGTGGTCTTTTTAGTATTCATTGCTCCTATTCAGCATTGAAAAACAAATTTAATTTGCTGTGTAGTTTCATTAATTGGTCCAGGCAGAAACTGAATTCTAGAAAACAAATTAATAGTTGTATGAAAAGTTTTGTTTTACTTGGTGTTACTTGTTTAACTATAAACAATGTGGAATAGTAATTCCCTCAGTGCAGCTGTAAGGAGTAGAAATCCTGGGAGTATCTAAGTCCCATAAAGTCAGAATACCCTAGAGATACATTTTCTTCCCAGCCATCTATCTACTCTTGTTCTTGGAATTCATGCAAAAATTCTCTTATCGGTTCAGACTTACAATGGATTAGTTTCATGCCTCGGGCACCAAGAACCACTTGGTAGTTCCCCTCATCTTTGTACGGTTTCTATTTTTCTTCCTATGCTTCTTTATATGAGATTTTCTGACTTTTTAGCTACAAGTTTAAAACAGGAGCTACGTCTGACTATGGGACTTAACCTCTTAAGCAGCAGGAAGGGAAATGTACTCTGCTGGGAATGTGGCACCTTTGAAGGTATTTTGCCATTTCTTTGCTGTGATACACACCAATCAGGGACCACAAAAGGTCACCATCCTTCAAAATGTTAAAATTCCAGAGAACCAAGTGAAATTATTTCAATAGCAGCTGCTCTTGTTCTTGAAGAAGACTCAGTCATAGATACTGATTTGTTAGCTGGCAGAAACTGAGCTGGGAGTCTCTGCAGGCTCTTGTGTGGAAATGGGGAGAACTATGAATTACGGGGCAAATGATGCACATGGATGGCCAGGCTTCTTCCCTCTGGGGAGCTGCAAGCCCACACACAGCTAACCCCTCATGACATGCTTCTAATCCATCACGTAAACTGCCTGAGCCAGAGACTGAAGAAAATCACAAAAGAATTAACTGTGATAACACAGGAAGAATTTTCCATAGAAATTACTATACATCAGCAAAAACACAAAAGGAATAAAAATACCTAACTCAAGCATTTTATATGAGCTGGCTTGGCTGTGCAAACAGCAGTTTATCCCATGGTGCATCTATGTTTTCTGGGCTAAGAGAATAGCTATTGCTATTTTAACCATTTCCTTACTCTTAGAGCAATGAACACCCAGCTGCTCTGCTTGTATCAAATGTTCTGCGTATGAAGGGCTGAAATGACTTTGAAATGTCTATTCCCCATCAGAATAAATTATACACACATATACTAGGGATGACACATTTTACTTCGAATCTGAGAAGCACTTTCAAGATTAGCATAAATTATATTTGTAAATTAGAGGTTGGATGCCAAAAAACAGAAGATATACTATTTTTATCACCCTAAACATGATTTCAGCAGACCATGAAATGTAATACTGAAGAAATAAGGGCAGGTTCACAATCATGGATTAAGGAACTGGGCTGTAGGTATGGTTTTACACAAATCTACACGATTTTTATTACAAAAATTAAACATACAAACTACATACATTTCTATTTTTTTTTTTAAACCCCACTTCAGAGGTCCCCCTCCTTATTCCCAGAGAATACAGACACTCTTTTTATTCTGTATCACTTTTCTGAAATACTTCAAGTGACTCATCATGATCTTACATCAATATCCAGAGGATAATACTACCGTCCTTTTAGATGCAAGATAAAATGTAAATGAGTCATGACAAAGGTCAAATTTAGAGCCATTTCGTGCACCTGGAGGACTACGTAAAGTGAGCAACAGACATGTCTATGCACATCAAACATCTTACCTCTGCCATATGCCTCTGCATTTGAGGTAGGAGATCAGGTGCTGCTTAAGGAGTCAGGCCTCTCAGGATACAGAATACATTACTGCTATAAAATAAAATTTATACTTTTATCACACCTGTCAAACCCACAGGCCCAGGGTTTGATCCTTCAAGTATGCAATGAGCTGACACCCCCTCTTTGAGTGCCTGCATTACTGCCCTGAAATACCCAGGAAGTTTTGTGGAAATCACTTGTTGCTCATGAATCTGTTGTAAGCAACAGCTCTTGCAGATATGTGTCCATGTATTCTGGGACTGGATTATTTCTTTGAGCACTCCGGGTTACTGTTGAGACTCTGGCTCTACCATCCCCAATAGGACTGAATCTGGCTCACAGAAGAGTGCCCAAATGAAACTGAACCACCACTTGTAGTTGCACCAAAAGATTAACTTGAGTCCTTGGTGAGCAACCAAATGACAGCTGTAATCCCTATGCAGTGCACAATGGACAACAGAGGCAAAACTAACCAAGATTGGCCACAGCAGGTTTTCCATATAATGCCAGAAAACTTGATTTCAAATGATGATCTGCTATGCTCTGAAGTGAACTATTTTTATAATGCAAAAGGTTGAAAATGCTACCAATAATTAGAATTCTAGGGGAAAAAAATCAACATAAACCCAAGATGTTTTATAAGGAACACTGATAAATAAAACCTCTGTATGCTATTTTTACAACAAATTTAACATAAGCTAAGCAGCTTGGAAAGGAGTAACTGAGGAGTAAGGATCCACAGAGAGCTTAACAAAACTGTATTCCAGCAGTATGAACAGAAGTGCAGGTACTACTTCTGATTTCCACTGGAATTCCTTCTCCCTATGGTAGGCTGCCTCTTAAAACCGGGACTAAGGATGAGTACATGGGGCTGAACAACCACAAAGGCCTGACAGTGCTTTCCTCACTCACTGCTGCATCTGGGGCACAGGGTCTTCGGTGCTCCAGCCCCACGTGTGACTGTGACCTGGGTGACGCACATGGGGAGGTCTGTGAGTTGTGAATAGACAACACTTAACAGGCAGGAGTGAAAAGTGCTCTGCTTTTACATGGCTACAGTTATTTTTAATTTTGCATTGGGGGATGCAGAGCTAAAAGCCAGCAAATGAAAGCTCATATGTTCAGAGTCACCTAGAATTAGACATCAACCATATGCAATGTTTAAACTGAGTGCAAATGCATGTTCGCGTTAATGGAGTGGGGTTTTGCATCCTGTCAAAAATGGGTGGAGCTAGAACAAGGCTGTGTTTTTATCACATTCAGTGAAAAACCACATGGCCCAGACTCCACTCTGCCTGAGCAACTGTGGCTAAATAAATATTTCAATGAGATATGGGAATAAATTAACATGCAAAATCCTTTTTGAGCATTTTTTGTAATAAAACGTTTCTTCGGTTTTGACTCAAGGAGTTGCAATGGAAATAAAATTTGCACAAAGTAAAAAAAGCCTTTTCATGGATCAGATGCTGTGAAAAGTTTAAACCTGGAGAACTAAATGAAATTTGCTGACACTAAGAATGGTGACCTGTAAACTAAGTACCCTGTGCAGGCTGAGATGTTATACTGGGTCTACTGTTTCCGAATTTGGGGTTATTTCAAACACTGACTGTACAGATGCCCTTCCGAGCCCCTTGAGCAAACATGCCTCTACTTTCCTTTTAAAATCCAAGCTCAAATAAAAGGAAAATATTGTTTTAAATAACTGCTTCCTATGGTATCCAGTTCCAAAGAGAAAGGATTCTGAAAGGACCCTTGGATCCTGACTGGCAGTGAACAGGAAGAGCAACATTTCATTTTGAAGGAAAACCCTTCACAAATTTCACTTCAGTGTGATCTGTAGCAAAACATATAGATTTTTTTAGTTCAACTAGTTACCTGAAACTCCAGTTATTCACATAATTTTTCCGATAATATTGTCATTTGTAACTTGCAGTTCAAAACACGCTCCCTGAGCTGACCTACCTCTTTTATAAATGCCATGTGAGTAGGTAAGAAAGAGAGAGGCACTTCCTGGCACAGTGGGAGAAGGTCTCAGTAACACGGTCACAGTAGGGAAATGACAGGGATGCAGGCTCCACTGAAGGGACAGTTTTATACAATGGCTTGTCTTCTGGTAGCTCACCTGTTATGTTCATATAGAGCAATTTTGTTTCCAAAATTCTCAGCATGTGAAAAAATTCAAGACTTTACATTTTTTTGACCAGGCATATATCTGAATATTCTGGGTAATATTTTAGGTACTGTTTTCATTGACATTCAGGTCAGTTTGAAGTTGCTAAAAAAGCATATGCAAACTTAAAAGAGCTGTACTCCCTCAAAGGCAGGGAAGCCCTGCAGAGAGACCTCAACAAATTAAAGGGCTAGGCAATCACCAACCACAGGAAGTTCAAGAAGACAAGGTGCCAGATTCTGCACCTAGGATGGGGCAATCCTGGATGTACAGACAGACTGGGGAAGGAGATGCTGGTAAGCAGTGCCACGAAAGGGAGCTGGAGGTCCTGGTCGATGGCAAGTTGAATGTGAGTCAGCAGTGCCCTGGCAGCCAGGAGGGCCAACCCTGTCCTGGGGGGCATCAGGCAAAGCAGCGCCAGCCGGGTGAGGGAGGGGATTGTCCCGCTCTGCTCTGCACTGGGGCAGCCTCACCTGCAATATTGTGGCAGTTTTAGAGTGTCCAAAGGAGGGCAATGAGGATAGTGAAGGGCCTAGAGGGAAGGCCATATGAAGAGTGCCTTGGGTCACTTGGTGTGTTCAGCTGGAGAAGAGGAGACTGAGGGGGGACCTCACTGCAGTTACAACTTCCTTGTGAGGGGAAGACGTCGGGCAGACACTGATCTCTTCTCTGTGGTGACCAGTGACAGGACCCGAGGGAATGGCCTGAAGCTGTGTCAGGGGAGGTTTAGATTGGATATTAGAAAGAAGTTCATCACCCAGAGGGGTGGTTGGGCTCTGGAACAGGCTCCCCAGGGCAGTGGTCACAGCACCAAGCCTGACAGAGTTCAAGAGGTGTTTGGATGATACTCTCAGGCACACGGTGTGACTGTTGGGGATGGTCCTGTGCAGGGTCAGGAATTGGACTTGATGATCTTTGTGGGTCCCTTCCAACTTGGCATATTCTGTGATTCTGTGATTCGCTATTTAAATAGAACTAAATCAATTTTAATCTATAAATTGCATTTTTAAATTTTCATTTAAGGGGAATGCACAGTGCAAGTTCCTACTAACAGTGCAAGGCTTACTTGGGTATTATTTTCCCCACTTACAGTGACTCTGTGTGCTGGATAGGTCTTTGCACAGGAAACAAAAAATTTAACTCACTGCAGCTCACTACATTAATGTTCTGCTGGATACATCACTTTGCCATCACAGGTTCTCGAACCCACAGAAATCTTCAACAGAAAATCCTTTTTTTTTTTTCACTAGAAGAGCTCTGCCCGAGTCTATTGCCTTGACTTTACACCTAGCATTACTAACCTCTCTCTTCTGATGTGTGGAGGAAAGGTTTCAGCTCTTTTGTCAATCACCACTTTGTGATTTAACTGGACAGCACTGAGTGTCTGTGCTTTGTAAAATGAAACACACTCAAAAAAGTAAGTGAAATATTTTTGACAGGTGTGATAAACCCAGGAAAGGGAATCACTTCACGCAGACGTGTACATTGGTGTCTCTCTCTTCCCCTCCTTATTCCTTGCACAGTCTCAATCTGCTAAAAAAGCTACATGAAATCCTGTACATCAGTATCAAACAGTCCTTATCGTCAAAGCCTGAAGAGGCTTGTTCACTAAGATACAAAGTCCTTTTGAAAATCTCTCTGCTTATATCATTTTTCTATGCATAGCAAAGGGATCATTGTTGCCCAAACAGAATATTAATGTGTTTCACACCTAATTTTAGAAATAATAATATAAAACAACTCTGTCTTGATGGATGTCAGTTTCTTAGCCAGGGTTGTCAGAAGCTGCTTATTTGCTCAGAGCAATAAATAAAAAAGGACATTATATTTTCAGAAACACAGTTGACTTAACACTGCATGTCAGAGCATGTGAAAAGCAAGTGTAATGGGCATATCAGTGGTTAAGGCCAGTGAGAGAGGATAGCCAGCAAAAGTATAGCTTGTCCCATGCATACATGTACCCAGTGTGCCCCTGAATAGATTCCATATTGAGGTCTTCCAATATATTCATTGCATCTGCAGGCATTCCCTTTAGAAATCAAGGTGAATTGTTCAAATGCAAAGTACAGAAATTCTTTTCTTCTCTGTATCTATGCACAGAGACAATGGGCCAGACCCAGGAACTCCAGCAGACTACTAAAAGGTATTTATGTATATAAGAATTTAACACCAGAGACAACTGGCTGCAATAAAAGCTGCCAATAAACTGCCAAAGCTGCCAAAAATCAGCACATGCTGATTTTCATCACTCACAGAATTACTTTTGCAAATGGGGATGTTCAGATAATTCTGGGAACTGCTGTGTTGTGCTTTTTTTTTTTCCTGCAGGAGTAGCTTTTTGCCAAATTTTTGAGCAGAACCTACATCCAACAAGTTCTGATAGTGAAGGAAGGTGATGCTTAAATGTTCCTTAATGGACATGCACTTACATTGCCCAAAGGGTCATCACTACAGCCTATGAAGCTGCAGTGAAATGAAATTTTACTAAAGCAACAGCTTGTTTTCCAAGCTGTGAAAGTCTGTGTGAGGATTTTTTAGGGAGCTAAAACATTAAAACAAAGAGCAAACGCTCTTGTAACCTGCATTCAGTGGCATAATGCTAAATTAAGTGGGGAATGTACTAGTTTAGTTCCCTGCATGAGAGGTGATCAGCTCTGTGCTGATCCTACTAAAAGTGTGCGAACTCCCTTAATTCCTCAGGCAACTCTTCAGAGCTATCATTTATTGAGTAGCATGTTGAAAGTATCTCAGCTTGCAAGAAACAGTGCTTTCTGTGCACTGAGGTGGTGAGCCGTGGCAATTGAGGTTACACAAAGTCTGGACCTAATTTTACAGGAAGATGACAAACCAGAAATAATGTGCTGTTGCTTTTCTTTGCTTTAAGAATTACTATTAAAATCTGCAAAGCTGCTGCTAATAGGTTGCATTGTATGTACATTTCCAGGTTGCTTAAACCCCTTTGAAAAGTCTTCTATCTAGGAACAATAACCCTGGAAAAAAGTATGATTTCTTTTTCCATTTCCCAAAGCTACATTTAGGCAGCTGCCTACTTTAAAATAACTCAAACCAGCAAGGGGCTCAGAGACACCTTGTATGTAAGCACCAAGCACTGCAGCCCAAATCAGTTATCGGCAGACTAAGCAGCGCAAAGGGTATCTGTTTGTCTCCAGTAAGAGCAACTCAGCTCTGCTTTTTTATTTATTTTATTTTAAACCGAGAAAATACTGTTGTTCTCTGCTCCAGAATATATGATACCCCTTACTCTGCCCTGCCACCCAGTGCCCAACAGGACACATAAGCCTTTTGCTCGGTTCTTACTGCACCAGCTACTCCAGAATTTCCAGTTTTGTAATGCTAACACAGAAAAACTTCCTTCAAGACGGTCTTATGATAATGATATTAAACCAGAGCAGCCTCAACTCAAACATTTTCAGCCATTCTGTATAGCAATGGAACAGGCAGGCTTTCAAGTCCTACAGAGAGCTCATGGCAACATATCTTTTAACAGGCATTGTCACCCACTTAATAAATGCAGTAATGGGCTACTGAGCTTGAAAGAACAGAATCACGGAATTATTAAGTTTGGAAAAGATCTCTAAAATCATCAAATCCAACTGTCAACCCAGCACCACCACCACGTTCACCACTAAACCATGTCCTCAGGTCTAGGAAGGATGAACCGTACTAGACTTCATACACATGCTTCTGTGAATTTGTATGTAAAATGATTTTCCACCTTATCCAGAATGGCGTACAGAAATGTTAATGTTTCTGGCTCATTATTCTGGTCTCTAGAATCTCCATTTTACTTTTTACTCAGTAAGAAGTGAAAGATAACAATTGTTAAAAAAAGGCTATCAGCACATAGTTATTCACCCAGTGGATACACTGCCTTACAACAAAAGCAGATTATTAGAGGTGAGAAAAGATAGAGGCAGCACAATTACATTATTGCAGGTCTAAAGTGCCCTTTGGAAACTTAAAGGAGGTAAAGGGTAAAGCCAGTATGTTTTCCATGTAGGTTTTGAGTTATAGAGTTATCTGTGTCCATATTTGCAAGTTTTTCTCTATCCACATCACACTCTTAAAATAAAAGCCAAGGTTCTTTTATAATATTGCTATTGGATTCTGGAATGGAAAACTAAATGCAATCTAAGGTTGCAAGGCACTAGAAAAAACTTGGGAAATCAAAACTAGAGTTTCCCAGATGCTTCTAATCCACTCTAAGATATTTAAAAGGGGATCATATTTCACAGGTGTATCCACTAAAATTAGGACAGCTTTGATTCAAGACCCAGAACAACTTCAAGAGGGCTCATGAAAGAATAGTGCCAAGGAAAGAAAATACCTCCTAAGGAGAGATTCCCTCCTGTGAAAGTGACAAAATTGGGTTGTCTACTAGATGCTAGCATCTATAATTCTTGAAATGCAGATAAAAATAATTGCAAATTATAACCTTTCATAATACATAAGAGTTATTTATGCGTATGCTTACTAATCTGTGTTTACTGCCCTCCAAGCGGAATAGAGAAACAATTAGCTGTAGTACTGCGGAGCATGTAGATATGTAACTTTGATTTAAAGAGTATGACAGGCAATCTGTGTGTCAGAGGGAGCCTACACCAGCAAAGAGACATATTAAAGTCAGATTTGAATTTTCTTTTTTAGGACTGAACAGATGAGTGTTTCCTTCATGTTCTGAACACAGTGAGATAGGGAAGTAACCTGAATTGCAGGCTAGGAGAAAATGGACTGCTTCAAATTACAGGAAAATGAAGAGCACTGACTTAATTCCTCGCTTTCAGCCGAACTGAGTAGCGCATAGTAGAAAAAGAAAAGCCAGACATATCCCTAAGTCTGTCATTATATCTTTCCAGTTTTATACACCACACATAGTATAGCAGCTAGAAATCAACTATTTCCCTACATTTTTCAGCCCCATGAGCATTGGCTGATAAACTGAAAAAAAAGTAAAAAATTGAAGGGCTATGGATTACTATTTTTTTAAATGATAAAATGAAACAGGAATACAGCCAGGGAATGAAAGACTGGATTCCTCTACTAATACTGATGAACAATGAAAGCAGCTAAAGTTACCTTTTAAAAAGACATCAATGTTACTTCCACAAAAGATTTACACTGGTTGTGAGACTAGGAACTGACTACCTATTTCAGCTGGACAGTGTCTGATTGCTGTCACAAAGCTGTCAAAGATGCAGGCTAGTAGGACGAAAACACCTAAGCTGATCAAATCAGTCACATTTTTGTTTCAAAACCAGAGGCTCAAACCATTATGTGTCCAGTTTGGGAAAAAAAAAACAAAAAACAAAACAAAAAAAAAAAAAAAAAAAAAAAAAAAAAAAAAAAAAAAAAAAAAAAAAAAAAAAAAAAAAAAAAAAAAAAAAAAAAAAAAAAAAAAAAAAAAAAAAAAAAAAAAAAAAAAAAAAAAAAAAAAAAAAAAAAAAAAAAAAAAAAAAAAAAAAAAAAAAAAAAAAAAAAAAAAAAAAAAAAAAAAAAAAAAAAAAAAAAAAAAAAAAAAAAAAAAAAAAAAAAAAAAAAAAAAAAAAAAAAAAAAAAAAAAAAAAAAAAAAAAAAAAAAAAAAAAAAAAAAAAAAAAAAAAAAAAAAAAAAAAAAAAAAAAAAAAAAAAAAAAAAAAAAAAAAAAAAAAAAAAAAAAAAAAAAAAAAAAAAAAAAAAAAAAAAAAAAAAAAAAAAAAAAAAAAAAAAAAAAAAAAAAAAAAAAAAAAAAAAAAAAAAAAAAAAAAAAAAAAAAAAAAAAAAAAAAAAAAAAAAAAAAAAAAAAAAAAAAAAAAAAAAAAAAAAAAAAAAAAAAAAAAAAAAAAAAAAAAAAAAAAAAAAAAAAAAAAAAAAAAAAAAAAAAAAAAAAAAAAAAAAAAAAAAAAAAAAAAAAAAAAAAAAAAAAAAAAAAAAAAAAAAAAAAAACCCCAAAAAAACCCCAACAGTACAAAACTGAGAAACCTGAGCAGGACTATACCACCCAGTCCCCTCTGTCCTATTTGCATGGAGAGTTCCTCACATCTTTTGTCAAAGCCAGGCTCAGATCCTTCCCACTAATAATTTATACGCTTTGTCAGGACTACAGAGCTAGAGAGGAGTATAAACAAACTGTTCTGTTTTCTATAGAAATAAACAAATGTCAACTTTTTTCCTCGAGCCAAGTCCCTCAGTGACTGTAGTGCATATGAATGGCTGGACAAATGACTAAGGCTGTCCCTGGGGAGGAGCACTCTGTGCCTTAGTGCATCTTGTGACTGGGAAGAGTGAGAGCCAGAGGAATCTCCCTGTCCTGCCTTTTAACTGCAAAGTGCAAGGTAATTAAGAGCCAAAACAGAGACTAAATCACCCACAAAACAAAGTTCTTGAGGTTCAAGCTCCTCAAAATTTCCCTTAGAGACAGAGTTATATGCACACACAATTTACACATCTCACGCAGAAAGCTTCTGTCTCAGCTAGTGCTGTTTTCAATGACAATGTTGCAATATAGAATTTAAAAATTTCATTGGTATTCTCTGCTAATAGTGATCATTGTTGTTCTTTTTTGTTTTGCTGCTGTCTTTGCCACCTTCCATCCCTAATGTGTTTTATTATTATTCAGGTCCTTGCCAAGTCTGTCTGTTACCTGCTCATTAGAACTCCTGTGGTAGAAAATGTTCTTGTAAGAACCTAATTCCAGTATGTTTCAATTTACTTTCAGGCTGAGTGAGTCTAAAGCTCAGATTATTAAGGTGAGTTTGCAGTGATGTGTTCAATAGACTCTGCATCTCATTTTATTAAGGCAAAGGGAAATTCACCTATAAAGTTTTAACTTATACTTGGAAGGCTGAACAAAAAATAAGTAGACCCTCAAAAAAGCTTGTCTCCACTGGGCTTAAAGTGACTGGCAGTTCAACAGGTGAAACAATTTAGAGCATTACTTTGTTAGACATATGAGAGGGAAATCTGGCAATTAGCAGAACGAGCTTGTTCTGATGACTCTTTCACAATGGAACCCATTTTGGAATTCTCCAAAGCAACTTTAAAATTTCCAGGAGCAGGCAAACAGGTGCTTTTAGTTAAAATTGCTAATAAAACCACTGAGTAGGTCAGTGAGTTGGGCCTACAGCAAGCTCCAGAAGCACAGAACTTTTATATGCGATTTGAGGGCTGAGTTCCCTACAGAATGACTGTAGAGTTCTTACTGCATTGCAGTTATGGCTATAAAATATTAGCAATGTTAAGTAAATTACAAGGTATTACATGAGAAAGGCCTTCCATCAGGTAACAGCTGGGCCTTCAAGCTATCCAAAACTGGCCTTATTACTTGTCTCCACTTTTTTTTAAATTATATGAAAATTATTTCCTAACATTTAAACTAAAAAAAAAAAGGAAAAAAGAAACAAAATTCAGAGTTTAAATAATCATAGCCAAAAGGTTTATAGCACACACATTTTATCCAATTTATTATTAAAAACAGCAGCAAAAATTGACTGTGATATTGCAGGGACAGGAGAAAATTAAGCAATGTCTCATCTACTACTTGCAACTAAATTTTAAGCACTCTGGGGCTTTTAATGTAAATGGCAATTTTATTGCTGGCATTAGAGAAGTAGTTATCCTGATCTCCAAAAATGCCTACCACTTTCTGTGCAATTCTGTGAATTATGTGTAAATTATTAACCACAGGACAGGTCATCTCAGACACAGAGCAATTACAGACTGTTGCAGAACTGTACAAAACTGTACAGCCACAGGAAACAGAGGCTCAGGATTGGGAAATGCAGATTGAGTCACTGGCTAGCCACTCCTACCAGAACAACATGGTCTCAACACTCTCTTTCCTTTTCCCCTGCATTTATTTTATCTCATTCCCTGAGGCAGGACCAGTTGTGCCTGTGTCCAGCAGGCAGTGCCATCGCCATCCCAGCCAGCCTTGGCCCCAGGGAGGCTTTTGTTTCCACAAGAGCCATAACAGCCCAGAAGCATCTCGTCAGACCAGCCAGCCTGAGCAGAGGGAGTCTGGCTCTACCCCAGTCATGCCTTAATGAGAAGATCATCTGCCTTATTACGAAAGACACCAAATAAAACTGGATATTTAGGAACTCATATTGTCATGAGGGGAGAAAAGTGCTACAAAGTATTAGCTTATCACTAGGTATCCAACCAATTTCACAGAAGACTAGCAGCATCTCGTTAGGTTTATAAATATAAACTGTCATCTGTTCAATCCATTTATAAAATGTGGGAAGGCAGCAGGAAACCTAAAGATTCACAGGGAGTTTCTGGAGAGAAACATCCACTGCTCTCTTTCTCATTTCTCTCAGCCTTTAATTTTAGTCTCATCTTTTCACAGTTCTTTCTTCTCTTTTCTGTACGACGCCTGTTACTGCAGAACCACCAGTCATCCTGTACACACTCCATGTTACACACTGATGGAATTTCTGTGCAAATGCCTAGCACCATCACAGCTGTCAGCAGCTGTATGCCTGCTCTGACATTTACAACAGTGGATCTTCATCTTGGAACAAGGGGAAGGAGGAGATGAGGAGCGCTGCCGAAAGCAGAGACCACCCTTGAGCCTATGCAGATAGATGTAGCTTGTTTTGACAAAGCAGAGCTGAGGCCACAAATGGAGCTGCATGGCAGGAGGATGGCAAGGACTGCAGGAGACCCACTGAGAACATGGGGTCCAGTCTGTACAGCTATCTTGTATAGTTATACAGTCTCACTGACTTTCAGTACTTTAGCATCTCCTAATCATTTACTCTTGAAGAACTGTTATTGCTCCATTTCAAAGGTTAGCAGATGATGCAGGACATGAGCAGAAACCTGAGTTCACATCCCATAATTTCCAAGCTGCAACCTCAGATCCAGCACCACCCCCTATCATACTTTTGCTTTTCTCCACGTAGTTAGAATTTCACCTCTGAAATGCACAGAAATACTGGTCTGAACACAGTGCCCCATGCCAGAACAGCTTGAGAGCCTCAGAGAGGGATGCATCACAGACACCACAAATCAACTCAGGAAGAAGCTGCTGACTTTACGAACACCCCCCAACACACTCTCTTTGGACACAACTGACAATGGCAGTCTCTCAGGAGAAGACCAAGCCTTGGGCCTGAAAGCACAGAAGTGGTTTGCAGTGAGGCCTCAGACTTGGAAAGCAAGGGCAGAAGCTGCTTTTGGCTTATCTACAACTGCCATCTCATTCTTAACCACCTTGCTTTCCAAAGATTCCCAGCACACTAGCAGGAGAAGCAGAAGTCTGATGATGTGCAGAATACATGATATATACAAAAAGGATAAAACAAAATTCCTCATTTTGTCAATATGATATAGCCCTTAGCCAGCAATCTATGAATGGATTTGACTGGTTGGACAATCTGCTCATAACAAAAGATGTGACAGACAGAATTGCAAGAGTGTCACCAGTATACGTGGTGAAGTGCCAATGCTGAGGAGACCAGTAACAACTGGAAAAAAACCAAGTTATTTTGTTTTTCAGAAGCCAAATAAGCAGGAAGTGGAAGATGAGAAAGAAAGGGAAAATTCCTGCCCTGAACATACTAAGATGCTTCATGGATGAATGCTTATTTGCTGCACTGCAGATACACTTACACATAATAAACCTGAATTCATTAATACTAAATATTTACGCTCAGCTTGTAACTCGTCCAAAAAAGCAATTATGATACATCACATTGACAGAGAGTATAAAACCATTAAAACTTGGATCCCTCACACAAGATACTGTGTCAATGCATAGGTAACAGTAACATCCTTAATACTGTACATGGAAATGGAAATAGCCCAGTGCTTTCTAATAAAGCTATACAAAATCTGTTTTGCTGCGACACCTATCCTGCAATGAGATCCCTTTAACTTAAAATATGCTACAGCCAAAGTCATGAATATGATTTCAGTTGCCCATTAAATTTAGTTGAGCTTATCGGGTAAACTAAGAGCTCTTGGGGCTGTACTTCGGTTGCAATATTTTCCCAGTAGCCTGACATGTTACAGGTGTCATTCATGGAGGACTTAAAATGCAGAGATGAGCTGGTAACAACAGCACCTTTGAGCTCATGATGGCAGGTGAGGAGAAGCTATACAAGGAGAGACTTGGCAGTGCTCATCCTCAGCCTGTTTCCAGTCCACTTGAATCTCTTTGAGAAAGCAATAAATAACAGTAATCCTTGGTTGGAAATGAAAAGTGGAGTTATTAGAAGTCAGACTCTGAGATGTGACAGTCATGCTCAGTTCTCTCTTTCACAAATAAAAGTCGTAAGAGGCTAACCATGTGGTCTTTTAACAGGCAACACATTCCCTGCAGAAGACATTGTCCATAAAAGTGCTACAGGATACGCCTTCCATCTCTTACAGCACACTGGCCTTGGAATCAGTCTGGTGGAGACAGTAAGAGCTCTTGAAATTACCAGTAGTTAAGAAATACGTAACCTAAAGCACAGTCCAAATGCACAGTAGGGAAACTGGAATATAAGCTGATGACAGACAGAGGTTTTAGGAGAAGTAGTTGCCCACTTTGGCACTGGGAATACATCACTACAACAACATGACCTATATAAATCATGGGCATCCCTTTGGATAACTCTGTATAGAAACACATGGTGCCACTGGTAAAACATCAGCTGGCAAGATAAATTGTAAAAGACATAGTATTAAATAAGGCATTTCCAGGGCTCAGATCCAAAGATACCAATCCTTTCATCAGGATTCAAACTGGCAATATTCCATATAGGAGGACGTTTGTTTCTCTCTCCAGACTGGATATAAAATTCATCTGTTAAAGAGAGTGAACTCTCTTTACTACTCAACCATGTTTGCCTTCTGTGTGTCTCCAGAATCACCCAAATGAACATGAGTACAATGACAATGCAATGACACCATTTGGGAAGATGTTGGAATGCTCAGGTCCAGCTCAGATTTAAGATTTTGCATTGTATTTCATAAAGCCCACTGATGGTACAGGAGCATGCAACACATTTGACCTGCATCGGAATCAAATGTACCTACCTACTGTGCTTTGATACAGGCCTATCTTTGTACATGACTCAATGAGAGTCTTGAGTTTACAAGCAAACAGAAAGTTTGGATTTATATATGCTGACATGGCTCTCATTGCTGGCACAAAAATGGTATACTTCAAAATTTCTTTGTTTGGAATAAGGAAGTCATTCCAAGGTTCTAGATACCACATCATGTAACTGCTGAATTTTTTTTTCTGGTGACCTTCATTCCCTCACAAAACTCATCTGCAACAAGCAGTTTTCCAAAACAAAAATGGCTATTCTGATACAGAAAGATGATTTGATGATTTAAGTCAAACAGCATGTAAAATGAGTTGGAACAACTTCAGAAGATTCAGTCTATCATCATTTCCTTGAGTTCCAGTTTTGCCATTTTGTTTATTCTTGAGGCTGAGCCCGAGAACTTAAAATTTGATCTAAACATGAATATATGTTGCTACTTTGGGCAACCACACACTGTAAATATCATTGTATGTATAAAATCAATAAAGATGTCTTATGTATTTCTCTGCTCGATTCCTATGCGCTAGGATGTTTACAAGATGACCAGAGTCAAATAAATCATTATTTTCTGTGGTAGGAATAAAAGTCTGATCATTATCTTGGATGTACTATTTCACCCTAAAATCATGAGGTGAGAGTATGATATTACCACCGAGAATAAACAAGAAGTTTATTATTTAAGGGAGTACTTAATTGATCCAAACACAGATCACAGTTCTGATTTACCCAACTGTAGAAGACCCAAGGAAGTATTAAATGAAATGATAAAATTAACATCTACATTATCTCCCAGGTAACTTATTTAATTATTATAAAGAAATTCCTGCAATTCTATGCTGGCTATTCTACGTAATAAGTGAAGAACCTCAGCCTATGGAGTCCTCTATATATACGCAGAGCATTTTCAAGGCCAAGTCTTTTTTACTAGTGTGTGTTAATGTGTGAAATACAGTACAGGACATTCAGTCTGAAAACTAATTCATTTTTTCTACTCATAGTTGCCAGGTTGAGGTAGAAAGGTTTTGGATTAACACCATGTTTTAAGCATAGATTTCTATAATTTAAAAATAAAACCAAGGCTTGATAAGCTGTGCTTTAGCAACCCTAAGAAGAAAACTACTTATAGAAGCTTGATATAAAGTATTACCTAGCAGAAACCATTAAACAACTGGTCTATTTTCCCTGTGCTTTATAAGACACTTAAAAATGCATAAACTACAAAATGCATAAAAGGATGTACTTAGTATTAAAATCATTGGTGGAACTCATGGTCCTAGGATATGGTGTAAAAAGCATCAAAATCCCCAGCCTTTATAACTTTCTATTCATCAGTTTCAGGTCAGAGAAGTGTCACGGAATAATGTTAGAAGCATGTTGTTTACTTTTTTTTTCAAAGTCAAATAATCCCTGTGTTTTCATTTTTTCCTCATGTTGCTTCTAGATGGAGTTGCCTTGCCAACAAAGTGTCATAGTATTTATTCAAAATACTTAAAAATACTTTCTATATGTGTTCTTTTAGGATAGACTAAAGCACAATAAGTCTTTTCATTGCCTTTAAAAATTGCAAAAAATTATTGTAAAGCCCAGCATATTAATATGAGGCCCAATTGCATATTGCAGCAATTAGCAAGGGGATACATCTCATTTAGGCATCTCCAACAGGAATTTAAGGAAGATAGAGGGGTGCCACTCAAGCCTGCAAACACAAGCCACAGCCCTCACCTTGCTCACCTTTCCTTCCAGCCTGTGCCAAACGAGAGCTGGGAGAACAAACCAGTGAAAAATGTCAATGAGACAGGCCAAGTAGAGAGCACAGACTTCAAGGAATGACAAAAATACTTGTTCCATATGAGCAACTATATTTTGCTCCCTGAAATGTTCTGAAGGAGTTGGGAGCTGGTCAAGGAGCAGAGCTTGGTGCAGCCTGGGAAGGGCAAGGAAAGCGATGAAGCTGACGGCTGCAAAGCTGCTGCCACAGTACGTGATAGTGTCCCTGTGGAAGAGAGGGTTGATATCCTTACACTTTATACTCACTAGACTAGAAAGGGAATTTTGCTTTATAACTACAGGAAATACCTTTGGATCTATGAACAGCCACCAGCTTTCTGGGATCCAGCAATACATCATTTGAGCCTTGTCTTCTGTCCAGTCTGAAGTCCTTGTGCAACTAAGCCCCCACAGGTGAGGCGATGACCCACTTGAGGAGGTGAATCATCTCGTGAAATAGGAGCTTCCTGTTAGAAGACTGGGACTTTCCTAGATTTGTTTGCTCAAACCAATCCCCAGGGAAATGATATGCCTAATTACTGACTTTACAAACACTAGAATAATTCTCTCGTCCGTCATAAACTATTTCTTACTGACCAGCGTATAACCTCAGGTAATTAGGTAGATTCCTAGATGGTAAATACCCAAGATTAGTCTTTAATCTCAAGGGAAAGAATAGTGACAGAGCTTTTAAAAGATTTTCAGGTAATTCAGAGAGACATTACATCCCTCATTACAGTCATCTTAAATGCAGCACAATGGACTGAGTTGGAGTTTCTGGAATGAAATGAGATACAACCTAAAGCACATTGAACAGCCCTTTCCTAAGCATCTCCCATTTCCTACTCAGCCTCCTCAGACAGGTGATAAATGAAATTTCTCCATTTATTGGGTCATATTTCATCGAACACAAGTGTGTGTGTCATTATATATCTTTGAACTCCCTCGATGGCCTCTCCAGATTGTATTAATGGGGCTGCAGCACAACAGAACAGGGCTCAAGTCTCCATTAAGCAGAACTTGGGACAGCAAGGGAGGCTAGCGCATAGAAACAGTTTCATCTATTCAGCTATTAATTCAGGACCTGTGTGGAAAAACAAATGATCCATTTCTTCAAAAGACCTCTCTAATTTAATTCTCACCTAAACGGCAAAGCCATTTGTATTCTTTCCTGACCTAAGAGATTCTGGGGTGAGCAAACCCCCAAGTAAACATCTAAGATATCCTGGTATGGGATTGGTTCAGACCTAGCTTATTTTAGGGTAAAACATTAGCAAATATCCCCAGACAAAAAGATTCAAAGTGTGATGGTCATACCAGAAACCTAATATGCTGCACTGCTAAATCAACCAAGTTAAAGTCACTGTTATTTCCTTGCTACAGCAATTGCCTTTAAAGGTCCCACATGGGGACCAAACACTCATCCTACAGACCATGAAAAAGCACGAACCCAGAGCTAGTCATGAACACAGGAAACCATCTACTGATAACCCCTGAATTCTGAATTAAAAATCCTCAAATTGTTTATAAACTAGCAGCTCAAGAATTAGCCACAGAATTATCCAAACAGTTATAACAAATTTATTAATCTATGAATAAAATCATGAGCCCCTTAAGCAATTTATAAAGCAGAAAAATAACACGTCAATTATTTGCTGAAAAAAATGTTTTCAACTTTAGCTTTTACTTAAGTAGCTGCAAAAATAAATAGCTTAGCAGTCTGCAACCATGTTGGTTTGGCATAACTGCATTGGAATTTAACTCTTAATAAAAAGAAGTTATGATTTTTGAAGCTTGCTTTCATTTCAGAAAAACAAAGAATATACTTTTTTTTTTTGTTTTACACTTATAAAGTAGAGGGGATGGACCTTAGAGAGAACAGACTATAGCATAAAAATCTGGACTGGAGGAATTGCAGAAGTGCCTCTGGAGATCCCAAGCAGACCACCAGGAGTCAGTGAGAGGCCACTCAGGATTCAAAAATTCCTGCTTATCAAGGATAAGATCCTGCAAGTTCTCTAGATGTGACTTATTTCAAAGTTCAGTGAGGTTCAGATACAAATCTAAACTTTGTCTCAGTTGTGAAAACACAGAGGAAAATCCTAAATCCAAACCCGTTTCACATCTGGTTAATCCTAAATTTTGGGCCCAACCATCAAAAGGTAATTCTAGAAAACTCTTGAGAAAGAAGCACAAAGCAGAGGCAACACTGCAGGACTGAGTGTTCTGATGAACAGGGAGATTGTGAAAATGGATGGGGAACAACTGAGGAATTACACAGAAGTAGCTGAGCTTCACTTAAGAAAAGGACAAATAACTGATTTCAAAGGGAAAGAGACAGAGCGGTAAAATGAACTATGTGGGGAAACCTCAGAGAAGCTGAATAACTCTTAACACGTATGGCTTGGAATCACTCATCATGCAGATCAACTCTAATATGTCCACCATACAAACAGAAAAATCCCAGCTATATATAAAAGAGGAGTAAGTTAATTATACAAGCATATTTTTATGTAAAACAGATAAGTGCATGAGGTCATTTTTCAGAGTACGGTCAGGTCTATAGTTCTTGAATTGCATAGCTACTAATATTTCTATGCTTTAGATACACAGTGTAAAACATGTGGACTGATTTTACTTAATCAAACAATTTAAAGTTTGAACAGCTTTCTTATTTAGCTAACAGCATATAATAACCATTAGAATGAGCCATAAAGTTATCATCTTATTTGCATGAATACCGTACTAGAGGCAATGAA
The DNA here is from genome assembly GCA_013396775.1 of Cephalopterus ornatus. Lineage (NCBI taxonomy): Eukaryota > Metazoa > Chordata > Aves > Passeriformes > Cotingidae > Cephalopterus > Cephalopterus ornatus. The sequence continues at coordinate 1,081,353 of VZRE01019413.1, forward strand.
AGCATTCCAGATTTACACAGTCATTGAGAGGAAGATCAAGTCCGCAGTGTATAAACATTAAAAAGACCCTAATTAGAATCAAGTATTTTTGACAATTTTATTTCCGGCTAATTAGCACTGATGTTTTCGTTCTAGGACCTGACTTCACTGTATTCCGCAATAATGATGATTCATATCTACATTCAAATAAATAATTCAGCAAAGAAAGATGCATGGAAGTGCTTTTGTTTATAGCGCTGTCAAAATTAAACACTTGGGGGAAAAAAATAAATGTTAATCGTTGTATACTTTTAACAGGTTGAGACTAGACTAAGTGCTATTTACAGGGAATCAGCAAGCTGCCCTGCAGACTCGGGATAATTAGACACCAGAGCAGGTTTCTTGCAATCTGACATGTAAGGGCCGATTTCTGGTGTGTCTACACACTCCCACGTCCGTAACAGGAGGAACACTTCTGGGTGTACAACTGGGAGACGGAAGATGCAACAGTATCATTACGTGACATTTTGGGTGGCTTCCATTCTCAGGTCTCTTAAATGAAGGTTGGGATGCTGCTGGCAGTGTGAGGGAGAGCCCTGCCCTATATCCTGTGCAGGAACATGGTTATGCACTTGCATAAACCAGCACCCGAAACCAGAGTCAAGTTCCAGGACTGTGCTCCACCCTGGGGCTTCTGCCACACTCCTGTGCAGGGCAAATTCCTGCCAGAATATCACACACTTGCTGTAAGAAAGCAAAAGTACACTGAATTTTCAGGTACAAAGCCAACAGAATGGGATCACTGCACTTGAAAATGTGTATTGTCATGTATAAAATCCTCTGTACACATGCAAAACTGCAAAGGTTACACGTACAAGCCTCAATATTTAATGCAGAATCTGTAGATGAAGCGGTCTGGAAATACACTAACCACAGAGAGACACTTCACATCCAAACCCAGAAATATATTGACAGTAGTAAGCAGAGATTCCTGAAGCACTCTTGTGTGCAAAAGAATTACTATATCCAAGGTGATTTTAAGAAAGAAATGATCACTAGGCATGGCTGCTATCAGAAACGGCACAGAGAATAAAACCAAAACACCAGAACAGACTAAGATTGCTGAGAAGGAGAGGATACTCCTGAAGTCAGAGGCCATTCAAAATTTGGAAGACCTCCATTCATCTCTTTGCTTCACCACACAGACTGCCTGAGAAGACTGGCTTAATTATTCATACCATCATTTATTGAAGTATTCATCCTTTGGAGGCCCTTGTCCTTCCACAGCAGGTGCACAGGCAGTTCAGGTACATAGTTCTGTGATTCATGCGACTAAAATGGGACGAATTTAGGTTTTTTAGCCCCATTTTGCAACCACACTATTGACATCAGGTACACTGTGGATCAGAAGGTGCAGAGGTACTACAACAAGAAGCACATAGATGTGCATGTTCCGTGGAGAAGTGGTGCATTACAGCTACCCTTTTGTTCCATGTTAATAAAACCAGTTTAACATGTAACTATTGGCAACTGCAAAAAGGAATCAGATTTTTTACTCCAAATTTCTATCACTTCTATCACTTTGTGTATAAAATATCTCAGTGAGCACAAGTAAGTGTAATGCTCTATTTTTCTTCTTTGTAAGTAGCAATGCACTGAATTCAGCCACAGTAACAATCCTAAACACGAATACCTTGGAGGCGATATTTCTCTCCTCTTGTCACAGCCTTTCTTTGGGCCAGATTCTCAGCTGTGTAGGCTACAGAACCTCATGAGACTAAAAGACACTGACTTATGGCAACTAAGAATCTCTGCTAAGTATGAGGAGGAGAAAAAAGGGAAATTTATTAGTGCAGTTACTTTAAAAGGCCAATTACATTTTTATTAGAGGAAAAGCTTCAGCAGTTTCCAGTTATTTAAAATTTAACAACCATGCTATGAATTAATTTGATACAAACTTTTTTTCCTCAAAATAATTAACACTGTAAACAATACAAATGAATTGAGTTTTGATCAAGACAGTTTGGAGTAGTGGTGGTATTTTCCATTTAGTGAAGCCTTTATTATTACCACTTTAATGACCTGCTTCATTTTAGCACGCGTCATTTTTATTCTGCCCTTCTGGATACATGTGTAAGAAGGAGCAGGGCTAATGTATATTGGAAAAGTTAAGTCAGTCAATTAATTAAAGACTTTGTTTTTAAATAGCTAACATTCTTTAAGTAGGAAATAAATTAATTCTAAACAAACAATAAAGAACCAACAGTATTAATTAGACTTTTAATAATGAATGATAGTAATAACCCCAGAGAATAAATTCCATTTTAACTGTGGTAAATAAAAGCTGATGCAACAGACTCATGGTTTTGGTTCACTAGCAGAGATTCACGTACCTCACCTGGTATCTCACCTGCAGACAGTGAAGTCTTTGCTGAAGTCTCAGACATGGTACTGGATTTGCACGCAGTGACTGATGCTGTTGGATGTAAGCATTCAGCCCCTTACTCCCAGGGAGCTGACATGAGTAGCCAGAGTCTGATTTCACACCAGTTTAGCACATCAGTAACATTTCAGTAGTATAAATCAATCTCTGAAACTATGCCTTGACTTACACTGATAGCCGGCCAAGGTGAAAAATCAGGCCAAAGAGACAATCCTAGAAGCAAGGTAGCTATTGCCCAGAGACAGAAAGGCACGTACTTCCCACATATCCATGCTACACAGAGAGATTCATTTCAGTCCATTCATCCAGAATAAGCAAACTCAGAAATAGAAGAAATGAAACATTCTGCTTCAGGCTTGGATCCACAGCATAATTGAGCTAAGATCCATCCCCTCTGCCATGGGCCTATTAGCAAGCAGCTCCTACTGCCTGGAGAGAAGAAGAAAAATGGAGATAAGACAACTCCATCACACCCACACCTACCTGCTGCACCAACAGTACAGGCAGGAGTTGGGCACAGCAGGACTGGAGCCAAGAAATGAATTAGTTCTCCTTTAGCCAGCCAGCTACAGCTACTTCTCCTCCCTCCCTTACTTATTTCTGTAGCTGTTACCCTAAGCTGCTAGCCCAGCCTTATGCTTTTGGTGACTACATGATGAATTGGGAGGGAGGTGATCTTGATCCTGTGGCTGAAGTTCCTCTCTCACACACAGCCCTTCCCTGAGCTTCCCCTGCCCTGCAGCCCCCTTTTCCCCTGGCAGAGCTGCCACGAAGTAGCCTAATCCCTGAAGGGAAAAAGAGCTTGCAATCTCCAGTTCTGAAGCGAAGGCATATTTATTTCAAGCAGGCTCCAAATGCAGCAGAGCTCCATCCTTTTTTGCAAGATCCAGTCAGTCAGTCAGTCATTAAAATTGACTGGGCCTGACTGCCGGATTCTGCTTGCTCGCATTTTACAAAGCAGCCATGGCAGCTCCTCGCTTGCTCCTCTGTGCAAATGTTAGCAATTACAGCTCACACAGACATGAAATGTAGGTATGCAGGCTTAATTAGAACTGGAAAGATTTAAAGGCAGATATTTTCCTCAGAGAAAACTCATCTGAAACCATACTTCAGACACTTGCTTGGACAGCTTCTTTGTGCTAAAAAGAGTTATTCACACTGCACTGTGCTGGAAATCTTTAAGGAGAGTAAAGGAATCAAGAGCTCAGAGCAAGCTTTAATTCCAAATGCACCACTGATGTCTGTATTCCTGTGATCCCTTGACACATTTCTTTAACCAGCCAGCTGGGATTGCAGCCAGGCCAGCAACATTCAGTTCCAGACTAGAGGAAAAGCTGTTTGCAATTTCAGCCCTCTGCCATAGATCAGCAGCACCAACAGCTATCATTATGTTATATATAACAACGAATTAGAGCTCAAACATTAATGAGCTTTTAGCAGATACTTTCATTAGACCATCCTGCAGTGAGTCTGAAACCAAGCAAGATGCTGTCACCTGTCTCATGTGAGTTGATTGTTACAGTTCTAGACAGTCAGTCTACTGTCATCTAAAGCAAAGACAGATTTTTGAAAACCTTTAAGCAGGCTTTTTTTTAGTTTTGGTGGAAAGAGATGAAAATAAGGAATGTCTGGTGCCATGTCATCCTGTCCCCTCACCTACCACTCCCACTGACTGATTCCAGAGAAAACAATTCCTTGGCTGATAGTAGAAACCTTGTCACTCCATCAAAGTTGGTGACACAACGCGAGTTTACGTGCTTGAAAATTTGGCTCAGTAAGAGTTTATCTGCCATACCAAAACGTGGTCCTGGATAGCTATTTGCTTCCTCCAGTTAAATTAAAAAAATCCAAAGTTAAATTTCTTTAAAACACTAAACAAGAAAATATATTTCCTTCTTCAACAGACCCCATGTGGAAACTTTAGAAGTCTGAATCTTCATAAGCAGATTAACTTTGGCATCTCCCACCATGAAACAGGAATATTTAAATCTAAAAATAGCATGCTAAAGCTGTTTTAAGTTGGATAATTCAGCCGGAGGTGGCTTTCATTTCATCTAGCTCTACCTAATTTGCTACAGCTAAAACCTATTTGAGACATGCTGAGCAAAACAGACAAGCAAAGCATCCCCTTGTCCATAGCTTAAAACTCCACATTAAATCTTGCAAGTCATTGCACACATCCGGTCCTACATTTAAAAGGTCACATTTGACCAAGCTATCATTAATCATACATCCTCACAATTTAATCAATTGTTAGATAGATTATATTAGTAGCTTTCTGTAGCAGCATGCAAATCTTTTTGCCCTACTTCAGCTTCTTTTGACAAAGCCAAGTCAGTTTCTAGCAGAAAGGTGAAAAGCTAATGCTCATCTGTTAGAGGAGACAAACACAGGAGATGCCTCTTCTTTTTGTTTTCCTGCTTAAAGATCAAGGAGAATGTACATCAGTATGGGGAGGCTGATGTTTAATTATACAATAGCTATGGAGAGATAACAATCTCTTTGAAGTGCTTTAACTTCTGTGCCACTTTCTCAAGTGAAAAAAGAAGGAAGATACTCATCACTTTGAATGATGTCAGCTTAGATCTGGGGGAGGAGAAAAGGGGGAGGAATGTCACACTGAGGAAAATATATATTCAAATTGATTAATAAATGTAAACACATCATTAGATTAAATAGCAGGTTAGTTACCTGACAGCTAGGTTGTCAGCAGGAGAGAAAAGAAAGAAAGATAGATCACAAAGCCCCAGACAAACAGCAAATAAAATACCAGAGTTGTTTAGAGCTTGGTGCTGTATCTATTTCTGTGGATGAGAATCCTTCCATCAACTGGATGCTGCAGGAGCCAGCCCTGAGTTGTTTTCCGCACTATGTGTTGGTGTCAGTTAGCTAATTCCTGCTTTATTCAACTTATGCATAATTACAATCTAATTTTTAGCTACATAGTGATTCCTTATTACGTGCCCAGGATTAGGACCTGCAGTTCTTTCATGAGGGATTTCTTATTTCAAGGAAGATATTCTGGCCTGGGGTAAGTAGGAATACCCTCCTGCTAGCTACAGAAAGATTGTATTTTCAGCTACAGAAATATTTAGGCGTAATCACAGAGAGGGAAATTCTGCAAGTGTCTTGAACTGATCAAACACGGGAAAACTATTATGGCAAAAGGATACATTTTAGATGAATAACTTTTTGAACAGGGGAGGCAGAGTACACTGTCAGCATTTTTCCTTCCACTAAAATCCTTTAGAAATCTGTATTCTCAATAGGCAAACTATAAACTTTAAAACAAATCTTTATAAAAGATAAAATCTAGACAAAGAACACAAAGAAGAAATGAAATTAATGCCAGTCTCTGTTAATTTACTGAGTGCTCAAAAATGTCCAGCTGTGAATTTCTCTGTTCCAAAACTAATATTTTTTTAGACATAAGGATGGCTGAATTTAGTAAAAAATACAGACTGATAACCCAAGCAATTAAAGTGCTGCCAATTAAATTACACAGCCGATGACTATCCATTAAAGCAGAGGGAAAAAGGAAATATGATAATTTAAGCACAATATGTGGGAGGACCTAAGAAGTGGTACCTTTTCTTGAGGGCTCCAAATCTGATCACATAGTCTTCAGCTATTGCTTACAGAATTCTAGCCCTTTCCATGACACATACATTTACTTAATCTTCCATACAAGATAAATGCCTACACATGTTTTAAAATGAAGTATTGCTTAATTTAAAAAAAGCTTTTTTATTAAATAATATATCATTTCTAAGTGACACATGACACACATGGTTTGATTATCACAGCAATAACTTACACTAATCTCTGTGTACTTGCAAATACTCCCTAGAGACCAATAAAAGGGCATATGGCATAATAGCATCTCTTCAACTGTAATGATTATTAGTGGTACATATTAAAGTATTGAAGGTGAACCGAGGGCTTGCTTTTTCTGTCAAACAAAATGAGTAGTTTAAAAGATGGTACCTTATTCATGATGTTATACATCATTTTATAGTGGGAATGCAGCTTTAGGAAGCACCTACTTTTGGCAGCAAAACTGGCTTAAGAAGTTCTACCTCCCCTTCTTTCACAGCTCAAAAGTCCTTCAATTGGGCTCATGTTACAGTTTGGACTAAAAACAATACTTTTATGTGGAGACAGAACAGAAATTTCTTTTCAGTAAACACACTGCTCCAAGTGTTCTTTGTTCCTACCTTGAAAGGCTTACTTTTGGACACGAGCAAATATTTCTCATAACTACCAATCCCACTCCAGCAGAATGACTGGTTACATATTATTTGGAAAACACAGCTTTGTTTCTGTGGCTCACAGACAGGCAAAGCTTATGAGAGCATCTACAGGCAGTGGAATTTCAATCCAGAATTAGATCTTGAGTTAAATTTTCCCAGATTTTTGAGAGCTGTCTGGATCCAGGGAGTTATGACTGAAGGCCAAACACCAAGGTTCAGTGCCTAAACTCACATATGGGATATGTTTTTAATTCAGAGGCTGGGCTAACATCCAGTGATGACAATGGGGATGCTCATTTCTACTCTCTTTCCCAGTGAAGAACCAGAGGGTGTAAAATAAGGGAACTATTTCTACTACAAAAATTGCTGTCTAATGCAATGATGATAAGAGGTCACCATGTTGTGTCTGACACCAAGCAGGTATTGTTATCACAGAATTACACCTTCACTTGGTAGCTGAAAGTCTGCAAGTTTCATTCTAGTTAGGTCAGAGGCATCCAGGCCCCATGAGCAAGTCATCCAGACTCTCCTCCCAACATCAAAAATATGACACAGAAACAGAGATTCTGCCTGAGGAATGCAACGTGAACAGCCTCACACATCTCATGGGAATTCTCTGATTTAGTTCCAGCATCCAAACATAATTGCAAATAGTGCCTCAGATTTTCTCATGAGCTGCACTCAACACCCAGGCCTTCAGAAATGCCATTCTAGCATGAATTGTGAGGCTGGTTTAATCTTCCTCAGATCTTTTGGATGATCCAGTTGTACAAATATCAGACAATATTATTATTTATTGTTTTCCAAACAGGAATAATTAGGATGTGTGTGACTGTTTTTCTCATCAAGGTGCACATCAGTAACTCCAGGACTCCATCACGTTTACCTATGTGTCTTTACACAAAAAAGGGGCGTTTGCTTATCACTCCAGATGTCTGGTGCAAAAGACACGTGGTGCCCACAATAGCAAAAACCTGGGACATTAAGCATACAGATGTAAGTAGTAGTTTTATACTATATTCTGCTTCCCCTCAAAATAAACCAGCTCAGTATTACTTCAAAACACACGGAGTTAACAAGCTATTAACCCAAGCTGCTGATAAAAAGGTCTATTGCCTCAAAATTTACATCTCCACGGCTGCTTGAGGAGTATCTTATCAACTCCTTTTCATAACTCATCAACTCTCACTAATGAAAACTGAAAATTTGTTTCCAGTTGTTTTCCTACAGGTAATGGAATTATATGGCTTCTGAACTTTAGTCTGTCTCAGAATTGGCAATTAAGGAATCCTACCCTCATTTTATATGTAGAGATTTTTCTATCATTTAAAAAAAGCATGGCAAAACATAAAGGAAGAAACAGTCTGAGTCTCCCAAAGTGATCAACAACCTATTTCAGTTTAAGATGAGTAAGAGAAAAAAAATCAAGCAGCATTACTCAGGTGGTACACAGGATACAGCACACCACTCCCACTGAGGCTGAGCAAATGTCTGTAGGCAGGACGCTCCAATGCTGCTGTGTCCAGCATCCCTCACCCGCCTCCGTGGTCCCATCGGTGCACAGCAGAGCCACAGTTGGCTCTTTAATTAGTTCACAGTCTGAATATAGGAAGCAGGCAGAGAGAGGGGAAGCAAAGGAAAACAGGTTTAGTGACTTTCTTGAGGTTGTATTTTGTAACAATGGCAGAGAGAAAGGAAAATCCTTCTCTCCAAAGCCCTACTTTGGTAACTTTTTGCCCTCTAAAGTGCTGATTATGGCAGGGGAGATCAAATGAGTTTCTCCAGTTTTCTTCCTCTGGACAACAGGATACTCCCCTTTAAGCTCTTGTCTTACTTATAAGGCACTGAGGATTTACATCAGTTCAAGACCTCTTATTCGAGATTTCTGAAATATATATATAACTTCCAGGAGATGTTTTCATTATTATTATTTATATTCTGTTACCATCTCCTACTCCTCATACCTTCTCCCTTCCTCAATATCCAACTCCCCTGGAAAATAGACGAATCACAATTTTTATGAAAAGGAAAGGAGCAAAGAAGCACCTGCAAAAATTCTCTTGAAAAAGAAAAATAAAGGAGGAAGATAAGAAGGCCAGTTAGGTACAAAATCATTTCCTGAGAAAGATCCATGCAGAACTGGATGACACTGAGTGTTTGGACTTAGAATTCTTAAGCCCGACTGAACCATGTCTCTGCGGTCTCCTGCTTGAAGACGTAAACAGCTCCAGCCCCAATAATGCTTTTGTGTTAAAAGCAGCAGTGGCAAAGCATGACATAAATACTCTTTGTCTCGTACAGGAAAGGATTCCATTTGCTTTGGGAACTGTTCAATGTTATCTACTACCCTCCAATGTTATCTACTACCCTCCAACTTAAAAGTTGTGTACAGTAAGAAAATAAAACCAAACACCATGATCATACAAGAAGAATAACAAGCACAAAACAACTCATGGGTACTCTATAGGCTGAAATTTGTTTGCACAAATTATTCAGTGAGCCCTTATGAATAATGAATGCATTGTGGAAGTCACGATCAGTTTATGAATTATTTATTAACTGAAATATGGGCTGAATTTGTCAGATAACCTTATTTTCCACAAATCATTCAACCATCTCCTACATTAAATGGTACCAACTGGTCTCCAAATAGCCCTACCTGCAAAATATAATCTCTGCTTTCTGTGGCATGAGAAAAGCTTTTTAAACCAAATTTCTGGAGACCCTCCATAATATTGTCTGTCAAAGCTTTGCTCTAAAAACAAGTAATTATCCAGAACCAATACTAATGCCATCCTATATTTTAATTACCAAAAGCTATAATGTGACAGTTTGGCACTATCCTATCAATCCCAAAAGAGAATATGAGTGGAAATTACCTACCACATAATACTTTAGGAATACTCCTGCCAATCACAGTGCCTTTAAAAGGAGTCATTATTTTTGAGTTGTCTGAGAGAGAGAGAATAACTAAAACACCACAGCAAGTGAACGAACATGACCAGAAATTTAAAAGATTTAATTTAGAATTATTTAAAAATGCTTGGGAAATTAACTAAATCTTGACAGTTTGTAACATAGCCTTTTTTCTTGAAGATGTTGATCTACAGCCTGTTTAACTAAGGAATATGAAAGTAATTTATCAGTATATATAAAAAAACTCCCATGTGGAAGGTAGCATTGGTACACAGCAACTGTCCTACTTGGTTGGACCCAAAGTCTAACTAGCCTGCTGTCTTTGATGGCACCTAAGGTTTACAGGCAGCAAGATCTCATAATGCTCATAAACATCAGAAGAGCAAGCTGCTCCTCTTGACCCAATTTCTCCCACGTGCCAGAGAAACACAAAGGTGTTATCACCCCATCCTTCCAGATTTCAGGCATTGCTTATCTCTGGCCCTTTCACAACAGTCATGAGGCAGATTGAAACTCCTCTCAGTGCCTGCCCTCTTTTTCAAGCATCCCACAGAGTCAGAAAAAGCTTGGCTGAGCGCATATCAAGCACCATCCCATCAAAAAACATGGTGATTTTACAAGTAAACTCTCAAATGCACAGACAGTAGCGAGTTTAACACACCATTACTGTCAAATGGCATGTGGGGCCTACTGCCTTAATTTAATGCCCTTGATTTGCTGAGTGAACACCAGGATGCAGAGCCCACTCTCCATCGCACGCGATGTCAGCAGCCACCTCGGTTGCTCCTTCACAGCCTGTCACACCTTCAAAGAAAGGAGATGTGAAACAGCTGGCATATGCATCAGCTTGAGAAGAAACAACTTCTCAGGTGGGATTTCATCTCCCTTGGGGTGGAACAACTCAACACAGTGGAAAGCCACTAATGATCATGCAGTGCTGAGCTGAGAAAGGCAACTGATTGTGCTGTATTTGTTGCTTGCTTATGCAATTGCAAGGAAGAATTGCTGCAATAGTATCAAAAGACCTGGAGTGCTCATGACCTTTTGTTTTGCTTACTGCAATCTCTAGCAGTTTCAGCAGCATGATGGCTGATAGCAAGGAGCAAGCACTGAACTATTTATTTGGAGTAAAAATGAATAATGAATAGGAGCTGAAACAGGACCCCTACATCAGCATTCTTATTCTAATAGCATCAAAATGCAACAGGCTACTCAAAAACAACCCAAGCAGAGATGAAAAAATACCCTTTCACCAATGGTTTATTGCTAATAAAGTTCAGGATAAGTTCATCCCAAATGTTATTCCAGTAAACAAAAGAAGTTACATTAGATATGATGTTAGCCCTCATTGCTTCAGGACAAACTGTGGTTTGAGAAAAGTTGGAGAAGTCGCTGATTGAGGATCCATTGATTAAAGATTTATTGATTAATAGAATCCAGTTGAAATCTATTTCTGGCTTCTCATCTAGACAAATACAATGAAATCAAAGCGGAAGCAAATTTAACGTCTTCTGCAGTGGTGAGTGCTTCATTCTATTTTTCTTTATAACTACCATCCTAAGTCAACAGGTATTCTACCATGGCTGAGATATGGTTATGGTAATAGGATGTGCCATTAGCATGGTCAGGAAATGGTTCACTTGCAGCAATTAGAACTGGCATACAAGCCTTCATTATGATTACAAAATTGCAAAGACTTTTGACCACACAAGGTTTTTTTCCAGTGTGGTTACAGTGTAATCTGACCACAGACCCATCACACATTCCCATTAAAAACCAACAAAAAACATATCAAAAGCATCAGTCTGCAAGGAAGAGGATAAAGATGAAACTATCTGAACAGCTTCCTCCATGAATAGGCATGAAGAATAGCAACACAGCTGTTATAAGAAGTAGAGATCCCATCTTACGAAAAATGGTCACAGATTGTGCCTTATTGGGAAGAACTCTCCTTCTGTAGCTTTGAGACACTTGATAAATAAAAATTAAAAATAAAAAATGCCAGAGACTGAGAACTCTACTCACGAAATCAACTTGCTTTAGGCTGGAAACTAAATATTTAATCATGTGTCCAATAAGGTTCTAAAATTGCAATGAGAGAAAACTGGCTACTTTTAAGATTAAGCTAAATTTTCTCCTGAATCCTTCAGAAAGTGATGAGAGACATTTGTTCTAAAGAATGCACAACTGGATCTCCTGTTCCCCTTCTAAGTTCAGGTGAGTGGTCTCAGAGCAGGACCTGAGTGCATGCTGTAAAAGCCTCAGCCACCACAGGCTCAAAAATGCTCAGATTAGGATACGTTTCACTGTTTCCTATGCACACACACAGAGAAAGATGAAAAGGACTGGGAAAAGTGATTTGCATCACTTTCAGCAGAAAGTATTGCAAGGAGACAAATGAGGACACAGCAGTGAAAACAAAGCAACTACAAAGGTGAGGCAATCGGAGAGTATGAATCATCTAAGGAACTTTGCCACTGCTTGTCAAACAAATTATTCATCAAATTACTTCTGCTGGTCTTTGACTGGTTCTAATAAATATCATAAGTTTTAAAAGCACAGTGGGAAACCAGCAAGATTAGATATCTTTATATCCTCTGGTCTCATAAACACAATGGAGAAACTGAAAATTCTTGCAAACTGAAGACACCACTGAGGAGGCAAAGAATCATTTTCAATCAAACAACCTGAAATCTGTTTTAGCTCAAACTAAAAAAAAAAAAGATCAATGTTTTGACTTCACAGAGAAGGAGAGAAAAAGAGCAGGCAGTGTATTTCTTTCTCAAGCTGTCATTTCATGCACACCCTTCTGAACAAGTTCCACTCACCTTAGCTATCCTAAGGCTACTGCAGCCTTTTAAACCAAAAGCTCTGGTAGGTCTGCACCATATGGAGATGGCATCCCCTTGCACATTTTAAGTTACTTACAGTCATACAGTAAATGTTCAGGCAATCCTGCTCATCCAGGCACCTTCTGTTACAACTTTAACACCTGGGTCACATAGGTGAAGGCATTTACATTTGGATATAGTGCAAAATTAAATCTGAAAATAGTTATATCTGAACCCCTTCCGCTCAGGAGCACAGTTGTGGTTTGCCAAAGCAAAAGATCCCCAGCTTTACAAACCAAAAGGTGACTGTTGTGTCCTGCAAAACCTTGCACTCACCAGAACTGCAGTGCTCAACACACACACATAAAAACTGGCAACATAACAATCAGTTTGTTTAAACGTTGCAGTCCAGGCTCAAGTTTTCTGAAGCACTGGGATTGCCCCAGATCAGTCTGTCTAGGAAATGACTACCATTAGCAAACAAGCACCTCAATTTTCTTCATGTATACATCTGCTCTCCTACTTCAATCTACATGACAAAAAAATTGGAAAAATAAACAGTCAAGTATGCAAATAATAACAGTAATATTAACAATCCTGGACTTGAGTTAGAAGCAAAGGGAAAGCATAGAAAATTAAATGTTTTAAAAGAAACGAAGTCCAACTTGCTCTTGCAATGAAACTAAAAGGCCTTCTTCAATGCACAGCCTAGCAACTAATTTAATCTTAAACCCCCTTAGAGACCTTAACACCTTCTTTTTTTGCTGAGAGTTGACAGAGGGTTTCCATATCCTGCAGAGGACATGGGAGAAGGACTTCCAGTTCTCAAACCAAGACAGGGACAGGATGGGTTGTGGGACTACAAATTGCTACCAGCACATAATTGTATCTGATCACGCTGTTCCTTTTGTTTTGGCAGAAAACAGCTGAGAATTTCAAATCCTCTGCTGGCCCTCTTTGTTCTCCTATTTCTGCTTCATTGACCCTGGTGGTGGAGTACTATGGAACAAGTACCACCTTAAATCACTGATGATTCAGAAAGCACATGGAAATAAACATGGATCAACTACTTTTGGCCTCCACGTGATCTTAGTCTATGGAGTGTATTTGAATTCGGGCCCCCCTTTACTTCTATATTGGATTTATCTAAAAACCTCTGCTTGACTGCCCCTTATGTTCTTCAGTGAAAGACCCACACAGTCACATTTTCCTGCTGTCACCAGCACAGAAACCACAGCAAACCCACGGGACAGAGCACGCATCAAAGGGATCTGGCAGATTAACAGCGGTGCTGCCTTACAGACACAGGCCCATGGCAGGTGACAGCAGCTCTCTTCTGAAACAGCCACACACAGGTATAAATGTTGGCTGTATCACTGAGAAAAACAGCTCTGTCTTGTGCCCCAGGTTCATGCTGTGGGATTTGCAGCTGCCACAGAGGACTCCAGCTGCAGAGTTTGCCACCCAGGCACCTCCCAGATTACTGTCTCTGCAGTCCCTTGTGCTCCCTCCTTTCTGGCTCGGGAGCAGGAGGCACCACTACACTGTCTATATAGACCAGCTACTGCATAAGCGGTAAATCCAAGTAGTTGGCTGCTCTGGCCCATAAAACATAACATCCTCAGGACAATGACTGTCAGACAGAGAGCATGGAGGTCTGAGCTCAGGTAAGCACCTCTGCAGATCACATGGAATTTGACCTCATTCCAGAGAAACACTCAAGGCAGGTTAGTACAACTTTGTGAAATCAAACAGATACAATCAAGTACCAAAGAAGCACAAATGTGTCAAGCATATTGAAGGCCATCAGGTACACTGGCAGCTTTTTCCACCAAAAGCAAAAGCATTTTATTCTGTTTTAATGAAGGAGATCATGGTATAAATGAACATATGGAATGATGAAAGATTTTCTAAAAAATTATACAAAAAAACCCCAGCAAAGTATTTTTTATTTTAACTGTCACAGAAGATGTCCTATATGGTGTTTAAATGTGGAATTGACCTTGCAGTAGCAGGTTTAGCACGACCATGTACAGCAGTAGGGAACATGCCAGAAGAAAACACTACTGAAGTTATGCATTATCTCAGGAGCTAGACTACTCTAGTTAAAAAGTATGTATGCAAACTAACTGCTAATGTGCAGTGAATAATTATTTACATTTCTTAATTAAATAAAAATAAAAATATAAATAGCCATATATTCCATGTTGAAAAACAAAATGTCAAGGTTTCCCTTGCAAATACATATCAACCAAAATCACTAGTCCTCAGAATGAAATTATAAAAGGCAGGAGTATCACCCGTACTTCAAAACACTCAAAACATCAAGGGAAATATCCTTCTTCAACAGTCATTCCAAGAACTTCAGTGTCAAAGACACTGAAGTTTCTTTTTTAGGTTTTTCTCATACTATCTCCATATTGCAACACGAAGATAGAGAGCTGGTGATTACAGACAGCAAAATTGCAAATTCTGTACGAAAAGCTGTGTGCCACAGAAACAGCAAGGTACACACAGGACCTCCTTGTATCAACAACATCACAACTGTGTATCCCAGTCTTTTACAAGGCACTTTATAATATGAGGTCTACAATAAATATGCAGTTCTGATGACCTTGCCATTAAAGATATAGACTGAAAAAAGCTTTTTCCTTCCCTTATTTGCATGAAAGGGGGAAGAAATGTTAAAAATAACTAACCTCTCTTTCTGCTATTTTTTTTGTCACTGCATTTCATTTGCTCTCAAAGAACACCCCAAAGTAATTCTGAAAAATGAAAGAAAAAAAGAAAAAAAGAAAAAAAAAGGAGATCATGTACAGAGGGGAAAAGTTTCCAATTCAATTCTTTTTCGTCTTGATAATTGTGCATCTAGAAGCTGAAATGCGTAAAGGAATATTATTTAAATCATCCTATTTTTTCCTGACTACATGTTTAGTATAAAGTAGAAAAAAGTTGTCACACAGCAACAAAATAAAATATTTGTAGCAAACCCCTTCATGGAGGTTTATTCTCAGCCCTTATCCTCAGGGCTTTCTGCAGCCAGACACAGCATTGGGTAGTGGCAGTGAGGTCAAAACAGATCACCCAGTGACAAAGCTTTGCCCTCCCAGACTTCACCGGCAGAGACTCAGCTCCTTGCCTGTAGGCAACATGCCATTTGGTCTGTGTTACACATGGGAGCAACAGCAGATCACTGGCACCCCAAAGGAAAAGAGAAGCAACCCCCAGAAAGCCCTTGCTGAGCTCCTGTGGCCTAAGAGACAGCCTTCTGGAGCAGACAGCAGGTGTTGGGGGGAAAACTGGGATTTAACCCTTTGCCTGCACAATGCAGACTTCTACTGTTGGATTGCTACCAATGGAAGTTAAAAGAATGATCATCTGTGACACAGGCCAATGAGCCTGCAGCTCTATGTTACTGATGCAGATTTCAAAAGAGGTGTTTCATCAGAACTTAACCAAGACTCCTTTTGCAACCACAAGGATCAGAGAATAAGCTAGAGTGACACTGAGGGGCTGATACAGCCTCCCTAAATCTCCAGTGTGCTTCCCTGAAGAGGTGGATAGGAGGTGAGAAGCTATCAGCCTCCACCAAAAAAAAGGCCCTGCTAGATAAAGTTGTTCTGGGACAATTTTTCTGGGGAATTGACCTGAAGTTTGGCTTTGGAGAAGCTTGGTAAAAACATCTACTTTCATGTGTCCCAATGAACTCCAGTGAACAGAAAGATTCACAGCCCTTTCTGGGGCTAGGTGCAGAGGCCAAATACCAGGACAATGTGTTCTAACCTTCCCAGAACAACATCCCACCAAACAGTAATGCACCTGTATGGACATACTTCAGCACTGCATTGTCAGAGATACTGACTGAACATGAATTCAGACTTGAGCTTATTATTAGGCTGCTCAGAATTGCTTATTCCTTTAGTACTGTGGTGAGTTTTTCAATTTTACAGCTAGGTTTTCACATTGGCTAAAAATAAATATTTATTTCCATTAAAGAAAAAGCAATGGAAGATGTTCCCATTCTGAAAACAGGGAGAAACGTCTGCTTCTCTCTGTTTACAGCCTGTACTTCATTTACCAGATGCATGCCTTTAAAACCAACCAAATGAATAGCTTAGGATGGCATAAATCTTATACTGTCTCCATATTAGCCACAGTGACAGAGAAACGTAAACTTCATTGCGGAGCAAACTTAGTTCGCACCCAAAATAAATTGCAGTACTTATTTCAAAGTACAAGCACAACACAAAACATTTTAGAAAAAGAAACATAAAATGAGTGAATGACTCATGCTGGTCAACCTCCCATTAACATCAGCACACATTAATAATGGAATCATGACACAGGAACATTGAGCACTGCTACAGTTAAAGTAAGAACGCATCATTTTCAACCAAGCACAGCCATCAATTCTCTTACTAGAAAATCTGTATACAGCTATACATTTCATTTTTTGCACCTTTTTTTGTGTTATCAGTTAAAATGCATGCAATGTATGCAGATAGGGAGAGTGAGAGGGAAATTAAAATAACTGATGTTTACACATGGAAAAAAAATACAGGTCAGAGTGTCACTTCCAAATGCCCTTAAAACTGCATTTGACAAGAAAATGCGTTCAGCTTATTTTGCACATAGCTTAGAATTCAGGGCAGCCCACAGCTCTCCCCCTTCCAAGTGTTTGGGAATGGTAAACAAATTGGCAGATAATTGCATTCTGTCTCTTAGCAACCCTAAATGTCTTGCAATGAAGTTATTGGGCTTTTTTTCTGATGCATTCTGGTATATGACATTATTCCACAAATTTTAGACCCAGTCTGACAAACCCACTTCGCACAGAACCTCCTGGATCAGCACACCAATAAATGACAGCAAAGATCAGCTAGTGACAGCTACCATCTTGTTTATAATCTCTTGGGAAGACAATTCACAATAAACATACACTGAGGACAAACAAATGACTAAGTAGGAAGAGGCTAGTCAAAATATTTTGTCATGAGTTGAAATAGCCTTTTCCACTGCCATAACTGCAAACAAACAGTATAGAAACCTGAGGTTTAAACACAAACCTTTAGATAGCAAAACTCATTAATTAATTTGCAGGAGTGAAGGAATTCTAAAAAGCTGGTTCACAAAACGGGAAATATTGCTGCCACTAGTCCCCTTCTGCAGATGCAGCACAACACAGCAGCAAGCAGACTGCTAGGAGCACATGTCAAAATCTTCGCTGCATTTTAGCAGAGCGGAGAGGGCCTTTGTTCAGTGCCTTCCAAGAAAACACATGATCTCTGAGTTTTCTTTCCCTTGTAACAATATATCAGAGCAGGTATTATCAACAAATTAAAGATACTGAAAAATCAGTACTGTCTTAAAATGCAATAAAAATAGTAACCTATAATAGCTTATTCTGCCAAAAGATTTTTTTTGTTGCATATCCTTACTCAAAGGTTGATTTTGTATTAAAATCCTTGTACAGTTGCTGGAAGAGATACATGGACACACACTTCAGAAGAGAGCACCTTTCTCACTGTGTCCCTAATAACACAACTAATACTCCTTCTCTGTTTAATGGTCAATTTAGGTACAAGTACACCTGTAAAGTAATTCCTAAAGCAGGTTATTGTCCCTTTACCATGGATCTTCTCCAAAATGGTAACTGAACAATAAACTCATTTTAAAAAGAACACAAGGAAACAACAGACTCTCACTGAATAGTGTTGATTATCAGTATTTGCACCTTGACTGATTACTTGGGAAATGAAGAGGAAAATCTGACAGACTGGAACTGAACATTGAATATAGATTTTCCTCAAGTTCAAAAGCAACAATCATAAATCACAAAAGTTATTAACTTCAGCACATATACTTAAGAGTTGGTCTCTCTATAATGCTTGATAAATTGCATCTGCATAGCAGACAGGAGCTTGAATAACTTCAAGTGTTTTTTGGCAATAACTAATTAAGACTAATGCAGTATTTCACAATATTTTGCTGCTGTGCACACTGTTCTCCATTTTAGTCAGGCACCTGGTGATGTAGCTGAGCTCAAACGAAGTGCTTGCCACAAAAACCTCAGGTTTCAACTAGAGGAGAAAGAAAAACCATACTGCTTCAATTAGGCACCTGACAGAGGAGCGGCAAACAGAATGGGAAAGCAACTGCTTCAGCAGCTCCTTTCCGAGTACAACAGTGTGCTTCTCCTCGAGAACAGTGTCAGCAGGCAGCAGAGATGACACTGTCAGTGGTGTACACTGCACCTGCCCTAGAGCAAAGGAATCTGGGCAAGACTGCACTGGTGCTGTTCTCCTCTCCTTCAGCAACATTAAGGTCAGACACACTTGCTTAATTCCAGCTCCATCTCTAAACTTCTCTTTGCACACCACCACTCATTCCTTTGGGGTTTGAGCCCTTCAGACTTTTTAATCAAGTGCCACACATAACTTCTCCTAAACAAGCAAGGTTAGGAAAAACTTCTATCAGGCTACATTTTCTTGGCCGAGGAGTCGGAGATTATTGTCATCAACAGGTCTAAGAGGAAGTGCATAAAGCAGCAAGGAGCAAAGTAGTTTTGGAAATGCTTTGTTGATAATGGAATGCACCAGGGTTGGCTTTGTTTTTTTCTTTTGCTCTGTCCTCATTTACTCTCCTGAAATATAGTGAAATTTAGGAGGTGAGAGCAGAAAATGTGTCCAGAAAAATAGTATGTTTACCATAGCTCACTCAACTGCAAAGAGCCCCTTAATGTCTAATTAAAAAAATACTACTTAAAACCCCCACTAACTCGACAAATAGATTTTTTTTCAAATGAAAGACAGACAGAAGAAAAACCCTATAAACAGAGTCTTATCAACCTTCATCCATTTTTTACAAAGCTCAACATGGCATCTAAGAGGAGAGGAAAGAACTCAGGCAAGACAATGCTGGTGAAAACACTGTGATACTCAAACACAGTTTCCCTTTAAAAAGCTGCCCGGCCTAGAGCAGTCACATGGGCAAATGGTGTGTGTCTGGATCTGTGTGTGCCTGTTTAATAAGCCATGAAGCTCTTTGGCTGAACTAGTGTGTGCATCATGTGATACAGGGGTTGCCATGGCAAGTACATATGCGATTCTTGATCCGCTTCATCACGGATGTAGCAGAATTCAGATTAAGAATGCAGGAATATGATTTCCTACGAAAAAAAGCTGCACTTTGCTTTGCTTAACAATTCAGATGTAAAGCTGAAACAATTTAAATTATCTCTTAAATGGAACTTGTGATATACTGATTAAAACCTTCAAGTCTCAGAACAGTAGCCATGTAACACAAATGATAACAGTTCAGTCTTCAAAAGCAGCTGCATTTTGGCATAAACTGCAGTACATGAATTTCAGAATACTTTTACACTGAAATACAAAGAATACTGTATTTCTGCTTCAGCCCTCTAAACTCTCACAACTGGCAGAGAGAGGAACAGGGGATGACTGTTTCAGTGAAATAACAAAAATCACGTCAAACCAACTCTAAAAGTCAATCACTTCCTTTTTTAATGTGGTAATGCACAGGCTGACAGTCAATGCAAGAGATTCCTGTGAAAGATGTTCCTGACACTGAGGCAGAGTTTCATCATCAAAGTTTGAACATCTGGTACCAAAATTAAGCAGCTTGCTAATACAGCAGGCTAATAAAGACCTGCATCATATGGGCTGCCATTCCTATCCCAGCGATGGAATACAGCTGGAGTTACTTGCAACCCAAAGCCAGGCTTATTGAGGTGATTCTGTTTCTATAGGTACAGCCATAGGACTGTTTCATCACATTGATGTCAGTTCCAGTGAGACATATTGTTTCTGCACTTTCACCTCCCTATGATGCCAGAATCTAATATGAAATGCCCAATGACTTCTGAACATATTTTGGCCTTCAGTGTTTAATAGACATACAGAGGGTATTCCTGTGTGCTACTGCTCCTAGAGAAAGGATATCTAAGTCCTAAAATAATTTCAGATACAGAACAGCCTTTAAGCAAAAATTTATAAGGAGTCTAACCATAAAGAGCAAGTGCCCAAGCCCCTGAGCAAATATGTAAAAGCAGATAGACCTCAATGTAATTGAAATTTTTAATAAAAGTCAGCCCTTTGTCTCCATCCTTGTAGAAGCACCTGAAAATGGATAACCTGTATTGAAGAAGATGATTGATTCTCTCAGTGTTTCCTTCCAGCCAGAAAACCAAATAAAAATTCAATTTTAGTTAAAGCCCAATAGATTCCCTGCACCCCTACACTGGGTTCCTAACTCTGCCCATCATTTACGTGGGGCTGCTGTTGAAACCTACAGCACCATTCACACCTGTAATTGCTACTAACTCAGGGCATCAGAGGTGCAGAGCTCTCCCAGCATGTAACAATCAAGATGTTGTCTTTGTTCTTTCCCCTTGTTAGAAGATACTCTGCTAGAGCTTCGTGAGTTAAATTCAGATCCTTCTCTTTTTTAACCTTATGCTTCTTACTCTACTTACATTCTTCATGTCCCCATACACATCTCACTTCCACCATGTATCCATAGGTTTTTCTACAGTAGCAACAAAAGGGAAAATCTCCATTGCAAATCTCTTGCTGATTCAAAGGAATCAGAATACTAAAATACAAAGTGAGGCTCCAGGATTTCCTCTCCATTAGAGTGGGCAGCATTTAGCATTGACTGCTATTATTTTTAATCGGATGTCCATAAAACTGAGGACCTGCATCCCCGCTGACCCAATCAAGATGTTTCTCTCATAACAAAATTGCATAACAGATTATATGGATGTTTTTCTGAAACTGCCTTGAATCCATCTGCCTGTGGAAGGTGAATATCAGAATCTAACCACTAACATATCAGATACAGTCTCTAGATGCAAATAACTGGTTTTGTTGTAATACTCAGCTTTGTTTATGACAAAATTTTTGATCTCTCAAATTCATCTAATTAACAAAAACTAGAAAAATGAGATCACTAGTCAGAGCTCTTACTGACATGATTTTGGTGTTAGCAGACTAATTTTTTAATTAGCCTCTCTTTGTTTTAGACATGCATATTGTGGAGGGCTGCAGAATTGTCTCACGTCAGAGTTACAAAGATGAGCATAAGATAACTTCCCACATTTCCCAACACCTCTGTTTCAGCCCTGAGCTTTCTGCAGACAGCAGGAATTTGTTTCTCTGTAGCTGCATGCAGAGAAGTAAAATAAACTTTAATTTTAATTATAGAAGATTATTCTCTAGACAGGCTACATTTTTAAACAATCTCTTTTTGCAATACTAAAGGCCTCAGCAGTTTCCTTTTGTCTTTAAAGATTCAATTAAAAGTATGTTTCAGAAATTAAATTACAGCATAAAATTAGCTAAGGGTATGAAATACAGCATTTGCCCCAGCATTCAGGGAAAGGCTGTAAAAAGCAATTCACTTAATGGCTCCAACATGTGATCTCAATAACTAAAGTGCCCTCAGCTCGCAGAGGATCTGCTGGTGAGATACACCCTATATAATCCACCAAAAGGAGAAATGGATTAAACCCAGGTAAATCTTATTAATTTATGGAAACCCCACAGTTACTCTCATTTTTGATCTTTTAAAATGTTACCATTTTGTCAAGAAATATGATTGTTGTCAGGAATATTTCTGTGGGTTTCAGGTGGCTGTGGTCTCCTCAATCTTGACACATTCCAGAAGCATCCGCCCGAGTCTGTTGACAGTGTTTGTTTCTCTCCACCTTTCAGAGAGTACTGCTGGATGTAATTCATCACAAACACTGGGGATACACTTCAATTTATTCTTTGCTCTACTAATATAGGGAAGGAAATGAGCAGTCCCCTAACTCTTCAGCTGCCCCTTTAGTCACCTGTTGGGTACAATTTCAGCTCACGCTGTGAGCTGTCTTTGCTCAGCGTGCACTGGGTTAGTGTTTCAGAGGAATCTAATTTCCATTTGGAGTCCTTGGGTACTGTGCAATAAAAAGTGAAATAAAAAACAATTCCACTTATGACTGCGTTCTGTGGGACCACAGCAGCTCCCTTTGCTCATTCACAGGCTCACAGCAGCTCACTGGGGAGCTGCAGCATCCGCCCCTGGCCCAGTGGGGCTCTCCCGAGGGCTGAGCTGTGCCCACCCACGCCAGATCCACCACGGCTGCTGCACAGGAGATGCCTGCTGGCTCTGTACTGCTGGTAAAGGCCCTGTGCTCAGCACACACTCCACGTGATGGGCTTTCTTTGTATGGTTGGTTTGATCGGGGTTTTGCGGTGTGCTTGTTTATTTTTATATATTTTTAAACTGACTACACTTACGATTACAATTCAAATTAAAGTAGAAAGCCAGAAGGAAAAATAAAAGGAGTCTCAAATTAACCATAAACCCCACAGCTAATGATGTCTCTACAATCCATTTCTTCTCTAATCTCTTATTCCTATTTTAATCCAATTGCACAAAAATCTAAGCAGCGCACATACACATTTCTTTTTTCATACAAATTTTAGCCTCTGATCTAGCATAACTCAACAACAAAATGCTCTTCCCCAGATGCTTCTGTTGCAGAAGTGGTGTGTCATTCTTATTTTGCAGGGGCATACCCAAGAGCACACTCTCTACTTTAGGCTAAGAAAATTAACATCCCAATTAAATAATCAAGTACCATACCACGTTTTCCTATGGAGGAATAGGAATAAATAAATAAATAAATAAATAGAAGCATGCATAGCCTGTCAGAACAGTGCTGAGGAGAACATGCAAAGGGCACAGACGCCTGCCAGCTGGATGAGGCTTAAAGCAATCTTTATTAATATTAAACCCAGCCAAATACAGCTGTGATTTATGGCCCTTAAAAGAGCAATGCACTGAGCTGTTTTGCTGAAAGAAAACGTTTGTTTTTCTTCAACTTTATGAACAGCTATTGTTAAATGATGCATTTTCCTGAAGGTACAGAAAGATTCACTCTTGTTATTCTAATGCTAGCATAGAGCATCAGTTCTGCTGGGTTCTCAGACTGGGGCTGCGTGTTGCCAGTGTTTATTATATGAGAGTTGTGGCAAAATTTCCAAAGTGTATGTGAATATGCATGTGTGCATGTCTAGGACTGTGACTGGCTGCAATTTTGCTACTTATGGCTCATGAGACTTCTTTCTGCATGTTTTCTGTACAAGCATCTGTCATTCAGGTTGTAACATGAATGCCAAATTCAGGTCATAGGCAATTACAACATTTGTCAGGTGTCAGCAAACTTCAGCATGGAGTACTTTTTGGTTATTGGAAACCTTGAACTAGAACAGATCAATGCTTTTAATTTGCATATGAATTGTGCTTAGTGTATTACTGAATGTACTTCTCCATTAATGAAGTCCATCCCAGATTAGTTGCTAAGACTCGATCTGGGTATGATTGAAAAGTCTTCCTTATTTTTTATCCAGTCTTCATAACAGCAGTTTGTATTCAATTCTACTCTACTCTATGCAATTTCATAATATACTTGAAGACATTTTCCAAACAAATGCAAACCTTTGACTAGAAATAGCTGTGCTACCAGAACTCTACAGGATCATGCAAAATATTCACATTTTCAGAGCTCTACATGCATTTCTCTTGATAAGAGAGACTTTTGGGTTAGATAATTTTAACTACTAGGGAGAAGTTAGAATCACACATCCTATAGTTAAAGAGTAATCAAGAAATAGTGAGAAAAAAAGCCTAGAAATAAAAGTGGAATGGGAACAAATGACTGCAAATTGGACGTGAAGATCCATACGCCCCCCAGCATCTTTCACCAACAGCGTGCCAAGGACTGTCTTCCGGAGGTACAACATAACTCCTCCAGGATGACTCAGAGTGCCGAGGCAGCACCAGCCTGGAGGTTGTATGGGAACACACGCCCAAATGGGATTGGAGCAAGGCCAGCTCACTCATTTACACTGGTGGTCAGACAGCCTGCGAACACCCGTAGCACAGAGTCACTTCGACTGGATTTTAACAAGGAGAAAAAGGGGCTGCAACCCATTTAGAAGTCTTCTGGACTCTCTATGACTCCAGAATTCTAGTACGTTTTTAAATACAGCAAATTAATCCTGAGCAAAAATGCATAGAGGGCCAGTATAGGTCTGAGCGATTTGTGGAACAGTGAAGGGGAGGAGGTCATGTAACTTTCCTGAAAGGAAGTAAAAGTTGTAGGCAGAAGTCCTAAAATCTGGGAAGAGTTATTGATAATAACATCAAGATTTAGATGGCAAACTGATAATGATTTTTGTTTTATTTCCTTGGTACTTCAGATTACAAAGCTGGCTATCAGCTTGTATGGTAAATTTTAAATGATATTAGTCTCATGACTGTTCTAAAATAAAACTTCTCAGAATAACAACAACAGTAACATAATATAGTACGCATTGTGTCTGTTGTTTATTTTGTGTGGCAATAATACATGCAGCCATATGGATATGAGCATTTGGAAGGGAGGATTTGTTGGCTAGATCATCACATCTGTTTACTTATAAATGCAACAAAAATACATTTGGAGGTCACTGACTGCACAACCATTTTACTTACTCCTGATGAATAAAAAGCTATCAATGCTACTCTTTCTACATCAACCCAACCTCAAAAGAGACCCTGTGATATTTTCACGAGAAAAAGGTTTTGAAATCGTAGTAAAATTAGTCTCTATCACACCTTTTCAGCCACTTCCACTGTAATGGTGGTATCAGAGCAATAACTTAATCTAGGATGAAATGAGCATGCAACATGTCCAGGACGAAGATAAAGAAAACAACCAGTGCCCCAGTTAAGCCTCCTCATAACACAAACCCTTTGATTAAAGGAACACGTACCACTGACCTCAAATCTAAAAATCACATTCACCGAGTGAACTCAGATTTTAATTAAAAACAAAACCAAACAAAAACACACAGAAAGAAAAAAAACCCTTCACCAACACACCAAGACAATAACAATAGGTTAACAAGCTTGTAATGTATAACATCTCAATAACGTGTTTGCAGTATTCCCATCAAGGCTCTCACCATGACCCAAAATATTTATGGCACTTCCTTAACCTTTTTCTTGAGGTCAGGCTATAAGTATATTGTAATCTAGCAAGCCTGAATATTTATTCCTGAAAACTTAGAAATGTGTAATTTACGACACAGACTTTCAACTACAGACAAATGTTCAGAAAAAAAGAAGAAATAGTGCTTTAAGAATTCTTTCACTCATTGCTCTGATTTCAAGACATTATTAAAAACATTAAATTCATAATGAAATTATTTTACTTAGATTATTTTTTATTCTGGCAGAAATCTTTTGGTAGAAACACTTCAGCATGTCCATATAGCCTAAGATTACACACATTTTCTCAGCTGAACAGAGCTTTTAGCAGTGAATAATCCTATGCATAGAAATATTTTTATATTTGCTTGCTGTCACCCACGCTTGATAACACAACTTTTAGCTGAAGGACACATAATTTTCATCTTATTCACGAAGGAAACTAAGGACAGGAACTACAGAACATTGCAGACAGATTATACCTGAATTCAATTACTTCCACAACTTTAAAAAAAAAAAAAGGCAAGGGAAAAATATGATCTTACTTTTGCTGATAGGTTAGTCTTCAATACTTGATTTGCCAAAGAAAGGAGAGGTTAGGATGACAGCTGTTCATTACAATTCCTCCTTTACTACAAGAGCTTAACTCTGCTACTGGCTGGCTGGCCCATTTCTGTTTGCTTTAGCACAGAACAGTGCTCCTAAAAGCTCCTCCTATTGACAGCATCTGCCTGGATACTTCCCTCCACAAGCAGAAACAAGGTTTTCCACAGAGCCATTTAGGTCCTCGGAATGAGCTACAAGTAAGGGAAACCAGTAGAAGTAAATATTTTGATGACTAAAGTCCAGGATTTGGCAGGTAGAAGTTCATGCCCACTAATAACACCAGCTTTCCACCAGAGCAGTCACATCTTCACAGTGATACTAATCAAAACAACAACTTCCCTGACAGATACGGTAGCTCAAATTATGCCTAAAAAATGGAAGCCAGAACTTTAAAAGCATACATCTCTTACAAGCGTACCTATTAATGCAACATGTCTGAGCCTTCAGAGAAGGAGGGTTCGTTATTTGTTCCTTACAAGATTTTGTATTTCTGCAATTAAGAAAAGCATTGGTGAAGTATCCACACAAAACAATGTACAGTAAGTACCTCAATAGATGTATTTCAGTTATGGGTGACTCAGAAAGCAACTGCTCATTCTAACAGATGCCCTATATAAATTCCAAATACTCACCTTTTTCCTGGCATCCAAAATAGCTGAGGCAAATCTACCTCCTGTTCCCAGAAATGCTGCCTACGGCAGATATTGTATCATGGCAAATGTACATGTCACAGTACTGCAACCTTATTGCCAGTGAAAACGATACTGCTCCATAACTTTATTTGCAATTTATAGGCTCTGTGGGAAATGTGCCAGTACCTTCTCTTGGTCTGGACACAGCAGCCTGAATAGACACGGTCATGTAATGAGACCAGACAAATAAAAGATGGAAGAAAAAGGTCTAAACATTAGGTAATATATATATTTATTTATTGTGGCTTACTCTCAGCTACTAATCAGCACATTAACCTTATTTTCTCTGCATGATCGCTAAGTACCATACCAAAATTAGGTCAGAAATTCAGATCAGATCAGCTGACTCAGCCCAGCAAGATTAGACAAAGACTAGTTGCTTTTTTTTTTCCAATCCAATACACTGTGTTTATCTCCCGCAAATAGATCCATACATTTTTCCCCACAATTAACCTATCAGAGCCACACATGATGGGACAGCAGTCACACTGAAGGTACATCAGTGCTACTGAGGAAAGACAACACAACATATCCTTTGGAAGGCAAAATGTGCAATGAAATATCGGGGGGGTTTTTTCAGGTCATTTTTCAGATCTTGTTTCCAAACTGCTCAGACTAATGCATTTCAATGAACTTAAGTCATTCCACATAGTTATGAGATGATTTAGGTAAATAACAGCTGCTTCCAAATAGTGTTGTGTGTGAATACCACCACTTTATTAGCTAATACATTACTCATTATTATGTTTTGAATATACACAAGTAGGCTTCTTTTAAGAGAGACCATCTGAACAGTAAAATAGCTTCTAAATACAAAAATGGTAAAATAGCTTCTAAAACAATTCAATATTTGGACTATCAGGTAATTTTCAGTAGGTACCAAGGACTTACAGCTGCTTTATTTTCATTCCCACACACCAAAGAGGATTGTTTGTGGGAACCCCTGCTCCTGCTCAAAAATCTACCTGCAGTTAATCACAGGGGATGACTCCCTTGTTGCTAAGGAGATTTTTTTCAGCTGTTGGTAGTCTCCAGACTGGTTGCACTGTTATCACTGCACATGTGCACCACTTTCTATGTAGGCCACAGTATCAGGAATTAGGGATAATGTAAATATCCATCAAGATAAGGTAAAGACTTAAGGAATATAGAACATAATAAAGAAGAAATCAATAATCCTACTTTACCTTTCCTGTCTGCTATGTTTCTACAGACAACATGGTCTTGGATGAATCTCTGGAGGTTAGTACAGGGAACAGACTCAATTGCAATCAGCCTAAGTGATTTCAGACATCATGATTCCTTTAGACAAATCAGATGTTCTCCCTTGGTCTGCCATTGCTTTTAGTCTTTCTAATCAAACATCACACGAATCTTTTTTTTTTTTTACCTCTACAAGTTTCCATAAGAAAAAGAGAAAAAGACTTGAAGAGAATGTTTTTCAGGATTTCCTAAGGTGTTTTTCCTACTTCTTTTCCTCAGATAGATGTTGTTTCCCTCCTGAGTGTTACTAAGACAAGTGGAGAGGAATCAGAGGGGACCACTGCAAACATGGTTTCCCACAGAAAAGCCCAATATTCAGAAAATGTTGATGCCTCCAATCCACATGCAGATACATGCTGTATCTAATCCTCTAATAAACCCACTATGTTGCTGGTCCTATTCCTTCTGTCTTCTGGCTCTGGAACTGAGGGTCAAAACTCTGTCCTCAGTGATACCAGTTTAGCATGAGCAAGATTTTCATGGTTTGGCTCAGCCCTAAATCATCTGTATTTATCCAGAGCTCTTCATCAAATCACTTTGCCAGGATCAATAAACAAAACCACACAAACAAACCACAATGTAGGAAATACTGTTACCACCATTCAAGTTAGGTAGAGAAGCTTGGCTTGAGGACTATAAAGAACCTGGTCAGTCTACAACTGTCTCATGTCCCAAGAAACTTCTTCATAAAAAACACTGTTCTGGTACTTAGTGGCCTTTATAGTCACACATATAAAAGTACATGCAAGGAGGTCAGCCAGAGTACAGAGCCTAATTAGCTATATTCACCTTAATTTTACATTATTCTTATCACTCCAACCAAATTGCTGATAATCCAAAAAGCTACACTTCCTGAAACGTAAAGCAGCCATATTTTTGCTTTACATTCCTTTATCTCCCTCCTCTGTCAAACTCTATGTGCTGCTCTTTTCTTTCTAATATTCCATCAAAATAATCAGACTACTGAGGCGTTGCTTGAACGTTCACAGCACAGCATGTCTGTTATACCTGGATGTACACTACCCAAGACATAGCATAAAATTTAATCACTTAAACTGAAATACAGAAGACTCATGCTGGGTGAAAAAATTCAAAGGATCTCCTATCAGTTTGTGCTTAAGCCATCCATTTGCACATAAAAGTTAAACACTTGGGTGGATGATTTACCTGTATTACACAATTTTACCCTCACTTCAAGAAAACCCATTTTTTTAAATTATTCAAATGTGTATGTAATAAATATTTATTTATATTCCATTCAACCTTCTTTTCCTCTTCAAGAGGCTGCAAAGATTTCATTGATATCCATTGGCACAAGAGGCCAGGTCAGGCAAGTGCTCCTCTCATTAACCGTCAATTAAAATCAATGGAATTGTTCAAGAAGAGCCATTATGGGGTTCTGCCCATCAGGGGCTTGATCCATTTTCCTTTAAATGATTGCAAGATTGTTACTGACTTCAGAGCTCACAGAATGGAAAGGAAATCGCAAAAAATAGACTTTTTTTTTTTTGCAAAACCTCAGATAGATGTTAGAAAGCTTTGAAAATTTACCAGATTTAAAACATCAGCTCAAGGAGAGTTTATTGTGACTGTGAGGCTCTCCCTGTCTTGGTCACACACAAATACATCTTTGCACAAAGTACAAACTGTCCATCTAAAACCACTGAGAGGTTGAGAACCTATTTTTCACTAGATCTACATCTCTTATTCCAGAGACACAAACTTTTTGTTACAAATCACACCTGTTCAAGATGCCACACAAGCTTAAACTGAACACATTTAGATGGGAATACTGTCTTCCATTGAGGGAGGCAGAACCATTCACTATCATGTCTATACAACGTAAAACATGTGCAATTAGAAGCCTGACATTGGCCAGTGGTCTGCACTGCTTTTACCGGCAAGCTGCTTAGAAATCAACTGGTCTACACATATTTCCCATATCTGAGACTGAGCCCCTCACTTTTCATTCACTCTGCCAGACCACTCATCTTTTTATCAAAATATTTACCGTTTTATTGCTTCTTCTTGTTTTCGACGTTTTTCACTCTTTTCTTTCAAGTAAGCCAGGTTTGTTTCATTCCTCATGCGATCATTCTCTCGAGCAATGTCTGATGCATTCTGTATAACCAAGCCATCATAGGCCTTCATCCCCATATCTTCAATATACTGGAGAAAAGCGCCCAAAGTGACCTCCTCCTGATTAGAACTCATCATCTTGCAGGAGATAATGAACAAAGGAAAGCAACGTTTCCTGCAGGTTGAAAAACACATAATACCTTAATCAGTAGGAAAATAGCTTATGGTTTAGGACAGCGAGATTGTGTCAGTTGTAATTAACATCTTCATAAGAGACAATTTTTCAGACTTTCTCCTGTTTAAAGGATAATAAACAAAGCAATTCAGAACACAGAACATTACTAGAGACAAGAGGAGACAAAACCAAGAGTGTCTTCTTCCAGGCGATGCAGATCCATCCCACTACACACTGTAAATCCCAAAAAGGTTTCCTCCCATCCTCTCCCTTTTTATAATACCCACCAGTTGCATTGACACTGACGTTCCTGAATCTCAGTTTGAATTAGACTGAGAAGGCTTTCATCACAAGATAACAGGTCCTTTTTACAGTTTTGATAAAGCTGCACCAGAGGAGATTACCAGACAAAATTTGTATTCTTCAGGATATTCCAAAGTTCAGGTGAAAAATATTGTTCAGTTTTTTGAAATAAAAAACTTTTCTTCAAAAAAAATTTTCATCAGGTACAAAATCTGGAAAGAAACTTCGTGAAATAGTTTCCTGTATTTCTTAGTAAGGTAGATATGAGCTCATGAACCCTTGTCATCTGCTGCCCAATAGCTTGTTAGCTTGAGGCTCAAGAATGGACAAGAAATCCCAGCTGAGCTGGGTCCTTCACAACTCTAAAGCCCTGAAATTCTCCAGACTTCCATATTTCTTCCTATGACAGGCACTTGGGTTCACAGCAGCTCCAGCTAAGCAGCGTGGAGCTGACACACTTAGATCCCTAGGTCACTCCTGGCTCCATGGCAGGCAGCCTAAAAGCTCTCAGAAAGGCTCCAAAGGTTTTCCACTCATCAACAGACATCCTGGAAGTCGCAAGAATTCTGGTGTAATGACACATCAGTAAATACTAAAGGAGACTAAAGGCAAGGCAGAATTCGAAGAGATATGCTGTCTCTCTCTAAAGTCTGTGCATTGGATTAACTACTTACTAAACAAGTAAAATAGAACTTTAAAAAAATACAGTTGTGCCACCTTATTTTAAACACTGAGTAATGTAAGGTCCAGAGACATGACAACCTTGAGTTGTATTGTGCGGGGTCCTCATCTTACAACCGGGGAGTCGCTGCAGGAGGGACTGAGGAACCCGCAGGCAGACCTGGCAGCTGAACCTCAGCTCCCTAAGGCACGTTTGCTTATTCACTCTTAGAGCATTCCTACCTTCCCCGAAGAAGGATTGTGTGACTTCTCGGAATCAGCCCGAGAACCTTGCCAGCACTACAACTAGAAGTGATCTTATTGAATAGGCAATGAGAATCCTGTCTGCACACAGATTTTTAGCAACAGGGTTCTTGCGTAATCAGCAACAAAAGTCTTTCCCCCATTTCCTAACATAATGTCATACTTCTAATCTTTATCACATAGCTGAACAAGTAAAATTCTGATCTGTTTCTAAATAAATAAATAAATAAATAAAATGCTCTTAAGGATTCCAGCGATCGACTCTGGGCCGTCAGGCACAGCCCTGACCATGAGAATGCAAGGGATGAAAAAAATAAATATTTTTCCACCCTTGAATGTTTTTCCCCCATTTTTGATTACTTGAAGTGACAATGGCAACAAACCGCTGGTTTCAGGCAGTTAATAGCTTAAAAGCACACCAATAATTTTCTCTTGTTCTTCATGTCTGTATATCAAAAATATTTCTACACAATGCTGACATGACTGTTAAAATGATGAAGATTCAGAGAATGCAAAGGGGCTGCTCCTATTACCTCTTCTGCCTCCCAGACAACCTTTTCGATCAACTAAACCTGAACATGAGCATAAGGCTGATGTTCAGGGTCACTGACATGATCTTTAAACATTTTCAGGCATGGGTATAAGCATCTCCTACTAATCCCTGCAGGGTAAAACCAGTGAAGGAGGTCTTAGCGCAGCCCCACGTGCATGCATGGCATTTCACACAGCTTTGACGTTGGAACAGACTAGAACTCCACTGGGTTGGAATAGGCATTCAGCCATTCCATATATTCACCATAAGTGGCACACTGTGTAAAGGAGTGAATTGGAAAGCTGACAATGAGCTAAACAGACTTTATCAATGTTACTGCTGCTTCAGCAGACATTATTTTAGACCAATTCGTAACCTTGCTGATTAAAAAAGTATGGCCAGTTACCAAAGCCCCTTCCTGGGAGTGTATCTCTACAGCATGAAACCTACCTGAATAAAGCCAATGCTAACAGCATAGACAACTCTAACTCCACTGTCTCTGAACTCCTTAAGTGATATTTGCTCTTTGATGGTTAAAGTCCAGGCCATTTCCCCAGGAGGCAGCTATTGTACTAGCTTTTCCATTTTGGACTTCTAGTAAAGCCTAGTTTCTGCATATGTTCAATTAAATTGAAATAAACCTGCACAACACAGAAACCTCACTCTAGTGAACTCAATGGCAGTATTGCCATTGATTTCTCCAGTGACCAGACTTTTACTCCTGAAATATAGTAGCAAATTTTATAATTTTCAATATAAGGCTTTCAATAAATGCAGTTCTGACTCATTTTTCCCCAAGACATAGAACTTCATCTGCTTCACATTCTCTTTTGTGACAACAATACTGCATATTTTTCCCTCATTGTTTTCTTTCACTTTGGAAGTCAAAAATGAGCTGATACTTAAGATATACTGAGTCTCCTTTTATTATGATGTTTATTTTTTGAACAGGAGGATAAAGTCATTCCAGTTGCAAAAAGACTGAAATAAAAAGCTTTTATTCTGATGCATGCACTGATGAAATTCTTTATGTGCTAGTTTATTGCTGATGTTTTCTACTACTAAACTCATGCAGAATGACAAAACTTACACACTGTTTAATAGCTAGACCAAGATACATTTTTTGTCCTAACAGAGATCCAATCCTGCAACAGTACTGAGCAGCTGTAGCTATTGAGCTCCTCCCGGGGCTGTGATGCTTGCAGGCTCATAACATTCATTTCAGTTTGGGGTACTTCCTGGAGGTAGTTGGGGAACACACATATTTCAGAACCTTAAACCTGCACGTATGGCACCAACACCTCTGTGCAAAAAGCCTCTGTGCAAGCAGCAAGCATTTTCTGGATCAAACCCCCTGTACCTCCTGCATGCATACTATCTTACAGCCTCACCGCATTTACTAATAGTTTACAGTTGTGCATGCTATACTTAGGGATTAAAAATGCAAACAGCTGGTGCAAAAGGCTTAACTAATTACTGTAAACATTTTTACAAAATTAGTATTCCTTGCGAGGCACACTAGGACCAATTTTATTTACAGGTATTAATGCCACTTCAGAGATACCATGTTACCCCAACAAGTGTGCATAACAACTGCAATAGGCTGCAGCCAATACATGCGGCCCATGGAGTCCCATGCAGTGCCTGCCTGTCCCCCTCCTTGGAAAATGGCAGACAGCACTGATCAACCTTTGATCAAAGGTTCTGCTGACTGGTAAACTCAGGCAGTGAGCAATTCCTAACCATCTGCCAGGGCATATACAAGTACAGGCAAGTGTTGTGTTTGAGTACATTTATATTTGATTAAAACTATGCAAATCCAAGTTGTTAAATAAGTAATGCAAGCTGTAGGTGAGGCACCACCATTCTGGTGCCCCTAACATTCACACTCTGGTCAGGGATTTTGTTAGCCAGTGACAAGTGCCATACAGAGTCACCTAAGTATTTGCAATCAAATTTCTTTCAGTGCATTTTGTTTTTTGAAATCAAGCAGCCCTGAAAAATTCTAACTGGGCGATGCACCATCGGAAAAATTGTTTAGACACTCCTTTCTTTTTCTGCTCATTGTGAAGGAACAAAAGGAGACAGCAGGGCAGAGGAAAAGCACTGGAATTCAGCTATTGAAGTCAACATACCACGAAGTCAACAAAAATGGTTTGGAGGAACTTGGTTCTCAATGTTCACTGAACATGAACATCTTTGAAAATTCACCTGAGCAAAAGGAAACAAAGAAGGAGTTCTCCATCATGTTCACTTTGCTTCTTAAAGGTCAGACTAACACAATGTGAAACCTCACTGAGAAAAAACCACAATCACAGCCCATCGTGCTCACTGACACCTGCCCCTCCAGGTACCCCCACATCAGAGGGACACTGGCAAAGGAGCACAGAGCAGGTCACACTGGCCTGGCTCGTGCTTTCAGCTGTCAGCATGGGAGGAGTAAAGCAAGAAAGACTATTTTTTTTCCTTCCCTGCCAGTGCATCTGGTTTACTGGCAAGGGCAAGCAGTCCCCTTCCTGGTTTGCTTAGAAATATTTACATAACTAAATTCAAGATCATTGTATTGATTCACACAGAGTTTCTATGGGAGCATAATGCATTGTGTTTCACAGGACTGTTGCGTACCCTACTTCTAATTTAACTATTTGTTCTGATGCCAAATATACAGCATTCTTGGTCAAATCACAAAGCTCCTCCTTTTCATATGATCAGTGTGCAAAAATATCAATTTCAGAATATGAGGAGTAATCAACTCAATATCACAGTATCCAAGCAGTGCTACACACGTGAAGATTCAGACATGCCATTCTCCCTCTTATTCACATGAGGATCCCCAAAATATCAGTTGCTTTTCAGTTTGCTTGACAGCCATAAGCTGCAGCTGTGCTGCGTTGAAAATTGGCAATGCTGACATTAAACTGAAGCAGCTTTTTGAAGTAATGACAAAGGCACTGATTGCCTTCTTCCAAAGCAGAGGGATTTTTTTTTTTTTTTTTCATTTTAACATAGGAGAACAGAGCCTGGAAAAACAAGTGGGGGGTTGCCCAAAGTTCTGAATTTAATATCTAATTTATAAAGACCTACTACACACCTCTCCAGTCCTGCCTGATTCCCTCCCAAATACTGCTTCCATTCTTTGAGAGCACATCTGCTTTCACATTACCTATCAACTCCTTCCACTAAATTCAGTATATTAAAAGGATTCTGCACGAATCAAGAATGCTAATCAGCCATTCAACCCTTGAGTTTGAGCTGTTGCATTCTAGTTGCTTGCAAGAAAATAAGAGCAAAGTAGACAGGCCAGCCATATCCAGTTTTCACAAACTGCTGACCACAGCAGCACTAATAAGGACCTAATGGTATTGGATGTACAAAAAAATACTTTCGCTGCGACCAAGAAAAATTTAGTGATGTAAAAATATGCTAGAGATTACTTTGAAGAATTCTGTCTCTTATCATAACTGTGCCTTATATCAAGTGAGATTTGAAATACCCAAGCACTTGAATGTGATGATACAAATTGCTAAGACATGCTTCTTAGAATTGCATCCTCTGCTCATTCCTAACGAGATGGCTTTACTGTTTTCACACACAGTGACGCATTAAATTCTAATGTCAAAGAGGAAAGACCTTCTGAAACTGGCTGCAAGTTCCCTATTGTAAGTCATTTGACAACTATATATGCACATATTTAAAGAAAAACAAGCAAATAACCACTACCACCATTTGGAAGTACAAAATATGTTTTATATTTTGACTGGGACAGATTATATACCTGGTCCTCATTATACTGCACAGCACGAGCTCTAGCACCTGGGCAAAATCACTGAAGCTAAGTAGTGCTGAGCCCTTCACTTCAAGAGGTTAAGAGAGTCTCTTTCAGTAGACTGAGAATGCTACTGCATGGATTTAAAGAAATAGTCCATTTCCATAGATGTTCTACCGCTCCATGGAAAAGCTGCGTTCCCTATAGTTTTAAGAACCAAAAAAAAAAATACCCTGAGCCTTGAATTTTGTCTCCCTTGCAGGTGCCTTTTGAAAAGGAAAAAGGTCTTTGCTTACAATGACTCCTCTATGACTCCAGGATGTAAAAAGCTGTTGTTTACTTTGCAATACAGCAACACTTCTATTACTTTTATCCCCTGAGGAAAACAAGACATCCTCCTAACCACATGTATATTGGACAATTACAAACCTAGGTTCAGAATGGCCAGTACTTAGGTGCAACTATGACATTTTACTTCCCAACATGATGCAGAAGACTTATAAACAACAAGAAGAAATAAAATCCTACAAAACACAGACATACACACACACATTCTGTGTGCAAACAGGAGTGCATTTGAACTCAGAAGAAATCACGAGCTTCTTGCTGAGAGACTTAGTTTTTCCTCCTCTTTAAGAAAATGAAATGGAGATTTCACTACCACCAGCATCATGTTCATATGCTATAAAATATTAATGGTACAGCAGGTCTGATAAGTAACTACCATAGATGTTGGAAATTATTTCAATTAATTCATCAGAAAATATAAAAGAATGGTTTTAATTATTTAGCAGGGCTTTTTACAAACAAAAAAAATTCAGCTACAAAGCGTCTCTATTACAAGCACAATCAACATGTGAAGTACACAAAACCAGTCAAATAGACTTCAGCTTTTAGTTTAGCGATGGCTCGATTAATACATTCTAAAAATACACGCAACCTCATTATGCATTCTATTCATTATTTAACTTTGTAATATTATTTTTTCATTCTAATTAGCACCATATTTTATTAGCATGCTCATAAGATGTATTAAAATATGTACGTACCAAAATCTAAGTCCACGGGGACCACTAAGTGCAATAATCAAAGGTGACTTTTGCCTGTAAAAGCCCTTTCCTGTGGTTATCTCAGTGCAGTCGGAAGGGATATTTCAGCACCATAAGAAACAGATTTTCAGTTAGGCTCAGTTTTTTCTTCAGTTAAAGTGCATTAAATCTTGCTGGCAGAATTGCCCAGATTGTAGAATTCGACATCACTATAAGTCAACATGTTACGTTACAGATCTTCTTAACATATGATTAAAATGGCATGGAAAGTTTGGCTTTAAAAAAAAAATGCAGTGGAAAGAAAAGACAGGTGCTTGCTTCTTTAAATCCACATTCAGAGAAGAGAGGGTATGGATAATGGGAGGGTATAAACAACACCCTGCTTTGAGGTCCAGCAGAGAAGGAACTGGATGATTTTTACCCACTTTACAACACAGACGATTACAGCACCATCATATGCACTAACACAGAGATTTCTAAGGTGCCTCATTTGAATATGTTCTGTGGAGACAAAAAGAAAGGAATATAAGGAACAGCAAATATCCTATCCAAATGGCTTCTTGCATCAAGGAAAGACGCTCTCTCACTCATTGCCACTCAAATACAGAAGGTCTGAAGCAGTCTGGCTTGTGGCATCGTCTCTCTCTCCCTCGTGACTACAGGCAGGCTTGCTCTCTCCGGCTGCCTGGCTCTGTTGGTGCTGTTGCTGATTAATCAGGAATTCTCAAACAAAGAGCAAGCCTACCTTCGGGTGCCAGCAGGACTGTGGGGCTCCTCTCCTGCTGCAATCCGGCTGCCCTGACCCGCCGCGCAGCCAGCATCATCCTAGCACCTCGGACAGCTCCGCCGCGCCGGGCCCATGGAGAGGCGGGACGGCGGAGTGGCAGCGGCGGCGGTCCTGGCTCCGGGCTCTGGGGCTAGGCAACAGTCTCGCTCTTATCTCCACTGCACTGAAGTCTGATTAGCAAATAATCCAGAGGGGGGAAAGAAAAAAAATCTGCATGAGCAGCACTGTACATCACATGGAGTCTATAGGTGGGAAAGAGTATGAAACAACGCCCTTTCCCCCTCCTTCTCCCTTCCCAAAAAAAGAGAAATTATTCTTCCACGGAGATTGTGTAAGTTAACCTTTAGCCCACGTTATGGCTCAAGGAAATGAGCAGCCACTCAAAAGGAACATCTAAGCATCAGTTTGATACCTCATATTGATGTATCTTTCGCACTCACCCTCACTGAAAAGCAGTGCAAGGCACACAATTACTGCTGACGCAGATGAGACTGCTGCTGCTTGGGGAAGGAGGGGAGGAGCTTCTCAACCCATCAAAACAACCTCCCACCACCTGCTCCCATTGCACGAGAACAAAACTACGCCGCTCGGACAGACTGAGCGTGACATTTATGCCGTTTTACTTACATTGATATGCACAGTCTGGAAAGAAGCATTCTGTTTGAAACGCATTCAGGGTGAAAGTACACAGTTTAATGCTCATCCAGAATTTGTGTAATGGTTTGGAAGAAAACATTTCCTTTCTTCTGAACTGGATCAATCTGTGTTATAGCTCCTCCTTGCAGAGTATGTGCAGTTTTGCTTTCTCTCTCCCAAACCTGCAGCCTGGACACAAAGCAAAAGCATCCACTCCCTGCGCCAAAGCCAGGAAAGGAGCAATGGCTGAATATGCACAGACTGTGTTACCCCATTGTTAAATGCCATTTGATTCTTTCTCCTTTCCTAAGTTACAGGCATATTTTTCTCCAGCATAAATCTTGATTCTGATGTTACGGTAACAGCTGAATTTCTTTCTAAAACTAATAACAGGAATTATAGTCACGGAATGAAATCCTTTCAAAAGTAATGCATGTTCACATGAAAAGCTGTGCTGATACAAAGTAAGACCCTGCCTACAGAGCACGGGAGAACTTCCTGCAGGTGTATTTCCCCCTAGCTGGAATATCAATATTACCTCACATTCATCAGCCTTCAAGATAGCCACAAAGACACATTGCAATACATGGTGACCACATTCACGCATTGAAAGCGTAGCCTGAAAAAAGCCTGATTCTAAAACTGTCTCTCATACTCATTAGTAATTCATTCCCTGCTCACCGTAGTGAGCTGCATGTCCCAGCACACCTCTTGCAACTCTGTGAAACAGGACAGTGAAACTTCCACATTACATCTCCAAGAGACTGTTTCAAAAGGGTTACCCTTAGGAAGGGTTACAAAGCCAGAAGAACAGGGCTTGAAGATACGGAGGGTTTCTCTTTGTTTCCGGGGAAAAGATCTGGAAGGGAAGTACCTAGAGTGTAGAACTGGAGGCAGTACTGGGAAGAGAGTTCTTTCCCTAGCCCAGAGGCAAGCCTGCAGCTCTGCTTCTGATTTTTTCCTTCCTTGAAGGAGACCTTAAAAGCAGCTGTGGCCATGTGGTAATTGGGGAATTCTTTGATTTTCATCAACTGGAGATTCCTGTCACATGATATCTTCTTTTTTTGCAGTACTTTTCCAGGACCCTAACTCCGCCCCAAATCATGCACTGAAAACAGAGAAACTGCACAGTCAAATTTCTTTTCAAGTTACTTTAACAAAAATATTACTGTAAAGTCATTGCAACTTCATAAGCAACTTGAAGAACTACTAATTTTAATCTAAAAGTGTGAAACACTTGGCTGTGTCTTCACCACATGGTTCATCCCAGTAATTGAGCTTACTCAGATACAATCATCTTCCAGACTACACATGTTATTACACCTTAGGGAGCGTCCAGATTCATTGTTCTTGCACCAGGGTTACTGGGGACCATATCTCCATCAACTGTGGGAGGAAATGTCCATTTTTTCTTCCAATAGCACTATGTAAAGGGCACCGGGATTATATCATGACCTCTGCAAGGCTGGCAGTTTCATTCCTGTTTATCACACACACAAGTGTCTCATTTGCATCGAAATGATGACATCAACCCAGGAAAAAGCACCTAGAGAGTCGATCATGGCACTTCCTGTGTGAACAACAGAAGGGCTGGACTAAAATTCACATAGCGTGTTTTATGTTGTTCATTTTTATTCCCAAGTTTCTTACAGAACAGTGCTATGATCACCTTTAAACATGTTTAGTGACAACCCTAATGAAGCCATGACTGGCTTTCACTCCTAGGTTATGAAAAAATCCTAATCAATACAAATATATGCACCTCCACAAATTACTACCTGTGTTCTCACGTTGCAGAGGACTACACCTAGCTTTCTGGCCTCCAAACAACTACCAGTGGAGAACCATGCGTTCCTCACAGTAGCTGTCAATCCCCTCTCCCTATCTCCTTTGCTCCACATCCCTCCTAGAGCTTACAACCACACATAACTCCAGCAGACGTAGATTACTTCCACTCGCTTTGAATTTCTGAAAAACTTGTGCAAGGCTTCATTACATAGCATATAGATTAACCTACTTTATTTATGTATGTGTATGTACATGCTCACATATGTAACAAATACACAGACAGACAGAGAGATGTCACTTGACCTGTGGCTGGCATTTGCACACCAGGAAAAGAGAAGATGAACAATGTGGAACTGCAACCTGGCAACTACTCACTCTTAGAAGAGTTGGGGGATACCCCAGCCTCTGCCTGGCTGTGAGTAGGCTGGAGCACACAGTATGTAACAGGGAGAGGGCAGACTGCTGCAGGAGGCTTCTTTGTCTGGGGAATGAGGAGCCCTTTCAGGCTCAGTGACATGCTCAGGATTTGCAAGGCGCAAGACTGCAGACAATGGAGAGACAAAGGGCTTTCAAGAGGAAGAGAATATTCATTTAAGATGCTAACAGACCACTTATTGACTGAGAACGACAGACTGCCCGTCCCTGAAGGGAAGCTTGAGGACAAACTGGTTGGAGTTCAGTGCCAGTGGCTCAGTCTCTGCTTGGTTTGTGAATGGAGAAGGAAGGCTCTCCAAGAAAAGGAAGCCCAAAGTCTCCAGGCCTGAACCTGGCAACACCTGACCTGATGCAGGGACTGTTATGTAATTATTTATGTTTATGAAGCTCAAAAAGGACAAGTTTCTTCTCTTTGAATGCACAACTCCCCACATCATCTGAAGCTTCTGCAGAGAAGGCAGTTTCATGACAGATTTTTATATCTGACCAGCAGGCCATAGATGAAGAGCTCTAAGAATGGAGATTCCACAGGGGCTAAAGAAATCTGAAATAAACACCAGAAATTGAGAACTTAAATCTGGAATTTCCTGACACCAAGGGGAGAATGATATGAACTTACATTCCTGCACCCAAACTCTGCATCTCAGTGAATTGAGAGAGACTACTGAACAAGACC
The DNA here is from genome assembly GCA_013396775.1 of Cephalopterus ornatus. Lineage (NCBI taxonomy): Eukaryota > Metazoa > Chordata > Aves > Passeriformes > Cotingidae > Cephalopterus > Cephalopterus ornatus. The sequence continues at coordinate 1,122,527 of VZRE01019413.1, forward strand.
TGTCCATGCAGCAGCCAAATGAGACGGGGTTCCGATCAGTCAGATTTTGCCAAGACCAAAGTCTCATCAAGCCAGAATCATCACAGTGGAAGCTAAGGGTAGACAGTTTACCTGCACTTAAAAATGCGAGGCCATCAAGATGCTGACTTTGGCTGATTAACAAGTTGCTTGGCTAAGTTAACTTAAACTTGGTTTGCTTATTTCTCCTTTACCTACCTCCTTAGCTTCAATTGTTCTTTCCTATTTCCTGTGTGCTTAGTCCTAACTCTTAATTTTTATTGCTCCCAGTCTGCAATTGCTCTCACCACTTCAAGCCTATTGCTGTGTAGATTCATTGCCTGACCCCTCCCCACATCTCTTAGCCTAGACCTTGCTATTATTCTTGACCTTTCCAGAAGTTGCATTTAGCTTTTCTTGATTCCAACACCTAGCATCTGGTTCTAATCAGTCCCAACCACTAGGACCCATTTAAGTGTCTTAATTTCACAATAAAACAATAGTTTCCTCACAGAGGCTATCATTGTCTTATGTGTGAGGCAAGAGAAATTTTCAATGATCGTCTTACCTGTGCTTCATTCTAAGTCTGTTTAGTCATCACTGTGATGTGCCTTTAGCACCAAATGAAATAAAAATCTCCTTAGATTTTTATTTGGATTTAAACCTGAGTTAATAAACATTTTTAAATAGAAGTGGGTTAATTTGAGGAAAGTACATAGAAAGCACAGTGCTCACCATAACCTCGATCTTAAGAAACTGTCTCAGATTTTGTTTGTTCATGCTCTTAGTACCCACCTACCATCATGCTAAGAAAAGTGAAAACTTGAGGATCTATTTGCAATTAATTTTCAACATGACATGCTGAAATAAGTTGAGCCTTCAAGGCTGCATTTCCCAAATAATTTCATTCCAGATAAGCTTAAACATTTGTACCTTTTCCCCTCAAGCATTCTTAAAACCCTCAAAGTTCTGCAGTTGCTCCCTCTCCCATCCACATCTGAGTCCTTTTGCCCCTCTCTCCCTCCTCACACACATACTGCTGCTGTAACAAGAAAAACTTACCCACACAATGAGAGTAAAGGAAGCTTTCATTGCTTCATCTCAGTATTTGTTTCAGCTATTTCACATCCCTCTGTAGAATTCTTTCACTTTCCTGCAGCGCACTGGCTCTATCCCTCCAAGCAACAGACCATCCACAACCATCATGCACATTTCTCTCTTCAGAGTTCTGAGGAGGATTTTCTAAAGGTGAAACAGTAGAGGGGTCCCTACTCATGCAAAAAGCCAATTAAAGTTAAATGCTTAACTGCCATCTGTGCCTTTAAGAAAAATCTCTTAATTTTCCCCAGTGATCAATTTTTTTCACATGGGACCAATTTTGCTGTTATTGCTTAGGCAAAATTCCCATTGAAGTCCACGGGGAACTTTGCCTGAATACAAAATATGGAGCAAAACCCTGCACTTATTTGCATAGACCACAAATCACAAAGATCATGTCCTGATGCAAGTGATTTATCCTACGTGACAGCTAGTGCAACTGGGCTATTTTAAACCATGATTTGTTGTAAAATACTTCATGATATTTACCATTCAAAAAAGAGTCAATTGATTCTTTTTTCTTAAACTGGATTAGATTGAAAGATTCTGGCTGCTTTCCAAACCCATTAATTACTAAATGGTACATTTTCCACAGAAATGTTAAGCTATAAGTAGTTCTTCTGGAGCCAGTTAGCTTCTAGCTAAAATCAATTAAAGCTGGTAAAGATACATTTCTATGGTCAGGTCCCAAATACAGACACTTGTATTTATAGCATAGTGGATGCTGGTAAAATCCCCCAACATAAATGCAGTTGTACTAGCAAAACTGTGCTTTCACTGTTCATCTCATACAGGGGATAGATAGTAGGTGGGTTTATTATTCCAGGATAAGACCAGCTGTGTCAGTATGGTTGCACTCACACGACGCTCTGTTTCTGCTCCAGTAGCCTCAATTTTCTAGCCCCAAAGAAGCACTCTTTCTCCTATGGAGTACAAAGGGCAGGCAGTCTAAGCTCATTCCCATTTGTGAGGCCTTGTGGGGAACTGGGTCATGGAAATGATCCAGAAGAGAAATAATTTTGGGTGAGAACGAGGGAGAATCAAAAAAAAAACAAAGAGAATGGTGTTCTTTTCAACCAAATCACTTCCTTGCACCACACAATGCAGAGGGCGCTTCACAGCGTGAGAATGGTCCCCCTGCCAAGGTGGTCCGTGACTTTGGAAGTGAAAAGTCCCTGTGCTACAGACATTACCAGTGAGCTTAAGCTTCAATTCAAGTGACTCCAGTGCCCAGGCAGCACACATGCCAAAGCTGTGGCACTGGGACTTGGCCTGCTGAAGCCTCAGGAACAAAGAAAATCCTGCAGGCAGTCAAGGAGCTGACAGGCAGTGCTCCCTGCCCTAGAAACTCCACAACTCTGACAAGCACATGCAACCGCTCAACTGCTTTGAGGCAGGCAGAGAAGGGTTTGTACACAGTACACAAGTGTGGCCACGTGTGTAAGTTGCAAAGTGCTTTACCAGAGCTCTTGAAATTCTCCAGGAATTCCAAATTTGTGTAAGCCAGCAATGCAGCTAAAAAAAAACCAACCTAGGAATGCAGCTCTGCTTTCCCCCCACCCCCAGCTATTCCTTTGGCCTTATGCTGGCACAAATGCCACTCGGCCGTGTGGCGAAGCAGATTGGGAAACTGATCAAGCTGAGAACTCGCCTGGGATTTTGGCACCACACGGATGTTGTTATTTGTGAGAGGACCACCCTGCCTATGCAATCAGTGGGCAGCAGAGACCCAGCGCAGGCCAGCAGATGGAAGGCAGGCCTGTTGGGTCTCATTCAGGAACAGCCAACTTCTTGCGTTCATCCAAGCTCCCCAGAGACTCAGCTGTGAACAGGGAGTTCCAGTGAGCTTCACAGCATTTCTGAACTCTGAAAAAAAGGGTGCCTGGAACTCCACAGAGTACAAAATCTGTAAAAGCAGTCAATGATGATGTCTAGAACAAGAGGTGGTAGAATGAGAGATGAGAAACTGCCTTGAAACTTGAAGTCTCCTATCTGGACTCACTGATACAATCTGTAATTTTTTCCCAGCACTACAGGCAAATCAGTCCCGTAATTCCATTAGGAAATGAGCAAAGATAGGGAAAGTCAGTCATTCACTTCCACCAAAAAAGCATCTGGACCACTACATGAAGGCGCAGTAAATACTGAAAGGATGAAAAGACTCAGAGAAGAAATTGCAGTTTGTACTTTAGGACTAACAAATCAGTAAATTCCACTATTAAAACATGTAGTTGTGTTATGGTATTTAAGAGTAAATGGTTGCTGTTGGTTGAATTCTTCAAGGCATTAACTTCACAAAGAAATTAAAAGATGCTATTTGTACAATAAAATATACTTAAGGCTTATAAGCAACACATCTCTATCATGTATTTTTCAAATGTGTTTGTTTTCAGTACTTCATCAAAGTCCACATGAGATATATTTTGCTACACGCTCCAAGATGAGACAGGAGTGCAAGTGAAGTATGGATGAAAAAGCTGTTTTAGTATGAGAAAGCTTGCACAGCTCAGTGAAGGCAGGGGAAAAACAGAATCAAGGAGAAATAGGCAAAAAAAAAAAAGGAAGAAGAAAAAAAAACACAAAAAAGGAGATTTTAGAATGCCAGGAAGATGACTTCAAGCCAAAGAGAGATGGCCACAGCAGAAGAGACTGAGGGCATGGATGTGTGTTTGTTTCTTGATTTGTTTTTCCTAATGAGCAAAGGTTGTCTCATTAACTCTGGAGTTGAAGAAACAATCACCTCAAAGAGGAAGGCTTCATACAGGGGATTTTAAGCAGCAAGCAAGGCTGGTAACTTCGAGCTGTTCACATCATCCAAATCAGTGAGTCACACTTGGAGAGGCAGTAACTATGTCAGGTACTGGCTGGACTCTAAGCTTCCCCCTGGTCTGTAGGTAGCCAGTGTGAGGAGATGATCAGCCCCTGAAGCCCGGACCAAGCACGGAGAGCTGCAGGCAGACGATGGAGACTGGCTGTCATGCAGGCAGAAGTCAGTGCAGGCAGCTTGCCGTGGTGGCACATGGCCAGGCTCCCCCAGCCCTCATTAGCTGCTCCTGGCTTAAATAAACTCTGTGCAGTGATCCAAGGTTAAACAGCACAAGGGGAAGATCTTGTCAGAGCAGGCTGGTAACAGGGTGAGAAGTAACACTGCAGCCTGAGCTGTTCCTCTGGTCATGGACCAACTAAGCTCCTGTGAGAGCAACCGTGAATAGAAGCCCAGTTTGTTCCCATCAGTTTATACAAATAAGCCTCATTTTTAGGTGTCTGAGTGGCAGACATGGGCTGTGTAAGCACTTCCCTCACCACCTGAGACTGACTAAAAGAAAAGAGCAGTAGCCTCACTCCTACGTTCAGAAAACCCTTATCCTCCACAGAGAAAAGGGTTGAAGTTTGCAACATGTAAGTCACGGTAAACACTTTGACCGATGCAAGCTATTTTTTCATGCTCAGATATAAAATAAATAAAATCAAAATATCAAATTCCTCTAATTACTAAGGAAACCATTTCCTGCAGGCACTCCCTAAATAAATTCTTAGGAAAATCAGTTTTCTCCTCAGCTATAGCTGGCTAATCGTCATATGTCAGTTAACATATTTCTGGTTTTCCCTCCTGCTAATATTCTTGGAGAAAATATTATGATCCTTCATATTCTATCAGTATAAAAACCATTCCTATCAGTGGATGAGCTCAAATTGCCACCACTTAGGAAGAAAGGAATGCAAATGAGGAATACCAATTAACCCCTTTACAATTAAAAATATCTCTGTCTATTATAGCACCCATTAGTGATACTCTAGTTAATGGTCTGTCAACATTTCCATTAGACCTTTTCCCCCTACTCCCACACAGAACTAAATCCTAGCTAATCACCTTGAATATACCTCTATGGATTTACACAATACATATATACCGCTCCAATGAGGCAAAATATAGATTTCTCTGTTATCTTGAGCCATTAAATTCTCCCAAGTACCTGTTTTCCAATGTATCATACTAAGTACACTGTACTCTAAATATACTGAATAATTTTGCAGGATTTCTTTGTTTTCCAGTGTCACAAATACTTCATGTGCAAAAAACTCCAAGTAATTGCACAGACCTGTCCTAAATATACACTGTGAAAATTATAGAGTGAAGTTCAGTTCACAGCAGACTCCTTTTGCCCAATATACTTCACAGTATACCATCCTTTTTTTGCACTAGATGTGAGACAGCGTGTTACATTTGGTGCCACGTACTGTAATACCTAGAAATGACAGGGTGAATTGAGGACAAAGCTCCAGCCTTAATAGCTTAAGATCCCCTGGTATCCTTATGGTCAAACCACGTTCTCCACACTACTGTAATGTATTTGTGTGTGTGTGTGTCAAATCCATTACAAATGTACCACATTCATATATATTGCATTTGTTAGTCCTTTCAACTCTCAAAATACACTAAAGCATTTTATAGTATGCTCATGATCAACAATACATAGTTAAAGAGCTGTCATACAAGGAAGAATAAGAACTCTAACTGACACCCAGATGGAAAAAGGGAGATGTATGCAGCATGAATCCAAAGTTATACTTTAAACCTTATTTTCACTACAGGATTTCTCAGTAAATTTATGATGGTATTGTTTGGTGTCTATATGCATCTTGGCACTATTTCGAGCAATGAGCTTGCACATAGCTCAGCTATGCCAGGTTTTCCTGGCTTGTTTATAATCCCCAAATAGGAGATCCATAGCTCTGATGAAAACTAATTAAATACCTCTTGTACACAGACTATCCTTCAGAAAAAAAACCTGCACTCTTGCTCACCACAGTTAAGTGTTTAATACAGTGTGACTGGCTTTTGTTTGGACTTACTGTTTGCAAACTCTAATTAGACTAAATGAAAATGACTCACATTTTATATATTACAGCTGATAAAATGCTGGTGGAAAAACTGTGCCTATAAGCATACAAACCAATGCCACCACACTCATAAGTTCTAGAACCACGGCTTTCTGGCAGCCATGCAAAGATGTCCTTAGTTTTAGAGACTATTTGAATTTACAGTACCCCAAATTCATGAGGCTGCTGAAGATCAGACTATTTATACATATGTAATGCCAATTTTACTCAATGTATATGTAAGAATTCCACTACTTGTAGCATATATTGAACATCAGAGTGTTTTTCTTTATCATCTAAACTCGACCAAGTATTTGCTAAACTACTCCCATACAGAAAATAATAAGCAAAATGCAACAGAAGTTCCAGTTCACATCTTCCAATGTAAAGCTCCTATAAAACTGAATGCCTTCAACTTCCTGGGAAAAGGGCCTTGCACCACTAAAGGCCAACCACAGAATTACACCTCTCTGTAAAACAATCACTTGTCTGTAGAACAGCCCTGAAACACCAACTTTTTGCCCAGTCATATCAATAAGAAAAATAAATATTTTTTTTTCATAAATATTCAGCATTACACATAATATCAAGAATGGTGTGTTTAGCATTGTTCCAGGGTAAATGCAAGAAATAAACAGGAATAACCTTGGTAGCCTTGAGTTTACACATTTAAGGGCCAGTTACTTTGTCGTTTCTGTAAATATATCAAAGTAAAAACCTAGCAAAAAACTAAGACATAGGCTAGGGAAGATGGAGGGGTGGACAGGAAAATTAAAAATCAAATATGTTTATCTTGGCTCCATCATGCACAAAGCCAACAATAAAGTCTGAATGAGATGGAGATTTTTTTCTCCCATGCTATCAGTGCCATTTTACTTACTGTGAGACTGGGCTGAATAAACTGCTGGTGAAAGTAAGAATAAACATTTGATGCAATTGCTGTTACCTAGCCCAGTATAAAGAATCTGAAACACAACCTCACCTGTAAGAACAAGTCAAAGGGTAAGTGAATATTAAGGGGGCACCAAACAGAACCAATGAGAAATTCCAGGTGAGAAAACTCTTCTGTGAGAAATGGCCCTGCCTTGCTCTTGCTTTGGCAACTTAAAATAATTAAAAAAAAAGATATAAAAGAGAAGACATCAACATTTCTAGAAGGAGTTTGCTAGAAGGGCGAAAATGAAATGCAGGCTTGACTCAATTTTCCCACCTTTCTTGATATGCAACTTCTAAAAGGAAAGAGGAAATAAGGCTTCTGCCCTGGAAGGGGAGAGGCCTGGGAAAACACAGTATGGAGTATTTGTTGACTTGGAACAGAACAGAACCATAGCAAAAGGGATCCTGTCACCCAAAGACAGTAATGAGGCATTTCAGAGAATATATATTAACCTTAAATAATTAATCCTTTGCAGATTAATCCCTGAGAAAAAGGATCAAAAAGAAACACGTGAAGTAAACTTGTGGCTTGCCTGAACTCATTTCAGGTTTCTAAGATCTAAAACAGAAGCATTTTGAAAGCCAGACAGTCACCATGATGAAAGAAATTACAAATCAGCACATTTCCCCCAAATGTTTTGGCTTCCGTGAGTCAACATTTTCCAACTGAAAAATCATTTAATTAAAATCGCAATCAGATCCAACTTACATGAGGCATAGGAAATCAGGAATATCACTTGAGCATGAGATGTCCTGCTTTTGTGTGAGGGACATCTTTCACTTAAAGCTAGTGACTGTGGAGCAGTGGGCAGAAGTTACAGGCATTTCTGAGCTTTTTATTCTCAGGTGCCATTAACCATTTTTGATCACTAAAAGATCAACATCAGTGACTAAATAAGCAGGACACCCCCAAAATTAGACAGTGATACTTAGCCCTTTTATTATCTAGGTGAGACATTCAAAGTCCTCTTAAAACAGATAGCAGTGCATGCTTCTACCCACAGATCTACACAGATCAATTCTGATTCAACCCTCAGACAACTCTTTTCTGGAGGATCCTAACTTACACATTTTGCAGGAATGCCATGACAATGCTCTTTCCTTCATTATCAGGAGAATTCCATATTAGTACTGTTTCAAGGCTCTCTAGTGGCCAAAGCAAAACTTAAAAAAAAAAAAAATTTCTTTACCAACAAAAAAGAAAAGAAAAAAAAAGAAGGGGAAGAGGAAAACTTGCTTCTATTCTAACCCAAGAACAGCAACAATGTCGTAGCTCCTAAAATTCCATTACGTAAGTCTCCTATATTCCACGTAACTCAAACTATAACATGCAGTCAAAACGAGCTATGCAAACAAGGTGGCAGCAGGCACCAGGTCTGTTATTTTCCTTTGGCTGAATACCTCTGCCCTGCCCTAAGTGTTTAGAAGTCAGAACTAATGCCTCCGTATTTCTCTCACTGCATCCCTGTCCACAGTGACTTACACAAACTTGCCCCTTCAGCACACCATGCAGAATATTTAATAGAATTTTTATTCCCGCTTTCCAGATTGTTAAAAGCAACACTAAATAAGTAGCACAAAATTAGCAATGCTACATGTTCACAGTATTGGCAATTGTCAGCAAAATTCAGTGACAACAAAGGAGAAGAGAAAGAGGTCCAGTGAGTTATAGCTCCAAGGTGGTTTTCTCATAGAAGAACACACACGAGCTACGAAAGCTGCACGGGAAGTCTCCAGATCCCTGAGATCTTGTGCTCATTGTTCACTGAGCTTTGCTTTTTGTATTTGTCACAAACATACATTATCCATGAACACAGAATTGTCCCAGGCCAATATCTGGGAAGAAATAAAAAGGAAGCAGCTTGTGATATTTTGTCAGCTATAGTGACACACTGCTCAAAATGGGCACATCCAAGAAAAAAAAATTGAGTCTCTTCCTCTCCTTCCTTTACCCACACACTTCTCTAAGTTAAAGTGCACTAGCAATCTCAGATAGTTAATTCTTAATCTTTAGCAAAAGAGGCCTTGAAGTTTCTCATTTCCATAATTTAAACAACTCTGAGGACTCTTATCTGTGTGGGATTTTTTTCCTTAATCATTCCTGTGACTCATAAAGAGGATACAAAATAGTAGAAGGTGATGTGAACTCTTTGCCAGAATAGGCACTCCAGAATGAAAGTGGCATTACTGCTTCTTATCTGCTGCTTCTCATTATTAATCCGTTTCATGCCTCTTCATTGCCAAGATAGTCTAACATTTCTGATGCTTCATATTTTACTGAAGTTTAATTGCAGATAGCTTCAAGGAAGAAGAAAAAAAGGCAATAAAGACAGAAATGGGCTAAGGGATTTTTGCTTAAACAGTAAATGTTGTCACTGTACAATTTAATACGAATTAACTGGGAGGGTGACACAAAGGATTCAAAACAGACTTGACTGTAGGGATACATAGAACAGACATAGACTGACTTTCACATTAAGTAAGGTAGAGTCATTGAATGCATTTCCATCTGCTAAAGTAGAAGTGTTTTACCAATATAAATGAGAATATAAGAGGGTTCCCCAACAATAGTCTCAACAAATGAAGGAAGGAATGCAGTAAAGAACTCTGCATCTGGATTAAGCCTGACCAGTGGGAATTAACTGGCAGTTCCACGGTGGATTCATACAGAAATTCTAACAGCCAGCTCAAGAAAGCTCCTTCTTTTCTACCACTGGTCAGGACGATGTACTCAAATACTACTGTTGGCCACTTAAAAAAACAGTGCATGGGATGAGATACAGACAGTGGTGTTGAGGTGAAGTTATGACCATACTCTGCCCTGTAAGTGCAGACTACTGCTACCGTGTGAGACAACTGGCACAGGTCAAGAACTAAGAGCGAGTGAAAACTCTGTGCTTACTTAAAAGTAATTTCAAAACTCAACAATTTTTAATAATCCTTTATCTATTTGAAGCATAAATCTAAAGCTCTTAGAGGGGCCTATTTCTTTCGTAATATTTTCTCAGAGTGGTGAATCATCCCTGTACTGAAGAACAAGAATCAGATCTTGCATGTCTTCACACAGATTTAGCAATTTTACAATAAACCTTAATCCGTTTTTCACTCACCAAATCTTCCTTCAGAGCAGCATCTGGTATTGCTGTAATATATAACTGCTCTAAAAATATAGTGCTGTAGGCAGCAACTCTGACAGTGAAGACCTGATGGAACACCACCAGTCCAGCCCCCGCCATGTCTCATTTCTGCTCCTGCCTTATTTGCTCTCTCCATCAACGGGAGTAAAGTGTATAGGGCTGCACCCACTCACAGCCTTCCTCAGATACACAGTGACTTGCCAAAAATGTATTTACACTGTCTCACATACATCAAGAGTTCACAGCACTCCTGGGCAAACAGGCCAAAAGATGAGGGTTGTAAAAAAGCCTGAAAGAGACTCTACACGCCAGTTTTAGTGTACACCATTTAGTACCTTACATTTTGAATCTCAAGTGCTGGCAGTTTGGGACTTTAAACTCAATTATTAGTCTCAAGACAGGAAGGAGTGACTAGTTTCTAGCAGTAGCAAAGTGACTCTGCAAGCAAGTCCAGGCTAAGAGCACACAAAAACCAGCTCAACTTCATCTCCAAACTGAGACATATGTAGAGAAAAAAGGAAACAGGCCTGACTGGAGTTAACTGTAAACTCTGCAGCTTTCTCACACAACTCAGAGAAAGATAAACCATGCAGATTTCCATCAAGGGTCTTTTAAACCAAGATGGTAGAAAGAAAACAGCAGGTTCTGTTGAGGCACCATTCACATCCCTGGATATCTGATGGACACATTTTCCAAAGTTCCATTATCAGTGGCAGTAATTGATGCTGCCCTAATCTTCAGTCACTGCCTTCAAATGTGTGTCCTGACTATTAAAACTAGATACTACAGGAAATATTAAAAGGAAATTTTTCCATGAAAGCAGGAGGTTGGCAATGCAGTAACAATATGATGGTTACCCTTTTATGTATCAGATGAAAAATGCTGAATACCTGCAGGGAATTTCGCAGATTGCTCCAGGAGTTGGCTGGGGTTCTATAGAAGAACTGAGTTTTCACATGCCTCCACCATATTTTTCAGTTGTTGGTAGAGTCTACTTATCTACTCTCAAACTTTCCTGAACTGTTTTCACAACATGGTTCCAGGCAACAAGGACATCACTACAGATGAAGTTGAAAGAGTTACAGTATCAGCAAAACTTCATGCAACAGCTATCATACAACAGTGCTATCAGGAAAAGCTGAGACATGTTCAAAATGTTGCTAACAATATCCCTGTGCAGAACTTTAAAAAAACCAAACCAACCAACCTGCCAGACTTCAGGTTAGGACATCTGGCCAAAACGTGACCTTGTTTTTTTTAATTTGGGGCTAGGACCAATAAGTACTAAAACTTCCTTAACCACATTTTTGCCCAACTTTGATCTACTAAAAGATATGCAAAGCAAGTTCAGATTTACCAATGCAAAAGCAATAGAGAAGGGACTCTGGCTAACTAACAAAGGACTACAGCTAAGTGTATCTAAGGCACATATGTATGGCTGAATATTTTATTTTCATTTCAAACGCCAATATTCAGCCATCTGGCTTTCCTTGAGATATTTCATTTATGGTTTTTTTTTTTTTCTAATAGACACTCTTCAATAGTAAAGCATTAAAAATATAAAAGAAAACAAAACCACGTTCTTTAGTGTGAACCACCGCAGGCTACCAACTACCATTGTTAAACCTACATGAAACATAACATCAAGAAAGTTCCTACTTTCTGAAATGATCCTTTATTATTTAAAATATTAATTCCCTCTTTATCCTACTAAATGCTAGTCTTAATGGCCATATGGCTGGACATTTATAATTAACAGCTTTTACCTAAATAAATACAGTGCTTTGAATATTTAATAGATTTGTCCATTAAGAACCCTCAATGAAAGGTGAAAAAAGCTCTTTCTAAAATAAGAGCAGGGAGATACGAGCTGTAGGTTATATGTGATATTGACTGTTCCCACTGAACACGCACCACATGTCTGCACAGAAACTTCAGTGTAAAGCAGATAAAAACCCACATGAATTAAAAGGAGTTCCAGGTAACAAACAAATCACACGTGCAGATCTTGTATGCTGCAGAGGATCTGATAGCTTGAATTAGTCTTGGAGGCATCTGCACCCAAACATTAGTCTACAGCACAGCACCAAGAGGTCTCGTTTTTTGTCTGACTTTGTAATCTCACCACGGTGATTAAATGTGCTTTCTGTTTTTGCTATAATAACTGTGAAAGGCAGAGAATTACAGTAATTCCTCCAGTCTTCTCACCCTGGCATAGTATTGTGAACACTTCCAGTGGGACAGTGCATATTAGCGCTGCCTCATCGTGGCAGGGCTCTCAGTTTCCTCTATCCATACTGCCACAATGTTTTGCACTGTACTAGCAACCAAATTCCTGTTAGATTTCAACATCTACTCATTATTTCCTTTCCTTGTTTATATAAATTACCACAGCTTGTTATTTGTCAGGATTCATATCTGTGAATTTAATGGAACTGCACTTCTTAAAATCACCCACACTGTCAACAGCTCTAATTTGTTTATGTCAAATCAGTCTTTTTTTTCCCCCCCTCCTATTTACCCTTCTGTTTCATACCATTTATATTAGCTTGTCAGTTGAGATTTTATTTATTTATTTATTTGCTTTGGAAGGTTTGCTTCTGTGAAACCCTGATGGCAGAAGAACTGCACAACTCAAGGGACAAGTAATAAGATATAAATGCTTTCAACACCAGGCTGTTACTACTAATTCTGTCCTGGTCAAGTGCAACAGAAGTTCTGGACAGTTTCTTGCATTTTCAAGTAAAACAGATATGAGATGGATTAGGGGGGGGAAGGGGGGCTGTTTTTGTTTATTTGCACTTTTTTTCGGGGGGTGGCTTTGTCTTTTTATTACTGTTATTGTTATGTGAATTATTTTTAGCTCTACAGATGGCCTTTTCTTACGGTTTTAGTAGCCACTACCTTAGAAAATGCTTAAGAAACATACGACTTTTAAGTGAAAATGTAGGCACTTAAAGATTTTATTAACTCCTCCAAACACCAGCATTGTAATAACTGAGAAGGCTTGCAAGGCACCTGATCTTCCACAGCAATCTAAGCACTAGGACTTTATCTCAAAAAGGCATCATGTGACAGGACAAAGAAAATAGAAATATTCATTCAGTAACTACTCCTACATAGAACTTTGCAATGAGGTTACCACTAAGATATCAAAGCACGTATAAATTTTAATATGTACTGAGAAAAAATGAGAACCAGTGGTGTAATATTATATATACTGTGCTTGCTGCTGCAGAAACCCAAAGCAATGACATAGTCACAGTTTGCACTGATTTTTTAGGAAGGACTGAAATAAGCTGCAACACAGCAAAACAAAACCCAGTCCACAAAAAACTAGATGAATACTTGATTTTTTTCTTGTCCAGATTTAACATGAGTTTCTGCAAATATCTGAGGCTCTAATGGTTTAGAAGGGATTGGGAGGCAAGGGAAAAGCTCCAATATTTTGCTCAGCTGGGTCCCTGATCCTTAAAAACTGAATTACTGACCCAGAAGGTGTTCTGGTGGTTGTGCAGTGCTCAGTATTTCCAAGGGAAAAATACATTCAGCTCAAGCCATGCTTTTGAAGGGGCTTGTGCATAGTACCTCCACCTAGTCCATGGAGCAGCAGAGGCTGCATCACTCTTCCTGCTGTGGCCTTCCCCAAACAAAACTGTGCTGACAGCCCCATGTAACAAAGGCAGTTGAGCATCTGGGCTCTGCAGGCAAGAAAAAAACCTGCCCTTTCTCTTCTCCACTCATTCGTGCACTGTACCAATGTAATCAAGCACTAAGCTACTTTTGTCAGGGCTCTTAGCAGCAGCCTGGCACAACACCTCATTTGCTGGCCAACCTGCTTTTTAGACTTTTCACAATAGCTTAGCATTCTGAATGCTCAACACATCATATATTGCTATTGAGGTGTTTCTGACTTCCTTTTCATTTTGGGTACTGAATTTTTCCATTTGTAGCATGATTTACGTGCTGGCAATGCTTGAACAAAATTATTAATGGATTAAAATTATTTCTGGATGCTATGGCAGAGTTGTGTTTAGAAAGAGAACACAAGTCCCATATTTCAGTTGTCATGCTGAAACCAACAAAATCCCTTTATATCTGTTAGAACATTACTAGAATTTGTGTATTTTGACTTTCTGTAGCTTTTCTCCTAAAAAAAAAAATATCTTTAACTTCACAGCAACTATATTAGTGCAACTACTGTGTCATCAGTACCAAAAGAAATTGCTATTTTAGGAGCTCATAGATCTTTCCAGATTAAAAAGAAATAAAAATGCCTTGGGCTAAATTTAGCTCTCAAGATTTCAGTATTTATGATGGGAAAGAAGGGACTTTGAAATCCTGTGGCCTCTGAAGTCAGTGTGCTCACTTTCCAGATTTCAACAGGACAGGATTTCTGCTCATATTTGCTGAACTGAAAAAAAAAAAAGCTGCCATAATAATAACAAATATGTAGGATCAACAACATGCCTTCAGCTGTACATAAGGATAACAGGAACTAATTTTACCAACAATTCGAAACTAATTTAAGCCCTCAATGAGAAATATTCCGAGTACCTCAACCGAGAGCTGCAATCATCATTATTCTCCTTGCAGCAAACTGAGATGCGACTGATCCCATCTGCTCAGCCAATGAAGCCAGAAATCAAAGTTGAAATAATGCAAAATCTGGACTGTTTTTTATGCTTGTGTCAAGGATCTAAACTTTGGGAAAAAACTGAGTGGTTCTTGATCTTCTTAGTGAAGTTATAACTAAGATTTGAAAACCTGCACAATTAATTTAGTGAGACATTGAGATCTTCACTTGAAAAGATTCCACATGCTACATGATTCACTGAAAATAAACCTAGAAAAACTGTGTCATCCATTGCCCTGCTCCAAGTCATAATTCAACTCACACAGGTGCTTTTAACCTGTCATTAAAGGCTTCCAGTGATGGGAAACAGACCTTGTCCTTGTGAAACCTGCCCCAGCCTGAAAATTCACTGAGAGCAGAGTAAGGGGTTGTTAGCCAAGAGACAGAGTATGAGTTCAACTTTCTGTTTAGAACAAACTTTCACATACTCTAAATAATCTTCTCAAGTTCTCCTCATAGTTTGTGTTCTCTAAAAGAGAACAGTGATCAAACAGAGCTTGTGTTTTTGTGCACATCTTTCTGTAGAACACTTCTTAAAAGAGAACTTCCAGGACTCTAATAGCATCTTGCATATGATGAGTCTATTCATTCACCCAAGAGTAATTTGTTTGCCTTTTTCAAGCAGCAACATGGTACTGAAGCTTTACATTCAGTTTGTGGTCTGCTATCAAATATTTTCAGCAGTACTGCTGCCCAACCAATTTTTCTTCGTTCTATATTTGATCATTAATCTGCCTTTTTCTTCTTACATGCAGCATCACCTGGGTGAGCTTGGGTGAATCTGGAGGATGTGTCATCATTACTCACTGATTGCCTTCTAATGTTGTGTGGGAAATTACCGTTCTTGTAAACCGGTCTTTTACACAAATAGCCTACTTTATATCAGAAGCCAATGGTCCAGACAACCAAGTAAACAGCAATAATAGCTGTTCCCACAATAACTTTACTACTAATTCACATTAGCCTTACTAATGACTTTTCCTTTATTATCACTGTTCAATTGATATTAAGCACCAGTTAAGCCTCAGTTCTTCACCAACAGAACCCTGAGCAGATGGTGAGGACACATTAAAGTGATAAGGCCAGAGCTGGCAGTTCTAAGAGTATAAACCATATTCTGGGATAATCACTAAAAAGGAAATACTGCATTTATTTTTTGTCACTTCTGCTCTTCAGAGGGGAGTTACTCTGGATATACACTGTTCAAATTGAGACAAGAGCCCACTGGAGTCAATAATTTATATTTGTGTATATAACTAGACTGGTTAAGACAACAAACTGGCATCCATGCAGAAGCCTCAAACATAAAAAAAGCTTTGAGTTTTACACTGGGCAAGAACCAGAAGCATTACAGAAGGTTTACAAACTTGCCTCATCCACATGGCCTAACAGCTTGATAGTGCTGCAGCAGAGTCCTGAAGACATGAACTGCAAGGGGGTGAAAGTAACAGCACAGAGAAGAGAGCTCAAACCTTGCACTGAAAACCTTCCCCTATCAACATATGAGAGGTCTTTCAAGACAGAAAATCAAAGCTGCCTGGAAATGATGCTAACTACAGCAATTCACTGGCTTCTGCCAATTACAGACCTTGGCTTTTACACTTCACTGTAGCTACTGAGTTTTACATCCTCACAGCATCATTACAGATTTTGAGAAGACTTAGTCTATTATATTTCCAATGATACTGTTAGCTTATGTGGAGTCAAACAGGACCATAAAACAGGATGATCTGGCTCCTCATTGCAGAGACAACACATTAGAGGTACAAATATTTGTTTTGTTGCCTGTAATATGGCACTTCAGTGACCAATTGAAGGTTTGTAGCACAGTTGGCAGAGAACAATTCTATCCCATTGCCCATGCTGGTTACATATTCCTGTGCCTGTAGCAAAGGCTTCTTCTAAATTGGGTGTGTACGTGTGTATGTTGTTGTTCACCCACAATACCCAAGTTCATTTATATTCTCACAAACAGCACAAGAACAGCAGTCTGGTTATTTGGTTATCTTGCTGCTCTGTGAAATTTTCTAACTTGATCTATGCTCCTGCTTTAGATTCAGACATCTGCCACAGTTACCCCAGGAACTTTACCAGTTTGTGGGGTAGGAATATTGAAAAGGGGGGCATTTCAAATACCCTAACAATCAAAACAGTCAGGGCAGAAGAGTACTTTTGAGTATTTATATTTTAAAGTAAAAAGAATTTTAAATAGTTACTAGTTGCATAATTTGAAGTACTTTTTCTTCTTCATTTAACAGACAAAGTATTCACCTGAATCATCTAAGAGTTATATCTTGGTTCCAGCCAACTTCGTTGTTTTCTCTGACTAAATGGATGCAATGTACTACATGAAGAGATTCCTTGCCCATCAGTATACAATCCGGGCTGACACACAGCCCCTTGAAAATATTATATTTGATAACAATCATAGGGATTGATTAAATTGCCTCAGATAAGAGTATCTGCCTCCATGAGGTTAGCTGCTTACGCTAACACCATGTGGCAGTACTTACAAAGCAGATGAATTTGTGAAAATTTCCACAGAAATTTTGAGGATATAATAGCTATCTCATTTTGACTTGAGATTAAAACACTTCCCTACAACTGCTGAAGAGCATAGATGTATAAATACATTAAAGCCAACAATTTCTAGCTCCCTTTTCTGTTTAAAACTTGCTTAATTAAGGCATTTGTATTTCCACAAATTACTGCAAAGTGATTGACCCAGAGGTTGCTCTGAAATTTGCAGATGAAAGAATTTACACGAAATTCTTCTCAGCAGCTTTTTTCCAAGTTCATTTCATTTAAAAATATTTAAAAAATATTTTTTGATCATTATTGCTAAGTGAAATTGCTTTAGTTTGCCAGAATAAGAAAATACTATCTCACAATGAAACTGTTCCTTAAAGCTGATTAGGTTCTACTTCATAACAGCTCTAAGCATTCAGTTATCAGCAGTGACGCCCAAATAATCGTGCTGGACATTTACAATGAAGCAAAATTTACTTTAGAGCAAACAATTGCAAATGCAGCATGCTTTGAATATCCTAATGTCATTTTAAGTATTATTGCCTATTAGGAACAACAACAGCACAGCTGAAGCAGTTAATAGAAATGAACACAAGTCACAGTTTTAATTGCAGCCTTAGAGCCATATTCATTAGAGATGAGCATGTTCCCTTCACACTGCAAGTAGAATGTGTGCATATGAGATTTCAAAAGCAATACACATCTGCTCAGAATATGACTCCTGTCTTCTCATACCTATCTCATGTCTCTGATGAGGACAGGAATGCTTCTTCCCTAAACTTACCAGCTGTTTGAAACAGTAAACACCTTAAAAACAACAGCAAACACAAAAAACCCAACCAAACAAAAACCCAAACAAAACAAACAAAAAAAGTCCACAAGGCTTTAGAACAAGATTTAATTTTATGTACACATGTACATGGACCTGTACTGAATTCCTATTATTGCTGTATCTGTCACACTGTAAGAAATTGTGTATTTCCAGTACCAGATTTAAGAAAATTACACCTGCCAAGCAAAAATATTCTCAAACTCTCAGTACTATCCCTTGGAAATACAAGAAGACACTACATGATGTTGTTTCCTGTGCTGGTAGAGGTCAGCTATTTCACAGGGGTCATTTACATCTCTGGAGGAAAAACAGTGCTTGTAGAGCTCCTAACACCAATTTCTTAATGTCAGTTCACACAGCCTTCAAGGATACAACATCTTGTATGTTCCCTTAGAAGTCCCAAAGGAGAATTCTGGAACTACAGCGGGGAGCAGAGGGGCTAACTGGGAAACAAAATTCCTGGGAAGGGTGTATGAGCTTGAAAAGGATACAGTAAAGGATCAGAGTGAATGAAGTGGGAAACGTATTTGGCTCTTCTGAAACTATGTATGTCAGTCCATGACATCTGCTTAAAAAGGAAAAACTTTAAATGCAGATGTGGAACACAACACTTCTTAGTGTGAGCTGCTGAGTGCCCACAAGCAAATTCCAGCCTTCCAGTCACTGGACATTAGGGAGGATCGCTGACAATGGATACAGGGAAAGTAACAGACTGGCAATCTCTTCGAATGAGAAGAGATCAAACTTTGAGGATGCCAACTCACAAGCAGAAAGAAGGACTGAATGCAGCACAG
Organism: Cephalopterus ornatus; assembly: GCA_013396775.1. Classification (NCBI taxonomy): domain Eukaryota; kingdom Metazoa; phylum Chordata; class Aves; order Passeriformes; family Cotingidae; genus Cephalopterus; species Cephalopterus ornatus. The sequence continues at coordinate 1,141,367 of VZRE01019413.1, forward strand.
GCCAGAGACTCATTCCACCTCTCCTAGCTTTAAAAAGCCAATATGAAACTCCAGTGACCAAGGGATGCCTGAGTTTCACTTCACAGTTTATCTACAAATTGGACAACATAAGACTGTTACCCTACAATGGTCAAGTATTCCACACTGTCAGACAGCTACAAGAGAGTCCAATACAAAACGCTTCCATTGTTTAAGAGGAAGCATTATACAAGGAAAAGCAATTAATCAATGCAAGGCTTGTTTAATAAATACACAGAATCATAGAATCATTTAGGTTGGAAAAGACGCTTAAGATCATTAAGTCCAACCGTTAACCTGGCCCTGCCAAGTCCACAACTGAACTGTGTCCCCAAGTGCCACATCTACATGTGTTTTAAACACCTCCAGGGATGGTGACTCAACCGCTTCCCTGGACAGCCTATTCCAATACTTGACAACCCATTCCAGGAAGAAATTTTTCCTAGTATCTATTCTAGACCATCCCTGCTGCAGCTATATAACTCTACAGCATATTCTGCACTTGGAACTATAAAAAAAGGCTTCTCTTGATGATTCATTTTTAATTTTTTACTGAAAAACATGGCTAGATATCTTGCAAGGGTCAGTGCAGTCTGATGAATCCATATATTAACGATTACAGTAAATTGCATTAACATGTCATCCACATAAAGTATACTTTAAGGTTAAGACAGTATGGTTTGCCATTTATTAATTAGAAGACATGTTGAATAATTTTATTCCTTCAGAATGAACATTAGTTTTCTCATTTGAAACTCAGTGCAAACAAGAAAGGAAAATACAAACTGCAGATAAAATACGCAACATATGCTGAAATGAAATTTGGCTGCACTACCAAAACATTTCAATGACTTGCAATTTACTGGAGACAACAACTGCCAATTCCACCTAGTGAAAATAATTCCCTTCCTGTTACTACTTCAGCTGATAGTTGTATTGGCTTCACAGGTCCTGCCTATGTTTTGCCTTTGGGTCCAACCTCAATCACCCTTTAAAGGATGGTCTCTGAGGCAACAAAGATGTATTCAATTCTTAGATCCAGCTCTTCATCTTCGTTTATCCATAATGCACCTCCACCTGAACTGCTAAACAAGGAAATTATTCCAACGGTACCAGCACCACACACAAAATAGTAGAAATAGGCTGCAGCCCAACAGCTAAAGCTTTGCTCCTAAGCCCTTTGCCTTTCTGTCACTGTGTTCTAAAAAAATAGGAGTTGAACTCTTTGGCTACCAAAATCCTACTTGAAATTCTGACCTGAATTTTAGGCTCTCCCTCGTTTCTCTCGAGCCAGAAAGAAAAAAAAAAAAAGTAATTTAAAAAACCCACCTTAAACTACACTGGAGAATTTTCCTTCAGTGACACGGACCACACTCTGAGAGCACTAACCTATAGATCCTCCGTAATGACATTTAATATTCAGGAAAGCCATGGAACAATCCTGCCAACCAGTCTCTCTTTCTCCTGACGTTTTTCCAATAATGAACAGTGTCCATTTTATCCATATTTTATGGGGTTTTCTTGGGGCACGATTACAGTTTATTCAAGAGCAACAAGAATTGAGAAGGTTGCCGGTGCTCAATTACAGAAAGTACATCACAGACATCAAGCTTACACAGCCAGTGTTTGGAAACAGCCTCCTCTGGGAAGTCAGATTTCATTTTTCTCACTGCAAAACTGCAGTCTCACTTCCTCTCTCAGGAAGCCTGCCCACCTCCTCGACATACAGAAAGAAACCATACTTATAAATACAAAGGTGACACAGCTGCATCACAGAAAGAACCTGTCATTCTCACCCTCCACAGCCTTTCCCCTTCTCTTCACACCCATTTTTGACTGCAGCCTCCCAAGATGGAGAATTTTGCCTCGACATGAAGCACCAGACACTAAGTCTATGACACAGCATGAAAAGCAGCAACAGAAATTTCCAAATAGTGAAGTCAGAAAAAAGGCAAGAAAGAGGAATCCACAGTTAGAATCCATTTCCCAAGATGCTCCCTCATCAGTTTCCAGAGGGAGCTCTGCATCCCAAGAGGTGGGATGGCTGGGCCCCCTGCTGCTTCCCAAATAGCTCATTTAAGCATTTGCCTCCTGCTCCCATTCAAATGTAATGCACAAATGCACTCTCACCAGCACGGCACCCTCCAGATGGTACATGTCTGCTCTAACTTTTTGCACTGGAAGGACAATTTCCTCATTAAACCTGCATGACCTACAGCAAACTGATTTGGTGTCTTACTCCAGCCTAGATTTTTGGTCCCTTTTTGTCAAGGTTTATCAGATATTTCAGCCAGCAACCACTACTGCTTTTTATATAAAATGTAATAGCACACAGCAGCACAGTCTTTGAGAAATACTGGAAAGTAGAAGGGTAAGGCACCAAAGTGAAAAGAAAACAGACAGAAAAAATGGTGTTTACAATGAGTAATTCACAGACCTGAGGCGAGGGACACACAGCATGATATTCACAAACTACTGAAAAAGAAGCAATCTTTTCACTCAAGCCTCTCCATGAAGGCCTCGGGTCAGTATAAACAGAGGATTAAAAGCAGTTTGTTTAAGTGCTTAGCTTAATTAGAGCATAGGAATAGCTATCTTGGATCCTTCCCAGGCAAGTCATCGTCAGGGGTGCGGATGCAGTGCAAAAGTTTGTACTTGTAAGAAGCTGGGGATACATGTTCTCTTACAGAGACCTTTACATAAGAAAATTACTTCCAAACCAGGAAATGTAGGTGCTGTGGTCTTCTATTATGTCATCTCAAAGAGAGTCAAACCCTTAATTCTAGCCCAAACTCACCTTACAGCTTAATTATCTCACTTCATCCACAGGATTAAAGAAATTCTCTTTGTACTCAATAGTCTGCCCATCAGAATCAGAGAAAAGGAGGGGGAATTAAAAAAAAAAAAAAGCTAGACATAACCTACTCCCCCTTACAAGTTTTGGAGGTTTTTTATTTTTTAAAAAATATTAGGTGTCACGTCCTTCTAGGCAAAAACAGAGATGGATACATGGAGAACTAATTCAAAGGGCCGTAATATCATAGACTTCCCACTGCTTCTCAAGACAGTGAGGGAAAAGCAGTATGCAGTGAGGTGCTCTGCGGTCTTACAAGGATAACTAATAAATTGCAAAAAACACAGTTAAAGCCATCAGAAATGCTCATTCACAAAAGTTGCTAATACCTTATACCAGGGGCCCCTGCCCGTAAGGCATTGCACTTCCTCAGAGTAAACCTCTAGCTCTGGGCAGCCCACCTGTCCTGGTTTCCACCACCCCATCTCAGCCTCCACCTCCTGCTCACTTCAGGTCTGCTTCTTGTTACTCATTACTCACGGCACACACTGAATGGCAGAGGAAAAACGAACTTTGGGCGGAAAAAGTAGCAGGCAAAGCAACATAGGTAAAAAAAAAAAGGTGATAATGTTGACGCTATAAAGGCTATACTTGCATAGAATGCTTTCTCATGAAATAGGGTGAAGTCTCTTCCAATAAAAAAAAAATGATAATGTCTAAACTGAGTCTTTTGATCCTAAATGCTACCAAAAAGTACAGTCCAGAGAAGGGGGTTAGAGTTTGGGCCATCAAAGGCACTTCCTTATAAGGCAGCAACTGTTTTCACCCTCCCAGAGTGGAATAGCACCGCTCTGGGGGCTGGGATTTTTTAACTGCAAACCTCTCCTGCTCCACTCCCCTAAACATATCACTATGCTAAAAGTAAGATGCATCAAATACTACAGAGCGAGCGCCCTATGGCAGTGCCAAAAAGCCCTGCTCCTGCCCCGGAATTCGCCACTCTCCCCCTGCACTTCCAGAAGGCTCAAGCTGGACAAGCCGTTCCTGCTATCCCAGGGCCTGCTGACACCCCGGCCCGAAGCGCTGACCTACCTGGACACCGCAGCCGGCCACAGCCCTAGAGCCACCATCCTTTCGGACCCCCGGGCTGAACGCCCTGCCGCGGCTGCAGGACGCGGCCCCGCCCGCGGGGGCGGCCCCAGGTGCCGCCAGCGCTCCGTCGGGATGGGACAGGTGTGCGCGATCCTCCCGGGCGGGTCGTGCCCGAGGAGCATCCCCTAAGGGACAGGTGTGCGCGATCCTCCCGGGCGGGTCCTGCCCGAGGAGCATCCCCTAAGGGACAGGTGTGCGCGATCCTCCTGGGCGGGTCCTGCCCGAGGAGCAGCCCGTAAGAAGCCTCTGCCTTCTGCAGGGAAACAATTACATGAGCGCCGAGTCCTAGCTCAGCCTGGAGCCCGTTGCTGCCTGGAGCCCTGGACTGGGGGACAGGTTTCAGCTGGGTGCAGCCTGTGGGGGCACAAGTGATAGGGTGGCCGCTGTCCTTTGTGGTCCTGTAAAGGATTGTCTGTCCACGTCCAACAGAAGCCATCACTAAAAAGCAGTAAGTGAGTATAGGAATGAGGGAGACAAAGGTTTGCGGAGAGATTATGACTCATACTAAACCAAGTGGCCTAAAAGAAAAGTGGGAGCTTTTGGGTATGTTCACTATTCCTCCCAGTCCAGTGTGCCTGCCTCTGTGGAATGTGTGAGGAACAGGGTGGAAACACGAGACTTAAAAACACAGGTGATTGGCATTGCAGAGCAGGCCCTGGGAAACAAGACAAAGCAATCAGCAGAAGACACCTGGAAGCAGGAGCCTTATTTCAGTGTGTGCAGTTACCTGGGTTCACAGGCAGCTGAGTCAGTGTATTTTTTTCCTTCTGAAAGGCTCCATGGGATTGCTGAAGCCTGTTTGTGAGTAGTCTGTGTGTTTGTGTGTGTCTGTCACTTATGCCTTTACATGCACCCTTGGTCATGGCCACATAGAGGAGGTGTCATGCCAGCTGGACACTGGTTGGCACTGTCTGGATCTGTGGGGACAGATGGGGGTGTTCTCAGGTACCCAGCCCCAAGGCCTGGCTGTTGTGTGCCTGTTCTGCAGCACCAGAGTTGGATGCACAGTGAGTATCATGTACTGCTGGTGGGGGATTCCCTCGCCAAGACCTGCTCACACAGCGACCCGGCCTCATCCCACGCGGTTTATGGGATCACAGCTTGAGGCTGTGTGGCTGCAGGCTGTAATACCCGTCGGCTGCTGCTTCTGTAGTAATTCGAAGCCTTCCCCTGGCTCAAAGAAGGAGGGAATGAACAGGTGGTGAATGTCCCAAGAGTGAATACAAAGAACAATTCGCTTGTGACAGCCCCTCACTCACTGCTGAAAATTGAGTTGCTTAATGAGTGTTATTCTGTTAAGGGTTTTTTCTGCTTCATTTCTTGGGATCATTTGAGGATAATAATTGACAAAAGAATATGGGCTAGGGCTGTGCAATTGTTTTCATGGTTCCCTCTGCACAGTATTACAGTAACTGTTCTTTTATGTATTTTTATACTGGTTTTTTGGTGGCATAATGGATGATTCTGTCCTCATTTTTTTGAGAACCCTATTTGCCTCTGGCTTCTCCATAGAGGTTAAAGTGGAGAAGATTAGCCTTGTTTTCTGCTTCAGATGTAACGCTGTTTTCCTGTAAGCAGCTGTGAGCTGGACTGCAGAGTCAGTATTTCAATGTGTTTAAAAATGCAGAAGCTGCAATAAATGCAATTGAAAGGTTTGGTAACCATGAATGAAAGGGAACAAGCTTGTTACTGTGTCGTGCTTCCTCAGGGAAACTGCAAATGTGGAGCACTAGGTTAAGGAAAAAATGTGGGGGGTTTTATGGCTCTGTAGCACATATTCATAAGCAGCTGTAAAAGAAAGCACTAGGTATAAATAAAAAATACAGCATAACAGGGAACCCAGGAATAGAGTTTTACATGTACTTATAAAAACAAACAAAATAAAACCCCACTCTTTTTATTGGCAAGAAAAAAAAACCCCCCACTTATCATGGACAATAGGATTTACTACTGATCCAAAGGGGTTTGGGCAACAGTCAGAACTCTTTCGTGGGAGTAAACTGGGCAAGTCCACTTCCTTTCTGTTGATAAACTGCGAATTTCTTTGAATGGAGTTATGAAGAGTGTAAACTTACTATTCCTCTGATGCCCACAGCAATAGGCTTTTCAAAACATTTGACACACAATAAGTTACCTGAACAGTTTGGATATTTATGTAGTCAGTCACTTTCTTTTACAAGCGTATAAACACAAAGCACTTCGGTAGAATGTCTTCAGATGTTATTTATTTATATAGGAAGGCCTCTTAGAGGAAACATGATGAAAGAGAATGCCCTCGTGCTCCATACAGATAGAATTTATTATGTTATTAGACTTGGAATTCATTCTCTTAAACTGTAACTTTATCTTTGTTAAAAGAGAAAACAATCATGGGTATTGCAATCAGCAAAATGTCTTTCTCTGCATCCCATCCAGGGCTCTTGCTATAAGGCAGCTTCTCAGAAAAACACACTTTTGTGAAAGGGTCTTGGGGACGAGTAATTTATCTCAGAGAGGTGTGGAACTGCAGTAGAACATTTTAATGAGGCATTTTGGCTCGTGTCTGTCCACGCTGCTTAAAAATTGGCTGATCAGTTTTTATGACTTATGGGACATATTGCTGCCTGTCTTGTGAGAATATTTTTTATAATTATTTTTAGAGCGAATTGAGTGCTTATGAAAGGTGACAGGTTTATAGCTATAAACAGTGGGATTTTCAAGACACATGAGGGAAATCAAGAACCTAGAAATGCATGAAACAGGTCTTCAGATTTTAGTCTTATAGGGGACTGGGAGTTACAACCACGTTTTCTTTAGAGTACTTTAGATTTTTTCCAATATCTATTTCTTTTTCTAAGAAACAAAACCAGAAACCATTAAACATTGTTCTTAATGGTGTGGTTTCAACACATCTGTTTAGCAAAGACCTCTTTTGACTTTTGGGTGCATAGAGGATTGAGGTCTGTGTGATTCATAATGAGTCAGGCTGAACAGGGTCCTAAAGATCTAGAACTAGTCTCCAAAAAGTTGACATATGTGAAAATTTTTCACTTTCACAGAAGCATTCTGAACATCATGAATCAAAAAGAGCAGTGTGTTCTGACCCACTCCAATCTGCAGCAGCTTAATCATACTTTCCCTCTCTGTGCTTACAATTGACAATGATAATTTTCATTCCTTTTCTGTCTTTGGCTTTTTTGTTGTGGTTCGCAGTAGGAGCACTATTTGTGCATAGTACATCTTTGTTTTACTACAGGCCTGGTCAAATACTTTCAGGAAGTCATTTTGTGTCTCTAGCTCTGTTTCCTGCTCTGCAAAAGGATGAAAGTGCTATTGAATTGTAAAAACCTGTGCAATCTCCTTGTGAGAAACTAGTGATATTAAATGCTTTTTGATTTCTGGAAAATTATCACTGTAATGCTGCCAACTTGCTTTGTATATTGCAGGTCACTAGTTACTTGTATTGGTAAACATATTGTTGATTTGAGTTCTTGAAGATTTTCATAATATATAATATTTTTTCTCAATATAAATAATTGTTATGTATGTCTTATGTATCTTAAAAGAAATTGAGACACTTTATTCCTCTTTCTTCTATAGGGTATATACTAGTTGCAGGTCTTTGCTGTTATGCCCTGGTAACGTATTGAGAAATAGCATTAATAAATGCTCTTTTCATGACTGGATACATAAGAAGCTATTAGATTTTTTTTTTTCCATCTTCATTCATATTTGTTTTTATTAACTTCAGACATGCTGCAAATCCTCAATAAATAAATGTGTAGTCATAGGAGTACCTTATTTATGCTACACATACATATGTCTACAGGACGAGAGGAAATGGCCTCAAGCTGCACCAGGCTGGACATCAGGAAGAACTTCTTCATGGAAAGGGTTGTTCAGCATTGGAATGGGCAGCCCAGGGCGCTGGTGGATTCACCATTCCTGGCAGGGTTCAAAAAAACACTTGACATGGCACTTATTGCTATGGTTTAGTTGACAAGGTGATGTTTGGCCAAAGATTGGATTTGATAATCTTGGAGGTCTTTTCCAAACATTATAATTATATGAAATTCTATTGCTAAAAGAAGCATTAAAAAAATTATTTTTAAGCTACCTAAACTTACGTTCCAAGAATTGAAGGCCAATTTTAAAGTGATTCCTTTTCTTTTTATTTCATGCATGTGTTCTAGGTTTTGAGGTTGGGGACTCTTGTAATTCCTTTTCATGAGAGCAGAGTAACAGACTTAGTGGTGTCAAAGGTAGGAAAGTTCTCCTGAATGCCCAGTAAGAGAATTACTTTGCTAGTATGTGATACTGAGAGTTCTTCTCAGCCTAGTTCAGTAAGACTGAAGTGACTGTGTTTCAGCAGCTTCCCCAGAAACCATATTTTTATGGATTTCTAAATTTTACTTGCTGTTTCAAATATGTGTTCATTCTCATTCCATTAGTGCTATTCAATTAAAATTTTTCTCCATCGTGGTGTTTATTTTAAATAATTCATTTAGGCAGTCTTCTTGCTTTTTAGCCTTCACTTGGTCAAGCTGTAATATATTTAGTACACGTAATCTTTCTTCATTGGAATTGAAGTATGATATTCTACACAGAGAAATATGCATGCTTTTCAGCTGGCTGTCAGCATTGCCCTAGCACAGCATAAGCTTGCTGAGTTCTTTGAGAGACTGAGCCTTTAACTTTAGCAGAGCTGAGGTGCAATATGCCTGTAGGGATCATTTTTAGCTGCTTAATACATTTATGTTATTTGCTTAATACGTTTCTTTTATTTGGCAAGTTTTAGTTCTTGTCCACTCAAAGGGAAATTAACCCTTCACTTGTTTCTGTTTTTAATTTTAGGAAGCCTTTCTCTGTCTGACTGTTGTGTTGGGGAAGCAGTGGCTACGATGATATGATATTGTCATTGTTGTCAGATCTAGGTCATGTGGAGCAGGGTTTGTGTGCTTGCCTGGTGCTGGTGGGCTTTGCCTGCACAGCCCAGAATCACATCTGCCTTCGCTTGTGTGAATATTCCTGCATGCTCCTGATTAGCTTATAGTCTGTGTCTGCCCTCAGCTCTTGTCCAGTTTTATTATCAATTCATACCCGAAATCCTTGTCCCACTTATATACTGACAGGAAGGTTTTCAAGTGGAATAGTAGTTTTTTTATCCCAGGGAGTCCAAACATAATGTTTTTCTCCCTGCTTGACGTTTACGTTTGTGCCCCGTGTAAACTCTGCTTTCCCTTTTCTCCTCTACTCCCTTTACTACTGAATGATTTTCAGCCCTTATGTTATTCTCTAAGTACAACTTCTAGACATTTTTTAGAATTTTCTCAGAGGCTGAAAAAATAACAGAGGTATTTACATACCTGTATTATTCCCAGTAGATATTCTCTAAGCAGTGGATTCAAGATAAAGCAGTAAATGTTGAAATGGGTCATTTAGGCAGAAATAAATGGGGGAGGAGGAAGTGCCCCCTAGCCATTTTTTGCTGTAACTTACCTGTTTACATGACCAGTGTTCAGCAAGGATTTCATCTCTTCCATAGTGAATAGCAACTATTTTTTTAAAATTTGTATCTTCTATATATTTTTTGACTTTTGGCTTTGATGTCTATTTTGGGGTTTTGCAGTAAGATTTTTTTTTTTTAAGTAGGGATTAGTAATTTACCTGTCAAACAAACAGTTAAGCTTGCAAAAAGATGGGCACAATAGCTCCACTGCAGCCTATTAAAACACTATCTTCTCTGAGTATCATCTTCTATTCTTCATAGGATTTTTAGAAGCTTTTGAAGCTAGTGATTTTGGAAAAACTGCCCAGGTTACAGAGCTAAGGGAACTGTATATTTCATAGAATTTTTTAGTTCATTTATTTCCACTGCTCTGGTCTTCCCAGTAACTGGAGCATAAGGAATCATACTCTACCTTAATGCATCAGAGGGAATACTTTTAATTTATCTTTAGTTTGTCAAAAGGCAGCGATGAAAAATTGAAAACCATTACTTATTCTGGGGAATAAATCCTCACAAAATATTGTGAAGAAATCATTGAGGGATTAGCTAGTCAAAACATTCTTGAGTGCAGGCAGAACTCCCTTCACCCAGAAACTTATTTCTGGTTGAGGGATGTGTACTCCCTTTTCTTCATTTATTTTTTAAGATTCTTAATCAGCTTGTACTTGTAAGTCCCTATGATAATAAAGTCTGTTTCCATACAACTGTGAATGAAATGACACACCTACTCATGCTGTAGTAACAGCAAAATGTGATCAATAGATTTTTTTTCTTCCAGCTTGTGTTGAGTAACCCATAAGCAATTTTTTAAGCTGCACTTTCTTCCCTACAGACAGCAGAAACCAGAAAAACCCCAATGATCATTGAATCATTAAGTGATTTTTAGACATATTTAAATTTCAGGACAGAGACATATTAAAAGATCTTGGGATTCTCAAACTATTTTAATCTTTGTCCCATGGTTGCAGTGGATCTGTATGCAAAACAATTACTGTTGGAGGCATGGCAAGAAGAGACAAGAAATCCTTTCCCAGTTTCAGTATAATCACAGCAATCTCCAGCATGGCAAATATTTATGCTGTAAGGATTTGGGATGTACTTTTTCTCGAATTTCACTGTCCCTTGCTGAACTTAGGCTTTAGAGCACCTTTCAGATAATATGTTCCTGGTGAATGGAGGCTCCTGTCCTGCTGAAACTGATCTGCTGGAAGGCTTCAAATTTTGCAGAACCAGCTAGAGTGTAAAGCTGCCCTTGGAGATAAGTTTTGCTTAGTTTCATAAATTCAAACACCCCTGGAATTACGAAATTCACTACCAAACCTGCGGGTTGGAAAGTGTCATTGATTTGATGGCTAACCTCCAGTTAGTTGTCTATAACCCTTTGCAGACTGGTTGAGCAGCAGCAAACTACCTGCATCCCAATCAATTGTCTGCCTGGGAAATTAAGATTTCTTATGTGTTTCCAGAAAGTTTTGCCTTTGAAATCCCATTATGGCCACTAAGAAGGCTGGGTTTTAATTGGTAGACGGAGCATTGTCATTACAGTGTTTCTAAAGCACAGCAGTGTGTGCTTGTCAAGAATTCATGATCCATCCTGGTGAAGCAGGATTTGGGGGACAGTGATTAATGATGTGCCAGGATGACATTGCAAGGAAAGATTAAGCATTTATAAAACAACTAAATAGTGACAAAGGAAAGGTTCTGACTGTTGTGTAAGGGTATTTGCAAGTTGAGTAGAGCATGAAAGCAAATTAGTTTTTTAAAATATCAAGACACTGTGTGTTGGGAAGAGGACTGTGGAAATAGAATCAGACCTCTATGAACCATTATGAAGAAATGAGAAATGGTTTTCTCTTAGTGCGTATTATGGCCAGTGGAAATGCTGTAGTTCTTTAGGGACACTCTTTTCCTCCACAAATTTTTTCATCTAAAGGCATTTTGCAGCTTGATCTCTGTGTATCTAAAATATAACACTTCTACCTTTTCTTTCTGCCTCCAGAGGTGGAAACAGGCACAGAGTGGAATTAGCAGCAGTGTATTATAATGATAATCTTTATGACACTACCATTTTTTTTTCCTTCTGTAGGTGAGAGGAAGAGTGACATATCACAGGCTTTGGTATATTGTAAAAAGACCAGTATCTTTGCAGAGATGCCCATGCACAGAAAAATGGAACAGTTCTGTTGTGATTTCTATGAATTTCTGTGATACCTTTTTGAGTCAAAGTCACACAGTGATTGAGTTCAACAAAATGTTCTAATTTTATAAAAACAGCAGACCAAAACGGATCAGTCTAGAATAATCATCTGTAATTTAAGTACATGGGGGTTTTAAATTTTTCATCTCATTCAAGGCAAAACATATATGATTGACAAAAATGGAAATCTCCCTTCACTATCTGCACTACTACTGTGCTAGCCTTAGGTGGTTTTTGGGCCCCTCCGTAAATTGGTGTTTGAGCAGTTAAAACTCAAAGCACTAACTGGCAAAATCTCTGATTCGCCTGCTCTCGTTTCCCTGTTTACAATTTTGCAAAGCAGCCAGAGAGTTTCATGCAGCACTGCATATAACTGCAGAGATCCCTCCCTGGTTGCTTTTTACATCCTCCCAAGGATAATGGAAATCAGCAGAGAAGGGATAGGGCTTGCTCAGTTTGCTCCAAGAAGTGGAACCAGTGTATTTGGTGAAAACAAGGGATGTAAAAAGAATGGATTCTCATTCTCTGCCAAACTTGAACCCATACGAAACAGAGTTGCTTCAACCGATAGAGGATACAGGAAAGGTGGTTTTTTTCCATTTCTAAGTGTGGAGGTGTCCAGATAAAAACATATGTTTCCTGACTTCCCCACCATCTGTTCTAACCTTTGTGTGTACTTCTTGTGTCTGTAGGGAATAGAAGTGCTAACTTCCAATCTAGGTAGCTAGCAGCTTTGCACATGGTGTCAAACTGACACCTTTTGACTTGAAACCTGGTTAGAGGAAATAAAGAGGCTTGGTGACAAATGTTCCACCCTTTTATAAGGGAAATGCTTTAGTTTTCATGGCTGGGAAGTTTTCCAGGCCTTCACTATGAGCTTTTGGCAGAGTAGACCATGAGTAATTACTTACTGATTTCCTTCAGCAAACTGTTCAGCTCATAAGAAAAATAATATGACTTTGATGATTTGAAGAAGGTGCACAGTAACAGTTGGGACATCAGATTCTGTTGTGTAACAGCAATCCTGAAAGATCTGAGACCAGGAACTAAATTTTTTTATTAACAAAAGTGGCCTACATGTGAAAGTTCTTTCGGGACAGAAAGTGAGAGCATTTTGCAATGTCTTCAAGTCACATTTAAATTCAGCAACTGCTGATAAGCTCCAAAGAGTGGATGTTTTGGAAGCTGAAGGATAGGAAGGGGAAATGGGTGAATTATAAGCTATGAAAAACTAACTTGGTGGTCAGAGTGAAGCATTTACACCATTTAAATGGTCCAAAGCCTAATCTAGTTCTGTTATCTCAAAGGTAGAACACAGCTTTTTTCCAGATGACCTGGTGCATTGAGATCTACAGCAGGACTTGAAGATTAGTTTTGCTTTTTTAGAAGATAGGAAATTTCTTTTTTAATCATAAAGGACTGATTGCTTTGCATTGATCAGACATAATGGATAGCAAGTCCAAGCTGACGTAGTAGTCTTTGCCTCTACCCTCTTCAGTGATAGGATTATATGACCCCTTTAAAAATATGAGCAAGCCTAGGTGCAGTTTATCAGTAGTTCTTATAAAACAAAATTCTCTTTTTCATTACTCACGGAAATGATGATATTTTCTTTTATTTCCATAGCTGTACCACTTGACTGCTAAACCTAAATGCTCAAGATCATTTTTATGTACTATATAGAAATAAATCATTTGTAAATTAAATCATTACTATATCTGTCTCCTATGACAACTGAGTCATTTGCAGCTGTGCATAATGATAATTGACACTAAAAGCCAAGGATGATTTAAGTGAAATGACAAACACTCCTGCAATAGTAAAGTACTGTGTATTTTAAAATGTGGGTAACCTAGACACGTGCATAGCTGCACAATTCTAATTTAACATGAGGAACTTAAAGGCATCTTTATAAAGTCAGTACATGAGAGAAGGGTTTTTTTGTATCTTGCATGTTGAATAACCCACATTTTTGCACTTATAAATATTCATGTTTTGTATGAGTATGAAATATCCATAATCTGTATAGAAATTTGTAAAGACAAGAGAAGATCAAACGAGTCGAAAATGGAGCTTGAGCCCATGAGTGCTGGTCCTGTGCCTGCAATGGTAGCCACAATAGTGGAAAGGAAGGAGTCAGTCTCAGAGGATTCAGACTAATTCCCCAAGTTCTCAGTTGGTGGATTCTTCTCCTCAACGTGTTTGACTTCCAGAAAACACCTTATTGGTAATTGCTGGCACATGGGGAATAAAACATACAATTTTGTTCTATAAAGAAGTGATGAATTTGGGTTGCTTATCTCTGTATTTTTGTGGATGTGTACTTTTGGAGCTAGTCACCTGTTTATCAGGTGAATTCAGGTATTCCTTTGGGTTCCTTACACTTTGATCTTATCTTTTTTTATTGGCTACATAATTTCCACTGAGGAAGGTTCAGACTTCAAGTGGGAGTACAGTGCCTCTGCTAGCCTTTTTGTCTCCAATTTTTCCCTACCTTTGCAATTTTTGTGTATTAAAAGCAGCACAGTTGGTGATGATCATTGGGTTGCTTGGATACGGTACATAGAAAATGCTCTTGCTTCTGAGCACCTCATCTCTCTTTGCTTGTTGGAACTTGGCAGTGCCTAAAGGATCCAATTCTTTTTTGCACAAGTGTAAGTCGAGGGTAGCTCCTCTGAGGACAAGGTGTTACCTGCTAAGAAAATCAGGAACAAGGTGCCCTGCTGCATTCACAGGTCCCCTCTCCTTTTGCAGCTCCTCCATCCACTGCCCAGCAAGTGACTTTTTGCAGCTCCTCCATCTGCTGTGACGTATTATTGTCTGTAATCTCAGGGCCTGATTTTATCTCAGGGCAAGGTGCTTGGTGGCTGTGAACCCAATCCTGGTTTTTTTGTTTTGTTCTCAAGCTGTCACTTATTTTTACCCTGCTTACTGAGTCAGATTTGACCCTGAGAAGAGAGAGAGGAGGGGCAGCAGGATAGGGAATCAAAGAATCAGAGACCCTTAGAAGAAAGCAACCAGAGCAAGCTCTTCAACCTAATCACTGCAGTAGAGAATTGGGGATGGGCTACCAAGAAATGCTGAGGAAAGATATGGTTTCCTAAGAGCCTGCTTTGTGCCTCACAAGATATTGAAGTTAGGGTTAAAATCCAGCCTTGGAGTCTGAAAACAGGAAAGCCAAGGGGAGATACACATTATATTTCCCTGTGGTTTAGAGTGAGAATGCATAACCTACAGCCTGTGGGCCAAAGCTGGCCACTAGCCCAATTAATCTGGCTGATTTTTGCAACCCTTTTTTCTCATAGGTTTTTTAGATGTGAACATGAAATTTTTTCAGGACTTGATTCCTGCTGCCTTCTTTCTTGAATCTTTCTGGCCCCTTCCCTGTTGCTTGACTCCAGGAGGTCCTGGGATGACTTGTCACTGATCCACAATTCTTGCAGATTTTCCCAGGCTTGGGCCCTGGAAAGGGGCATTTCTGAAGTAGAACTTTACTTTTTCTTCCATTATTTTTGTTGTAGGTGATAGCATTTGGACAAATTACCTATACTATTGAAATTGCTGGGTTTTATGGAAAGATTATACACGTACATGGCATTTGTTTGAAAGCCATTTTACTTCTGGTTATAATGTTCACGCCAGCCTAATTAAAAGCTGTTTTCCTGATGGAATATTGCATTGTCTCAGCCAAATAATTAGATTGGTTGATGACCTGTGACATACAGTTTCTTTGCATTTGTAGCTTGTTTTTTGTGAGCACGACTTTGTTTCAGGTCTGTCAACAGATGAAAACTTGAGTGCAGTCAGTGACCACTCCTGCGTGTCTGTGGGAGATGGTGGGCATGACTCCTGAGGGTCTGGAGCTCTTGGTCGGGTGGGGCTTCAAAAAATGTTGAGCTACTGCGGTGTGTTTGATTTTACATTTGCGAAAAGAGCTGGTGTTTCTCTCTTCCCACATTTCTATTCTTTCCCCTTCAAAATCAAACTCTAATGTTTTATTAAATGAAATCTAATTACTCTGGCTGAATGCGTACCCTTTATTTTATTGAAAAGGAGAAAAACTATAAAAGAAAAGTAATTATGTGAGGAATGTAATTATGTGCCTCATGAGCAGTGCTGCTTCTTTCAAAGCTTGGGTGCTCTTTCCATTGTATTTTTTTCCTCTAATTCTTTTTTCTATCTGAGCTGGACTTGAGACAGGACTGAAGGTAATGGGAAAGGTTTGTGCAGATTCTGGGGCTTGGCTCTCAAGATGCACAATAACCAGCACAACTCAAAGCTTCCTGTAAACCCAAGGAGGAAGCCTAAAGAGCACAAGTGCACCAAAATTAAGCCATATTGTATGTGTGCTGCAAAGCAGATGCTCTGGCCCATCTGCTATGCTTTTCTAGTGGCATAACACATTTGGCATGGGCCACCTTGCACCATGTGAAATGCTCTCTTCTGTCCAGCCTGAGAGTGAACCAGCTGCAGCACAGGGAGGGAATCATCGATCACTGTGCCCCATGATGCCGAGTGTGTGCACCATGTTGGGCAGCGCCAGCAGGAGGGAGACTGTGTTAGACCCCTGTCCGCACAGAAGACTTGCTGTGGGCCAAACCTTCTGCTTTCTCCATTAGCTGACACCTGGGGCTTGGTGTCCTATGGGCAAGGCCCAGAGTTTTCACACCAGGTGCAAGCTCCAGAAGTGCCAGGCTGGTTGTGTGTGGGCTTTGGCTGTTTCCTGTCTTGTTTGATTTGTAAAATGAATGATAGAAGGAAAGCACACTTCTCCTAACGGGATGTGTGCCTACATGTGCTGAGGAGTGGTTGTTGACAATTTTGGCAACATTTATCACTTTTTATTCCATCTTAATATACAATATTATCAAATCATGGGTTTCACTGCTCAACTTCCTTTTCAAACTGGGAGAAAGGGACCGCTGGTTTCAGTGAGGCATTTTGCAGCAGAAAATGCTCCAATTCAGTCTGAGAATAATTTGGGCATCAGTTTCAGCATACAAGTTTATTTTATTATATACTTTTATTTTTAAATGAGACTGTCTTTCATAAAAATGGATTTGTCACAAATACAGTCTCCTCCCCCCCGCCCCTCTGCTGTTTTCAGTAGCATTAAGATGATGCAAGTTGATAACTTGGCCTGTGTAGAAATACTGTTCAGCGAGGGATTTATTATTCATGTTTGGTACTGGCACTAAGGTTTCAGAACATGCACCAGTGTCAGGATTTTTAACTGTCTTAAAAAGTATTCTCACCCTAACAGAGATACCTGATACTGCACTGGAAGGATTCAGTCTTCAAATCCTAGAAATGGGTGAATTATTTCATTGGTTTTTGGGAGGATTCAAGTGAGATCTTGTCTTCATTGGTTGCAGATGCGATAACTTAACACAGGGGAAGGAGAAATCACTTTCCAGTCCATCCCGTTATGCCTTAGAATTGAGAATGGATCAAAGAAAATGTCTAAACTTACAATGCATGATGAACAGTCCTATACAGCTACATTATTTGTGAAGTCTTGTATAATGCAGTGTAACTAGGGAAGTCAAGAATATACAAGAGAAAAAATATTTTTTCCAATAGCTTAACTGAGAATATTCATTTCTTATTTGTCTTCATTACCAGTGAACAATATGTAGATATATTATTTTTATTATTAAGGACCTTCCTTTAGGGAAATGTGGAAATGCCAATTTTAACTTTATTTTAACCTAGAATTATTTTTAGAACCTAAATAAACTTTACCCGAACTTTTCCTTGAGTCAGTAAGTGATCACTTCAGATAAAAGCAAGAAATCAACCAGAAAATGGTATAGAAGTGGATTACTTTGGGTTTCCCTTAAAGTACCATTAAAAAAAATTATGTACTCAAAAGCTTTCTAAGAATCATTAAATATTTAAAGTTAGTTCATTAGGAGTAAAAAAAGATAATTAAGAATTTAAGTCTTTAAATCCTTTTATCTGCTCTGATGTGAACTTGAGTGTTTAATCAGAGAAACCCTTGGATGCTTGTTGCTGATGCACCTGTCAGCTTTCCTTACCAGTGTAGAAAGCACAGTAAGTAAGGCTAATTTCTCAAACTGATAGTCACTTTGAAATCAGGGTGTTGAAATGAATCTTCAAAAGGTTTTATTTTATTTTAATATTATTTTAAAAGAATATGAAAAGAATAAGCTGGTTGGTATTTAGAGAACGGTTTGATTAGGAAATTTTCTTGAGCACTTCATCTGTGACATTCTTGCTCTGTTCTAGGAAAAGAACTAAACCAGAAGAGAGGAGTAAAGAAAAGGAGGGTAGAGCCAGCTCCATAAGGAATGCAAAGTTTTGTAAAATAGAGGGTTTGAAGATGTCACGAAGTGATAACCTACCAGTATGGATTGTGCACAGGGCAGGCAAAGGGGAGTCAAACACTGAACAGTATTTTGATATGACACTCGTAAGGGGTGCAAGACTTTGTTGCAGGAAAGCTGCAATTCTTTTAAAGGCCTGCTGATCTGTAATCCTCACACAAACACAGCTCCCACTGACCTCAACCAGCCACAGACACCTGACAGTCCCAAGCTGCAGTGGCACAGAAATCCTCTTGCAATGTCTGGGTGTGCCTTCTGCTTCTTTGCTTGCTTTGTGTTTCAGGCTTGCAGCTTGCCTGCTCAGCAGGACCTGCTTTGTGCTGTGTACCACCAGTGTGGTGATTAACTTGCTTACTTCAGAGTGTCACAGTATACAGTTTTCCAATTAAGAACCGACTATTAAACAAGTTAAATTGCTGCTCTGACCTTGCTGTGAAAAGCCACGGGGTAGCCCTGATGCAGCTTTGTGTGTCAGGATTTGTCTCTTCACAGTGAAAGCTTAGGTATCAAAGCAAATCTGTGAGAAGGATGGAAACCAAGACCCAGCTATATAGAATCCCTTTACCTTTTTTTCCTGAAAGAGTCTTTGTTTCTCTATTCTATTCTCTATTTCCCTACATGAGGGGATTTTTTTTTCCCCAGGCTAGTTTTTTCATCAGAAATATGTCTTCTATTTTTGGATAAGGTTGTATAGATATATTACTATATGATGTATAAAATATCGTCAAATCATAATGACAGCTAACAAAAAAAATTAGCCTAGAGGTTTTTGCTAGGTACTAGACTCCTCGAGCCACAAGTAGGATAAAACCATAGCAGAGTGAGTCTTCAAGCGACAGCTGATATAAGAGGGAGGCAAGCACAGGAACTGCAGTAAGAAAACTGAGTATTTCGACTTAGAAAATTTTCATTTTGAAATTTGTCAAAATTTCAAATGTTTCAGTTAGGGCCAACTTCTATCTGTGTAAGTTCCCGCAGCAGAGCCACTGGCTGGCACCTAGAAAAATGTGTACTATTTGTAGAGCAATGTCTTCAATAATTCTGCCAGTCAGATGACCCAACTTCTGTAGAGACTTCTAGGAATTCTGAGTATAATTGCCTTTCATTTTTAGTTGATAACACTCTTTCATGCAGACCCTTGGAGCAGTCATTTCAAACTGAGTCCTGCCAAACTTAACACACAGAGTTGGCTCTCCTGAATCAGATATACAAGTCATGTGTGTTTAAACTGTGCTGCTCAGAGCACCTCGCTATGTGTGGTACAGAGTGGGGGAAGGGCAATAAATGATAGCAGAAAAGAAGAAAATGGGCCTAAAAGTGCCTTTGACTACACAAACGGCAGGAGAAAAGCTGGCATATGAAAAGATTTCCCCATTACTGCTTGCTGAAGTAAACAGAGCAGTGGTGACAGAAACTGTATAGATTTGTGTTCTTTCCTCATTATCCGCTCCTATTTCTGACGAGAACATCCTCAAACTGCACAGTAGGCAAAACCCCTGTTGTGTGCCAGGCACTTGGAGCTGCTAATGAATGCTGATATAGGAGAAGTGCTCCAGTAATTTTTTCATGTAAATGGGATCGACAGTAGGTCAGAGGCAAACATGAAAAGGAAGGCAGACATTTAAAGAGAATAATTTAGTGAGATAATTTGTATAATATTCTATTCCTTTCATACACTAAAAGAAAAGCCTCTGAAAAATATAAATGAGAGAGGAGACTGCAACAGTCTGTCTGGGAAAGCTACAAGCTCTGTATAAGAAGGTGACATTTAAATC
This sequence comes from Cephalopterus ornatus, assembly GCA_013396775.1. NCBI lineage: Eukaryota > Metazoa > Chordata > Aves > Passeriformes > Cotingidae > Cephalopterus > Cephalopterus ornatus. Next base: position 1,161,141 of record VZRE01019413.1, read on the forward strand.
AATTAGATAACTATCACATGAGATAACCAGGCTTTCAGCTGAGTTTCAGTGGGCAATAGCACTGCTTTGTCTGCCCCTTTCATTCCCCTGCCCTCCAATCTAATATGTGAAAGAGAGAAAAATGAGGTTTGGGGCATGTCACTCTCACTCAAGCCTGCCATAGTCAGGTGATATGAATTGCACACTATGAGCCCTGTCTTAAGTCAATAACTAGTCAGATCCTCATCTGGTACAGGACACTTAACCCTGGGGAGGTCATCAGAACATCACTGCGAGTGAGCAGCTTTGTCCTGTCTTATGTTCCCTGATGGGTAGAACAGATTTTGAACCTCTGATTTGTCATTCAGCAGATGGTTTCTGAGATCACCTTCCACACTAACTTTGTCCCCCAGTGTGCAGCAACACAGGTATTTGCTCTAAAGCAACCCAAGGGGGTCCAGAGTACCTAAGGAAGGATGTAGCTGTGTAAATCAGTTTCATCATTAAAGATACCTATAAAGGGCTACCTGGAAAGGGATATGTTTAAAGACAAGATTTTGTCCTCCTCTCTAAGACTATTTATGCTCAAAATCAGTAGTTGCTTTTTATAAGAATTTGGTTCCTTAGGTCTATGGAGAAAGAAATGTCATTGCAATGCTATTTTATGTTTTGCAACATTTTCTGTTGGTATGTGTAATCACACCAGGTTTTTTTTCTAAACAAAATCTGTGTGCTTTAAGCATTGCACAAAGTAGCTGAAGGTTAGTATTTAGAGCTTCAAAATATACAAGTCTCCTTGAAAACGGGAAGGTGACTAGTTCTGTGATTGTGTCTCTACAAAATTCGAAGTTATTCTGATTAGATCTTTTAATGATCAGAATAATTGCCTTTAGCTGCCTTATACTTAATGTCTATGTTCTGCATTAATATGCAGGTGAACTAAGTACATAACTCCCTGATGCTTTGAAATGATTGCAGCCCTTAATGTTTAAGAGCCTGTTTCTGAGAGATACTGAGTGCCTTCGCTTTTGTTGACTGCAGTGTGTGTTCAAAGAGCTTAGAGCTTCTCAAGGAACTGCCTCAAAATCTCACTGAATCGAGACCTGAAAATGTTCAGACTAAGCCACAAAAGAAAGAAAGCAGTCTTAGGACATGACCTGAGTGAACCCTGCAGGGGTCAGTTTGTTACGGATTCTTTTAAACAAGTGCCTGGACAGAAAGTTGATATCACATCAATCCATGAACATTCGATTTCAAATTACAGTGCCCCAAGGAATGCAGCATTCCCCCCAGGAGAACATTCTTTCCTCCCTTCTTCACCAATTTCATATTTCACTGAATGTTTGCTGTTATCAGTTCCCTTTTTAACCTTTTCCTATCTCGGTTTCTATGGAGACAGCCCCAAGGGACAAGTCAGTCCCTTGGATCACAGGGACTGCACTCCAAACTCTTGCTTGGCCCAGTTGCACTGACACATTGACCCTGGGTTGCCAAAGTCCAAGAAGAAGGGCTGAGTTCCTGAGGCTATTTCAGCTATTTGGTGAATGTCATGATGAGTTTCCCGGTGGATATAAATGAGCCTTCACTGAGTATGGAGCTGAACCTCCGTGTCCCATCCTGAATTGCATCTGGAGCAGTTCTCTCCTTATTTGTATGAAGCAGTAGAGTTCTGACAGAAGAGAGAATAAACCATGCAAGAACAGTTAATAGGATGAGTGGATAATTACTGGGATATGAAAAACAGGTCTAGTTTTCCAGTCAGAATCAACTAGAGTAATGTGGTTAATTAGAAACTGCATGATGCTCTAGTGGTCAGATGTATTGTTGGCTCTGGATTTATTGTCCTATCAGGGCTAAGGACCTATTACCTAAAAAACTTATTAGAATCAGTACTTCCATGAAATGTTTTCGTTTTAACTCATCACCTTTTTCTCATGGGTTAAAAATGCTTTGTCAGAATATTTACCACTAGTTCTGCCCATCAAGCCGAATTTGTAAGTCTTGTTCAAGGTTTAGATCTTGATGAAGGTGATGGCTGGCTTGTTTAGGTTTAAAGACTTAAGTCTTTTTATAGGTTTTATCATGACCAGTTAAAGTGACATTCACAATGGTGTATGAATCCCATTCTCTCCTCCTATCTGTATCAGTAAAAACCTTCATTATGCTGGTATAAATGTGTGCAGGCTGAATAGATGCACTGACCCCGAAGCTGAAGGCTATGTCTAGAGCTGAGAAAGTCTGTAGAGTCTGAAAATTATTTGAAAGTTGGGAGAATACTTGTGGTATGCATTCCATATATGTATTTGCTGTTTGTATAATGTTCACTTTTGGCCACAGCTGATGCCAGGACTCTGACCTAGGGGAACTGAGGCAGCCTTACATTCCTGTAGTCTGTGGGTGACCACCATCGGTCACTTCTCAGGAACAAAGTCAGGGAAGTCAGCTGTGGGATGGACGTTTATTGGGAAGCTGAAAGCAGAAACTCATCATGCTTGGAGACCTAACTATTGCAAACCGTTCTTTAGTATCATGAGCAGAATTACCTAACCATGTATATTTTTATAATTCCTTGGTGCACATGCTGGAGAAGACCTAAAATCGGCCGTCTTCATTACAGTGTCCCTTATCTTTTGAGAATCTTGAAAGACCCTGCAGAACCAAAATGTCCCAGGTTATAAAAGGGCATGGCTTTGGTGATATCCTATAGAAAGGGAAATCTATGCGAACTGTGGATCCAGTACTCCTTTAAAAAAAAAAAAAAAAAAAAGGTGGGAAAAACATTCCTCTATGGCAGACAGCAGCTTGTTCTGTCTGCTGATGAATCACACAGTGTGCAAGACAGATGATTTGCCAGCACTTGGAAATTTTTGAAATTAGAATTGTTACAAGTGAGCAGGGTATGAGTGCTAACAGAAGTCTAATCTTATGCAATCTCTTCTTAATCTTGGAGTATAGATTAAGATCTATAGCACAAGAGAAACAAAACTGAGACCACAAACTCAGAAATATCTTTATATATTTGCAGTTATCAAAATTAATTTTTTCAAAAAGCATTAAAGTTCTTGAACACAAATCTAAAACTATTGTTCTTGAATTAGGGTTTTTTGGGTTGGTGGGTGTTTTTAATACAAAAAAGCTGAAGAGGTGTGTGCAGAAGTGAATAAGAAACTTCTCATAAATAACTGAGTTCTATCTGTTAATAATGAGAGCTGAAACTAGTCTATATCTGTGTTATGTAGATGGAATGGTTTAGCCATTTTTATTAAAAGTCAAAACATGTGAATTACAAATATATGCGGAGACAATCTCACAAAGGATATTAAAAATCCTTGTGAATGTTTCTGGCATGAGAAAACTTAAGAAAAAAATGCTTTCACCCTGAGTTATAATCATAGCTGAACTTCAAAGTAATAGAAATCTGAGTGAATGATCTGGTTTTGTATTCAGAGAAAGTGAATAGGAGAATAAGAGGTGAATAGAAGAGGGTGATTATTTACTATTTCTCACAATATTGAGGACAAAGAAATGAACAATGATATGACCGGGTATCAGATTTAACTACTCGAAGACAGTACTTCTTATGCACACCAGGTAATTAAATCTTGGAGCTCATCGCCATAGTAGAGAAAAGATATAATGAGTTTATAAGAAAAAAATAAATTAGCCATTGCTAGGCTTCAGTTAGCATGGTGCAGTGCAGAAATCTTCTTTCCAGTGGATGGCAAAACCTCCCTAATGAGGAAAAGATAAGACTTTGATTGTCCTGATTCCTATGCTCTTTTTGAAGTCTACACCTGGCTGCTGTTGGAGGTAGGGTGTTGAATTTGAAGGACCTTCAGTCTTATAATACATAAGAACATGTTTAAAGTATCCTGGGAACATAGATAAAAGAGAAAATTTTTCAGTCCATGTTTGTATTTGTTTGTATGATGCATGCGGAGATACGGCATTCCCGTGAGTGGGTGCCTATAGAAAGGGAAAAGGGTATTTCAGTGGTTGTACCTCATCCTGACATTGAGGGCACTTTGGCTGTATCTCAGCTTAGTGATGGGAGCAGGACAAGTGGCATTGTGTTCTTCTGTATACCTGTATGTTCTTCTGCAGAAAACCTGGGTACAGAGGTAGAGAGTTGGTGGGTACCCCATTAGTTTCCATTTAGGCTCGGGGGACAAGAATATCCCCTCTGCAGTCTGGGATAACCAGGCCACGTGTCCAGGAACCAGGACTGGTAAGCTGCAGTGAAATGCTTCTCCTTAATGTTGCTTTAGTCTCACTATACAGCAGTGGCAGCTTGGCACGGTGGGAAGACAACCAGACTGGCTCTGTCTGTGACTGCTACTCCCCTGCTGAATGAATTTGAGCAGCTCAGCTTGGCACCGCCAATTTTTTTTGCCATGCTTTTCCTACTTTGGCTATTCAGGGTAAGCAAGATTTGCCAACTCCCTGTCTAGAAGGCATAAGCTTGCATTAAGAAGGCTTTTTTTCTTAACCTTCAACACAGTTCATTAGCTTGGGTTTGGTACAATGGCAAGTTTGAAGTGTGATGTGTGTTCACTAACTTCTATCTGAAAAATACCACATGTATGTGCAGTTACACAGGAGGCTTTTTATGATAGAGTCACTTTTTCCTCTGTGTTTGTGAACTACCTCATACAATGGAGCTTACTATGGTTGCAAACTGCATGGACTACAATTTATGTGTAATAAAAAATTAAGAATAATTGATATTTGTAAGGGAAAACCAGTGTCTCAGCTTACTATGCAGTGTTTTTTATTTTCCAGCCCAGGCAGCAGCTGTACTATGATACACTGACTTCATCATATTTTTTCTACTGGGCTTTGTGAAAGCTTTACTATATTTCCATTCCAAGAATTAGACTAATTGCAAATGTAGAGCTCTCCATGGAATTATAATATATTTGATCTTATGAGCTAATGCAAAAGATAGCAATGCCATTGATGCTATTTTTAGGGATACAGCCTAAAATTCTATAAATTTTTAGAGATGCTATCAAACATCAGAGGAAGTTTTAATCTTAGGCTATAAATTTTCATTTTAAACTGGTTTCTAATTTGCTGTTTCCTAGGAGTGGCAAAACTTGTAGCATTTTCTGGGAGTTAGAAAGGAAAAGTAGTGCACTGATTTTCTTTAGAAACAATATCTTTACTGCACCCTTTACTGATCTGAAGGTGTCAGCCTGAAACAAACACGAGTATCTCACTCTCCTGACTAGGCCTGATCCCAGATTTATACAACTTCAGAAATTACTCAAGTATTATTTTACAGTGGGAGAATGCCCAGATATTTGTTTTGGTTTAGTGGCTAATGGGAAGAAGCAATGAAATTTTTATTCTGAGTGTAAAAAGTGGATTTATAACTGACATAAGTGATGAGTGCATTAAACACCAAAACAAGTTTTCAAAAAGGAGGTCAGAGGGATATGGATGGAAACAGCAACAAAACCTTGTGGAGTACTCTGAGAGTAGATCTTGCACAGACATGCATTCTTATGTCTCAGTACTGTGCTTCTGCCAGTTTGAAGGGTAGCTGGCTCTTTCACTTGGTCTTCAGTAGAGCCTAGAAAAAAAAGGTCTACTGGGGTGAAATAAAGTGTTCTGTGGATTTCTATGTTGCATCATATTTTTGTTTCTCAATTATTTTCAGGTATGTCTGCAACCATAAATGCTTCATATGAATCCTAATTTTCAATAGGAGAGGTTGCATATTGCTAATACATTGTGTTTAAAGTAATTTATGTTCTTACTGCCTGATGTGAAATCTTATATTCTTGGCTGCATTTCAGTCGTAGCAATTATACTAACTATGCTTATGTAAAAAGTCCTCTGGTGTCATATCACCTGGTGCCTTACTCTCCCACTCTTCCTGACAAACTGCTCGTATTGTTTAAGCACCTTGTGTATACATTGGCCATTTGCAGGTGGTAGATAAATACTCCGAAAAAGTTCATGATTAAGAAAGAAGCATGTGCTCTGGAGGAAGAAGGGAATTGCATAATAAGTTGAATTCCTGAAGATTGTGAATTTAGATCAATATTCAGATCTAAAGCTAAGCTTTTTATAAACTCTGCTATTACTGAGTTTCATTTTTATTCTCATACAGAAAGTCAGATCTACAATATAATGCATGATACATAATACATAAAAATGTAGATCATACCCTCAAAAATTACCTATGTGCATTTAAGGGCTTTTTTGGAACCAAAGCAGTTTTTAAATTGTGTCTGTGCTTTAGAGCACCAAAACAATGCTCTTATTGATGCTATGAAAGCCAAGATCCAAGATCGTTGTGGCTTGTGTAGTATGGTATCTTTGCTGAGTAGGAAAATGAGCACTAACTTTCTCTAGGGCAGAATTGGTTTGATGTGTCTTCTAAAGATTTGTTATGGTAGACCATTAAGGATTAGAAAAAAAGAGTGTGGTTGTTACTGTTGTCACTGGAAACAATGAGGAGTATTGAAGTGGGCTTATTTTAAATTTTTTGATCTCAGTATCTTCAAATATAGTAACTTTTTGTTGTCTGAAAGCTGAATCTATAATTATCTTTACTAATGAAACGTGACAAACTTACCAGAAGAGTTTATATTTGCAAAATCTGCAGCTGATGTAGAATCTCCTTTGAAGAGCTGTTGCACACACCACTAGGGTATATATAGCTCATGCATCTCTAAAACTGTTGTCCTTTTTCTGGCTTCCTAAGACTAGGAAATAATTTTTGTGATATAGCCTAATATTATGTCATGCTGTCAGCGACTATGTATAGCTGCTGCCCACCATCATTGTCAGTGCAGTAAATTGGATCTGTGGTGGATGATTTTGTGTGAGTACATGAATGTGCACATGCACATTTATTCAGTAACTTTTCCCATGCCCATGTAAGTAAACACATAGATAGAAGCTGTTTATCACTGTGAAGTATTTTTCAACACATGAAAGAAAAGTCAAGTTATTATTGCCGTAATTCTGCAGTATCAATCTGTACTATTTCAGTTTATTGCTATAAAGCTGCTTAACTATGTTTTTGTTATAAATCTTTTTGTGGTTTTTCAAGTGTTTCCATTGTGTATTTTAAGAGATAATAATGTAATCTTCACGCCATACTAAACTTTCCCCGGGTATTTCTTCAGAAGAAGTGGTTATTAGAGGACTTTCAAGTTTTTAGTTCCTTTTCTACTTCAAAAAAATCTGACACTTAAGACAGAAATCAGGAACTTCAAGCTGCAATTTGTGAGTCATATTCAAATCCGATTAATTCCCCTAATATGACTGATTTACCAATTCTTGCATTTTCCATTTAATTAAGAATTACATGAGATGCCAGAAAGTTTACTGTGGAGAAGCCACTGACTTCAAGCTACATTCAGTGGAAAATACAGTCTATCCTGTTATATAATGATCTGACTTAATCCCAGGTATAGCAAATGAAATGCAGGGAGTCTAATAATTTTGAATACTGACAATTAGGAAATCTTGTAGAAGTTCTTTGAGCTGATAAGGATTTGGTTTCAAGCCACTTTGGCAAGAGTGAACAGATAAAATTGAGATATAATTAGAGAATAGCTCTTCAGACATATTTTCTTCTTCCATGTGGAAAACCGTAATGTCCTGCTCTTGTGTCACCATAACAAAACTTTTCTATTTTGAGGTATCGTCTGGAGTGATAATGGTATAAGACTACAAAAAAATTTCTTGCCCCATGACCCAGTTTACTGCCATTTCACCTGTCCCATTAGGGGTCAGGACTTCCAGGTGGTCACAGAATCAAAAGAGGAACACTTTGAAAAGTGCTTGTTTATCTTGTTTGTTGCAGTTTTGTGAGTAGGAATGAGCAGGCAGAAGCAGGGAACTGCCCAAGGTGGCTTTTCAACTGAATACTGACAAATTGGGACCGTATCCCCATGGCATTCTGACAGTCACCAAATGAGTTGAGGCTGCTGCTATAAACTTTCATGACTACCTCCAAAGCAATGTGTGTTTTGTTTGAGAGTCTGATTTGATTAACTTTGTAGTCTTAACCTTTGTCCCTGAATCCATTTTTGTATTTCTGAGCAAAATGCAGTTTTGCTCTAGAAAGCATTACTGACATCAGTGGATTCCTGCCATATAACGTAACTAACATTATTTAACCTAGAATGTGCAATGTCATTAACATATGATGACAACTTAAATACAAAAAGCCAAAGGAGCAGTGTGTAAATGCAACACATGGAAAACAAAGATGCTAATATTTTGGTTTAAATTGTAAGGAAAACCCCTTTATGCTTTTGGTCTTTCATGTATTTGGACAGAAAGTGATACACATTTTATGTTGCCAGATTTTGCGCAGTCTTCAATTATCATTTCTCAACCCTCCATCATTTTGATGACACTGAACATGTGTGCATGTAACTTCATTCTGTGCTTTATTGTTTGCTGGTAGAAAATGTCAGATTGATTCATGGTGCTTTTTAACAAAAAGGAATATTATGGCTATTCTGACAATCCTTTTTAAACTGCTGCATAACTCTTTTTGCCCCATTATCCAGATTATTATTTTTGTAGATGCAGCTTGCCTTATAGAAATACTTAAAGATCTCAGGAGATGGGAAGTAACAGCGCATCCCTGGATAAGATATCCATAAGATTAGCCTACCTCATTGTCCTGCTTGGAAATGCCTTCTAGGGTTTTTTGGCCTTAACTTTGTTAGATCAAATGACAAACATAGCAGAGTTTTGTGGTTTTTTTCACAATTTTAAAAAATTTTTGGTAAAAACAATTCTGATATCAAAAAATGCCAAATGGTAAAGCAAGAAAAAATGAAAGTCAAAAGCTTTTCTTCAACAACTGTTTGTTTAACCCTGAGGATTGCTTTGAATTCTAGCAAAACGGAGAATTACCAGAATTCCCAATTTTTCCGTAATTTGTTTTCATTTCCTGATTCACTTACATGGCAATACTCATGATAGCTGCTAGATATCCAGTAACTCAGTAAAAATGAGAGTTTCATGTTTCTCTGGTGACAACTGTTTTGTGCTTGAGATCATTAAAATACCCCTTGTGAAGGCATAGATAGATCAGACATATGGCACTGGTAAAGAATCACAGCCAGGGTTGCAAGAGATTGTTGGGTTTTTTCCTGTGTTCTGCAGAAAAAGCTACTTTCTTCAAACAGTGACCACATGAAATGAGGAAATATGCAAATCCCTGTATTTTGTGCCTTTCTGTTTTGCAGCACTGCTTCTGCTTAATCTTTCCGAACCAGTCTTAGCTTCCTCCTTCATGCTAATTTACTAGGGGGTTTATACATTGTGTCTAATATCCTGATCCCAATGAAGATTTTTCCATTTATTTAATGAAATTTTCAGAGATAGACCAAAGAAGTTATAGTAATTAGTGTTGCAAAGAATATGCACGGACAGACAGGGAATCTAAGTCATGGTAGCTTACCAGGAGCAACTAATTATTCCCTTCTGGTCGATACGACGACTGCATGCATTGAATGTTTGTTCAAGCTTTGAATTGGTGCACTTGTGAGTTCGAATATAACCACAGTTAAACTCCTTGATGGCAAAAGCAATCACCTCTAAAATCAGGGGTCATTCTTGCCAATCTATATTGTCAAACAAGTATTTGGGGAAGGAAAAAAGCTATGGCTGCTTTGAAAAGTCACGAAACAAAACATGTCAAAACAGCATGGCTGAAGTGTACTTTAATGAATGTGAATAATACAAAACGTACTTCTGTAGACAGGCTTTTCAGCTGAATAGTCTCTTCAGTCTACTGTGTTTCATTTTGTTAGCTTATCACTGACATTTTAACCAATCCTTCACAGGGTCCATCTGGTGGTCCATCTGTCTTCAGCATCTACAGTTCACTGTGACAAATGACGTATACACTATTAAGGAATAACAATTAGTTACAACATTAAACATAAAGGTTACACAAATTGCATGCTTCTGTTAACAAACAGTGTCACACTAAGGCATGAAGGATTTGGCAAGTCAGACAGTAAAAGTATACTTTATCACAGAGCAAAACATATTTAGGTCAAATGATTTACTGTGATTTTTTTTCTTTCCCTACCCCTCGGGTCTTTTGAATAACAGATGTTGGCTGTACAGTGTTTTGATTATGCAGAATCTTTTTAATGCAGAAATGTTCATTATAAAGGTCAGATTTACACGCAAAGGAAAATACTCAAATTATTCATCAACCAAATATTTGTCATTCACCATACATTACTTCAAGATATTCACCTTGAAGCAGGGAAATTATAGGACCCTTCTCATTTAAAAAAGCATAGCAAATTTCCAGTACAGCTGCAGTGTGAGTTTAACCCTTGTTCTAACTGCTCTGGTTCAAAGTAATCTCTCCCCTGGTATAGAGAGCTTGTGTATGGTCTATGTCAAGTTGCCCAAGATCAGAAGAGGAAAGAATTAACAACTGAACTTTGTTCATTTGACTCCTGAATCTCTCTGCAAAGTATGAGTATGTATCTATGCACAGGGAGAATCAACATGGAGGAAGTCTGCAATATTCCATGTATGAGAAAACTGGTGGAGAAATTGCCAGGGTAGGCTTTCAGCAAAAGGTAGTACTAGAACGGTGACGTAAGGCTAAAAAGAGGGAAATCAATGACAGCATCAGGACAACCTTTTAACACAACACAGTCTTTGCATCAACATGGTTTTGTAGCTCAGCAAGTCTCTTTCAGTTATTTCATGCCAAAAAGTGGCATCCATCCAAATTCCTTGCATGCTAATGCTACGTTCTGGTAGGTGCAGCTTTCCCACTTGTTGTCTCCCTTTACACAATATTGAATGCTTAATGAGGACTTCTGACCTGGTAAAATGTGACTGGATTTGGCAAGTATAGACCCACTGTAAGAGGTCTTGGGAAGCAGGTAGAGAGAACAAATCAAATAAATACATACACTTGCAGAGTTTAGGGGGGATTTTACCATATTTTTAAGACTAGTTTTGACCCAGTTTCTCTTTATGTTACTTTTTTTTTGTAATTAATTCAGGACTCCACAATGAATTGGAAAAGAGAAGTGGTCTTGATAGAAGAGATTATATTTTTCTCTCCTGATGCAGTAATTCTGGCTCCTTTCTTGTTTTGGAGAGACAGTGGCTCAGCTACTTACCCTTTCATTTCTCTTTTTCCCTATCCTGTAGCTCACCTGAGCACCATCTTAAGCTTTATGTTGGTACATGTCCTGATGACAGATAGAGTGAATGCATGGAGCTACTTAACGCTTAAGTTCTCCATTCTTTTAATTATGTCCTGATGGGAAAGAAGGGTGGATCCTGCACTAAGTCCTAGACAAAAAAGAGTTTTAACCTGAGCTTTTGGAGGTTGAATTGTTGCTATTGTTGTTACTAAAAAGAAACTTGTTCAGAACACCTACTCTTTTGTGATTTATCCTGTGGGCAGCAACATGCGTGAATAGTTGGACACAACTAACTGACGTTTGTTAGTGGTCAGTGGAACTGTGTGTTACCAGCCTTTCAGGGCTTGGCAAACCACCCTGGAACACGTGGCTGTAGCTTAACCCAGATTGTTGTGGTGAATTAACACGCCCTAGGGGAAGCACAGATACTACTCTAAAGGGATATGGAGAACATACAAGATTGCAGGGATGTGTTGAGAAGCATAGAGCAGTGTCCTGAAAAGACAGGGTTATACATATTAGGGGAAAGACTGTGAAGGACAGAACTTGGGAAGAATGTGGGTGGATTGCAAGTTAATACATTTAGTCCATGCCTGAGTGGTACCAGCCCCAGATGTGTTGGACCATCAGCTTGGCTGCTGTTCATTTGCAGACCTGAGCTCTGGGTAGAAATCAAATAATGAAGGAGATCCTTGACTCTGACAAGAAATAGTGGTCAGTTTTCAAGAGCAGAAATTAGCTGTGGATGAGCTACAATTTTGTGTCTGGAATGACAATGTTTTTTATTGGTAATGAAGGAAAGAGGATGAGTAGAAAGGTGAAAAAATTTTCTAGTGATGCAAAATTAAGTTAATCCAGCGTAGGGATTGAGGAAATATTAAAGAATGCTAATGGCTCTGGCAGAGTGGTAGTGATGGACACAAAAGTACGTGAATTATTGTCAAATTGCATACCCTTTTGCGTGGTAGAAGTTTAACAAAACACCTTTTTGGGCTGCAAAATGTCCAACAGCAGCAATACCTTTTTTTCATGGGATAGGGGTGACAAGGAGCATGTGGTCCGTAGGAAATGCTGATAAGACTTTTGTCAAGTGACAGATATCCCAGTAGTGAACTTCGTTAAATTCAAGCTTTTCCATCCCCTTTCCTGTCCTACAATATTGGAGGAAAGTAAAATTGACACTCTGCCTCATTCTCCTGGTGCACGAAATGATCTTAGTCTGCTTTCTGCATCTTAAAATGTGTAAGCACCCTTGAATCCTTTAGGAAGAAATACATTCTTGGAAGGCAAGGTAAAGCAGTAATGTAGTCCTCCAGACTGTTGCAAAAAATCATAACCATGTTTAAAAAATCTCAATAGTAATAATACTACTTAACAGTTATTTTAAACACCACATTGAAAAATTTAAAGGATGGGTGTAGCTTTTAGGATTTACCAAGGTCACGTATTTCTATCCCAAAAATGTAAATTTGATTGCTGGTTCCAACAAAACTACTAAAAGCCTTCAAACTTTTAAGTACATAGTGAATTACATAGATATATAAGTACTAGTGAAATTCTTATTTATTCTGGTTTTACAGTCGATAGTTGACATAACATTTGTTTTCCCTTTGATTTTTTTTTTCTCCCTAACAACCTAATGCAGAGTGCCTAAATGTTGCACTTAATTTATTTTTCTGCTTGAATGATGAATGCCAATTTGTCTGGAGGCAACAATTTTGCTGTACGATCAGCTAGCATTCCTCTCTCGGCAACAAGGGCAGAATATTTTTGAAAGAAAATATAATGTAACATTAACAAAAATTACCACTCTCAGAAGAATAAATTTTAGAATAAAACTTGAAAGTGTCAAAATTGCTGTAATAGCTTCTATATCTATTTGAAAAAATTATGATCGGCCCTTAAGTTTTATGAATGAGATTTTTTTGTTGTTGTTCTTTGGGAATAGAGAGGGCACCCTCTAGCATTGTTTTCAGTCTTCAAGTCTAAAGCAAAACAAATTAATACTTAACATGTATGCCCTGCAATGATTCCTGTGCAGTCATGCTCAGCCCAGTTCAATTCAGTGGATTAGGTACTAAAGATCTGATTCCCAGAGGGATTTGGGCAGTGAGTTGTACTGAGCAGGGCTGAGTGTCGTCCTTGTGCCGCTCACAGACCTGTGCACAGTATCCAGGAGAGCAGATGATCTTGTGAAGTGCACATTGCTGCAGCTGGGGTGCTGTTGGTAAGGAAGGTAACTCCATGTCTGCCCCCCTGCAGTCACCCTGCTCTAGTGCAGGATAGGCTCGGGTCAGCCGTGTTGGTTGGAGTCTAATGAACTTCTGTGCGGTTCAGCAAGTGCAAGAAACAAGTGTCATTGTGACTAGATGTCAACTCTTTCAATTGCCAAACAAAATCCACATCAAGTCTGCTTGCCTGTGTCTGTGCTGGCAGTTCAGGTGCTGTGTGGCAGTGCAGACTGCACTGCACGGTCTAGGGACAGGGCTAGAGCAGAGCAGCTTCAGCTGCCGCTGCCCGGCCTCACTGCTTGCAGGTATTGCTGAACTGGGAAAATAAGTTCATAATTTGCATCAAGATTCTCATAAATCAAACTCTAAGTTACCCATGCATCCTTCAAAACTAATCATTGCAGAGCTGCTAGAGTTTTGTTTCACTTTATCAATGCCCTTGATAAGAAGGTTAGGCTGTATGGTTGAGTTTTGTTGGCTTTTTTTATTTTGTTGCCTGTTAAGGTGCCTAACTGATAATCTCAGAGAACAAAATCCTCTTTTCAGTCACAAAGCAGATAACTGCCTGTGAAATGGCAATGCAGGTCTCAGTTTTGACCTGTAAGGAGATGAAGGAATACCAAGGACTGTAACGTTTTCAGTTCATACTTACTCAAACCTGACTGCCATCCAAGACACTAAGTGCATCTGGCAACGATGTCATATTACAGACAACCTACCTTCCTTGAGATAGACTGAAATTTCTGCATTTTTACAGCTGACAAAACATCTCTGTGGTATTCTGAAAGTTTAAAATTCGCACTTGTTTTTCATTGGCTTTCTTTTCTATGGAAAGAAAGAAAATATTCCTTTCATAAAAATATGATTTTAGAGCTATGTAATAATTTTTTTAATAACTTGAAATGTATCTCTGTAAGGTTGAATGCTTCAGACTAAAAATGTCAGAATATAAAGTTGCAGAACTTCCAACAAAACTGTTTTCTGAGGAAGAAAATAGAAGCACTTTTGCTTTGTGGGGTATTTTGGCTAATACTGTTTACTTAGAAAACCCGTCAGCAGTTTGGGGTGTTCACAGGATCAGTATTTTCATGCTAAGTGGACAGGGAAGTTCAGACTGATATTGAAGCAGCAACTGTTCCTGGCCATTGCTGATCTGAGATAGATCAAAACTGACAAAATAAAGGTGAAATGCCGTGGGCTGTCATATCATCTGGTATTGTCCACTGAATTACTGGCTAGGTAGTGGAGTACCAGTTTTCCTTCCAATTCCTGATCACTCCAGTTTCAGTGCTCTGCTCCATAATGACGACACTTGTTCCTTTAACTTGGGAAGATGCTGATTCCATTTAATTCTGTACTTGCTGCATTAAATCAACTCTTGACACGGTGTTCCCAGTATTTCCTTATACTGTATGCAGCCTTATGGCTTGGGGTTTTTTTAATGAACTCAGATGTTTGGTGCAGATTCAAAACTCCATTTTCACAGAGCTTGTTGCCAGAAAACTGCTTCTTTCACACTACTTTCATATGTTGTAATCAGGTGGAAATATTGACTGTCTCTGTGGTTACAAAGGCCTTGGGTAGCACACAGCAATGGAACATCAAATATACTTAATAATCCTATTTAAACAAAAACAGGTGTCTTGATGAAGAGCTCTGTGTATAGTAGAGGTATTTGTACCAATCTAGATACAAGTATTACTGTCTAAAACAGTCCTGAAAACAGCTCATTTATTCTATTCCTAAATACTTCCGGTCATTTGAAAACTTTTTTCTTGCTGTCAGTTGATCTTGCCACTTAGCCAATTTCAGGAGTGCTCAAGGCAGTTACTTCCTGGATCAGCTTTGACAGCATGACCAAAAAATCTTTTAAAGTAACAATACTAAATAAATAGCACGGAGTTTGGTCATTCTTCCATGCTCAGCTCTCTCTGCATCTGCTTTCTAATCACATCAAAAGGCCTTCTAGGTGTCTTGCTTTATAATATTGCAAATAGAAACCTTCAGACTCCAGAAGTGAATCTGAAGCTCCCACTAGGGATGTACATGGCATTGCATTCGGTAGAGCTGTCTGACTGCAGTGCACAGTGACTCATGAACAAAGCCGCCAGGTCACATTATTTGTTTCCTGCAAGTGTTCAGAACTATCCTGATACTTGTGGAAGTGCTCAGAAATCCCTTTCAGTTCATAAGCAGGAAAGCCATCATCTTATTTCTTTTTCCTTGCTTGCTTTCTGTCTTTGACCTTACTACACAGTCAATTTGCCCCTTTTCTTAGTAAAAACAGCTACAGGATCTGACCTCAAATTCCCGGGATTCTTTGTTTGTCAGCAGGGAGCTACCATCAATGTAAGAGGGAAAACCTGTGTTTCTCTGTCTGTTTGCTTCATGCTCAGAAGCAAGGCTCCACTGCAACAAGGGGACTGGTCTTTGCTGTGTGTTTGTACACTGGGTAACAGTGGGATGTCCATCAAGGACTGGAGCTCTTAGATGCTATTTTAACACAAATAATGTGAGAAATAATAGCTGTGCTGGCAGGGAGGCAAATAGGAGTTTGGCACGGCATCTTCTCTCAGCCCAGGTCCCTTTTTGAATGTGCAGGTAAGCTAGTTGTGCAAATTAGCTCGTCCAGCCTCTGGTACAGAGGGGACAAAATGGCTTTAGCTAAGTTTTGCCTATGGATGTTACCCACTGTGTGATGGGATGTTTCCTGTGACCTCTGCAAACACTGACTAAGGCTGCTATATGTTTAGTACAGTTACATTTGGAAATTAATTCAGAACAAAGTTATGTTGTTATGACTGTATGAATCTGTCCTGATGATGTAAAAATGTTGGTGTATTGAGAATGCCATCCTAGGTGAATTATTTGTTATTTTATTCAGAAATGATTTTGTATGTATGGAAGAGATACTGCACATTTGAGAAAAAAGCTTAAATAGAAAAACATTCTATTGAAAGATTATTATGTTAGCAGCAGTCTCTGTTTAAAGGTAGGAAAAATAGACCCATAGACCTCATAGATGCTTTGTTATTTTTCTGCCCAGGCAGAAGGGAAGCGTGCTTGAATAGCATAGTCTGTACTTAGAGACTTCTCAAACAAATGGTCTCCTGTTGCCTTCTTCCTTGAGGAGTAGATAGCTAGAAGATCACATTTTCATGACTTTACATGTTTGCTTATATGATGAAAGATCTTGACATTTTGAGATTTCTATGTACAAAGAGAAAACTGAAAAATCTTTCTGCATCAAAGTGAAACCTTACTCAATTTCCTGGAAACAGACATTCTCATCTAATGGGAGTACAACAAAAGTGTCTAAAATCAATTGTCCACCTTCACTGTGCACCACGGAGCTTTGGCTGCTTGTCTGGCAGGCTAAGAAGCAGCTCAGAGTTAAACAGATTTTGATGAGACTGATTCAGCCACACCTTCTAAGACCCTGGCACTTCTCAGCCTGTGAGAAGCTGAACTGACAAGAAATTGAGGTTTGAGGAGTCAACAGAACTGACACTGCTCCTCAAAACTTTTCTGTTTTGACAAACCTTCATTTTTCAGAAAAAGAATGTTCCATCAGAAAATTCACAAGTATGTTTTGGGGAAGGGGAGGAGGGAGACAAGGTTTACTCTTTTCCTTCTGCCTTCAAAAGCAACAGGCCAGAAAGATTCTGATTGTGTGAGCAGAGACTGAGTCATGGGGAATTGGATCAAGAAAATGGTTTAAAAGGGAGCGGTGAAGGTTGTCAGTGCTCTACAGATGTGATTTGTCTGTTTACATATGGGCTGTCTATTTCTGGGTTAAAATGGAAAGGTCTCTGGAGTAGAGGCTTCTTTTCTTCTGTGGCTGTCCAGCCTGTATTAGAACAGAGCCCCGTGCTGACAGGAGGCTCTGCTGCAGCGCTCAGTACTGGCTCTGCCAGTGCCCAGCCAAACCTTCGCCGAGAGCCTGAAGGAGAGCGTCCCATTTGTAGTCCTAGTGGAAGTGGGCTTAGGATGAAAACTACCAGTTACAGTCCTGGTTGTGGTATTGATTTATTTGCTGCATGCAAATTTGTGAATTACGTTTGGGAAAAGAATTTTTAAAAGCTGCGTGGAAATGGTTTTCTTTAATGAATTGAGTGGTTTAGAGGCCCAGTGATTTAAGAGTAATAATTATAACCCATACAACATAGTGCACTGGGCTCTAAACTCAGCAAGTTAGTGTTGCTGTTGACAAGCTGACAAGCAGGAGGGACATATGGCCATCATCTGGTCCAGCTCCTTGATCAGAGCAGGCCAGTGTCACCCACCTCAAAAAGAACCAGCAACTTCATGAGGCAACTCTCTAAATAAGGTACATATTCAGGATTCTTGACACATGCTGAAGCTGAAATTGAATGTGAAATTTTACCAAACTTTCATTTCTGTGGGCATTTAATTTTCTATAATATTAACCTTAGAATTTGTATAAATATAAGTGCAAATTTACCAATGAAATTGAAGCCAGCAACAAACAGTATGATGGATAGGAAAATATTGCCACTACTAAATACTTACTTGAAGTACTGGAAGTGTTTTGTTATATGGGACAAATACTCCGTTTCATGCATGATTTTGCAAATCTCACAGTTAGCTCTCTTTTTCCCTTTAGCTTAAATTTTCAGGAACTTTAGGTTATTACAGCTGCATTGTAACAAAGCAGCTTATAAACTATGCCAGAACTAAACTTAATCTGCAAAAGCATATGGTTAATATGGGGTTCAGGCATAGTGGGTGAGAAAGAGAAGTGAATTTCAGCCAGCATGTGTTTATCAAGCATTTTCATTGCCAGCTATTTGAAATTCATTTTTTGCCATTTGGAAATGTTAACATTGTAATTCTTATGTTTTTCCAGACACAAAGAGCAAACAGACACTTTCTCTGTGAATTAGGTTTATTTGATTAAGTGAACAACAAACCAAGCAAAAAAGTCCCCTTGAAAGAATGCCCTGGTGTGGATTTCTTCTGACAGTCTGCACTGCAGTTTGCTCTGCTCCACAAACAAAGGTTGTCTGGAAATGAGAAGGAGCAGTGCACAGGAAAATGACTTTTCCCTCTGTGCTGCCGCCTGCCATCATGCCCTGAAGAACAACAGGCAAAATGCAGATTTGGGAGAGCGTCAGTGGCTGTTTTTCCTGCTAGTTCAGAGGATTAAGCCTGCAGTCTGTTGGCCATGTGGAAATTCGTAAAGGACATCCCTGAGAAAGGATTAGCAGGCAGGGAGAGCGATAGAAGATGCCGTGGCAGTGACTTTGGGGGAGTGAGATGTCTGATTGGAGGGACTCCTAAATTCAGTGGTGCCTGGGGGGATTGCTCCGAGAGGGACGGGGCCTCACCTTGGAGCTGTGGGAGCAATGTGCCGAGTGTGGGCAGGAGGTGCAAGGCAAGGCTGTGTCTCTCCCAAGGGCAACTGCTTTCTTATCTGGGAAAAAATAAAGTGGGTTTTGTAGCACACTGGCTTTATAATACAGACCCAGGTTTCTTTTACAAAAAATTAGTTCTCTTCATACCTCATTTGTAAAAGATTACTTGCTGCAGAAACCTCACAAGCTTAGGGTAGCAGAGATGGAGTTCTGCTTATTTACATAACAAAATGTTATGTTTCATATTTCAGCTGATGAAAACAGGTGATACACCTAATTCCCCCTATGACGTATCAAATTAATACTCCGTTTTTCTAAATGTTGTTTATATTGAAGCTTTCTCTGTAAAGAACATTATATAATTGTAATTATTATGCAAATTATTGACAGAAATTGCTGGGCCCTGTGCTTTGCTTTTAAGTCATAGTTCCTTAAACGTCCAACTGCTTTCCAACAAAAGCCACTACGGTCCTTTTGTTTTGTGAAGATGAGCAATAGGGCGTGATTTCCAGTGCTGACAGTGTTTTCTGGGGTATGGTTCAAACTAAAGGTGGAGTTGATTCAGCTGGGAGAGGACAGCAGTGGGTGGGTGGGCTGCAGGGTGGCAGTGCTGTTGCTGTGGGGATGGAAGCCCCTGACAGGGTACTGGGATGGTTTACAAGTCTCTCCTTTGGTTAGGAAGGCAGATTGGAAGGATCTGCTCCCCAAACTGAGCCAACCGCACTGGTATCGTGCATCTGTGTCTGAAAAATTAAGATCTAGTCACCTTCTTTTCCAATAAAAAGATGAAATTGTTTAGTGTCCAGAATGCAATTTAGCCAGAAGCAGAAATGCAAGGTGAATGGGAGTGTCTGACTGCAGGGTGTCCTTGGTGGTGCTTGGAGTGTTCCTCCTCCCATTTATCAAATTTCCATTCACTTACACATTAGATTTAGTTTTTTTCTTTTTTCTAAAATAAAAAGACCACTCAAAATAGAAATAACATTGAAAGCAAAGAGGTCCATGGAAAAAGTTCACTGTCTTATGTCTGTTTGGATTTATTTTTAGATCTGTAAGTATTTCTCAACTTTCTGCCTTGTGTCAATGTCAGCAAGCCTCCATGACGTGCCCCAGCTTTAGTTCCTGTTATTAACATTGAGATAGGAGTATTAGGAAGAATTTGGGTAGCAATGCTGTGTTGTGTGATACTGTCATTTCAGAAGTCTGAGGGAGTCAGAGATCTTGCAAATACGTCTCTTATTAGTCTTACAAAACTATTTCCATGTGCCAGGCAGATTAATGCTAATACTTGTGCAATGAGAAGACTAAATCTCCGAGACCACACATTCGACTTCTAAGATGTCTGCAGATTCTTATTATATCTTGCTTTATTATGTCAACTCCAAGGGCTTCATCAGGTCTGCACTGAAGTAATAAGACAACTGGAGAGAATCCTAGAGGTGAGGAAATTATACTCCCAGTCACTGCAGGCTCCCATCACTGCTTCCTGGGAGCTCAGCTAGTTCTTAGTACTGGGGAGTGGGTCTGCTGTGCCTGTAGGGAGGTTGTTACTCACAGAAACTCATTCCTCTGCTTAAAAACCTTCTGTTGACATCCAATTTTCAGTTTATTCAGGGAAAGCTCACACTGCTTTATTCTTGTGCCAGCATCTTCTATTTTCACACAAAGAGATCTTTCCCCTTCCTGGCATTTATCCCTGCGATGCATTTATAGACACTAATGGGCTTCTATCCATTCTCAGCTTTCATTTGTTAGCAGAAGTAAGTCAGGCTTCACCAGTCCCCTTCATTTGAGCAAAATTACAAGCAGTATTGTGGTCAAAGCTGTTTAATGTTGTGTATTCTTCCCCCAAGCATTACTTGCATGCTTTTAATGAAGTAGGTGATGACACCTCTTTGTTACTTTCACAGGTGTCACTGTGGCAGCTTGTTGTCATCTCACATTCAGATTGTATGTCCATATACTTCTCAGCCAATTCTATCATCATAAACTCCTGTTTTATATCACAATTTGTGGGGTTTGGGTTTTTTTATTAGGCCATTATGACCTGATGTTTTTTGATACCAAATTTCCCTCTGTTTCTATTACTCTAATTGGTTCTGTGTAACTTTTCAATCTTCTGCTGCTGATGCAGCCTAAATTTGTGTCACTGGCAAATTTCATTAGTATGCTTTTTGTGGTAAAGTAATTGAAAATATTAAATAAAATTTCAGCAAATCTCATTTTTATCTCTATTTATCCATTTCCCCTGCTCTCTTACAATTAGTTTTTCAGTCTTCACCTTCTTCATCTCAGTCAATGAACTCCCACCTGGTGCTCTGCTGAACACCAGATAGCCTAGATCTTTCTTTGGGTTAGAAAATCAGTTATCTTATCAAAGAATCCTAGATGAATCCAAACTAATCTGGTCTGGTCTGTCATTTCTTGTCCAATACGCTCAGAATTTGGGGCTGGAAATAACTCAGTTCTGCCTGTTTCATTTTCTCAATGTGATATGTTCATTTGAGGTCTATTTCCATACAGCACCTGGTCATTTCTGTACCCTTGTTCCTTAGCCAATATGTTTTGATTCCTATATTCTTTTCCATTTAGGCCACAGTGAATTTTCTTTTCTTGCAATAGGGAGTGATATTTGATTTTTTTAATTGGGTAAGTTGAAAGTCTTCTTGTGGCAAGTAGCATGGTATAGTTGATACATTGATTTTTATAGACCAGGACACCAGGGTGATGCTGTGTCCTAGTCCTTGGGGTGTGTGGTGGTGGTTAACAGCCAGGGCAGGATAACAACTCCATGTCCCAGACATTTGTGAGCAGAAGGTGGTGATAACAGGTCACTGCAAAAGCAGTTGTGCACCGTCAAAATGTAGAGTTCTAAATTTTGGATGAAGGCCAAAGTTCAGCCACAGTCAAAAAAAAAAAAAAAGCTCATTAGAGGAGTGAAGACAAGATACACCATTTGCTGTGATTTATGGCAAACAAGATGTCAGGCAGGGTAGCATCCATCCTTCTCTCCCGCTTCAACCGTCCTGGCCGTGGGCCTTTTGCCTCTTATGGCTTTAGGTCCGTAGTAGGAGGCTTCAGTTGTTCTACCCAGCAGCATAAAGAGTGAACAGTCCCAGTGGACAGTAAGATTTGGAAAAAGAATAAAATAAGAAAAAAAATCTGGAATTTCATCCTCCTTCCCATGAAAAAAATGAAGTTGTAATAATAAAAAAGATGGGGAAATTATGGAAATAGCCATAAATTTATCTATTAACAGTAAGACTTCAGGGAGGAGCCTGGCATTCACTGGCGGGTGCCTGCTGCCTTTTGAAAGTGTCTGCCAGAAGAGATGAACGTTGTCTCTAGTTGACCTGAATGAATGAGGAGAGAATACCCAGTCCTGGAGTGCCTGCATAATTCAGTTGTTTTCTATGCCTTCCAGAATTGTCCTAGAACCTGCAGCAGCTTTTTGAGTCCATTTTCCCTGCCTTTAATTTTTACATTTTCAATGCAGTTCTGATGTGGCAAATTAAGGGTTTGTATGGAGTACATCACAGTCTTCCTCATCATAGTCACAGCAAGTTTTACAACATTAATAAAGTAAGGAGAGATCTCAGTGAGTCCCTCACAGACAAAAATTTTTAGCGAATACTTTAATGATTTTGGAGAAGTCTGTTTCACCTGGAATGAATTTGACCCAATGACTTCAAATCTCTAAAATGTTAAATGCAAACTTCAACCTATTAGATCTTATCTAAAATGTTTATTATAGATAGTCTTACATTACTATTGGTTCAAAACAGAATATTTCAATAGTTTTTACAGAACAACATTTATATTCTTACCTTAACAGTCATCGCAGTTCTCATTTAAAATTCATGTTTTCATGGATTTGCGATTTCGCTGTAAAATGTTTCAGACTGAAACTTGGTATAAGAACTTAGCTATGGATTGCATTTTTTTTTCAATTAATCTGGGATTTTGTAGGGTTTTGGTAGTTTGTTTGATTTTAGACTTTCTTTACTTTCAGAACTGCCATATAATTTAAAGGTTGGGGGTTTTTTGTCCCTAGTATGAATTAAAGCTACTGAGTATTTAAAACGTCAGAGGCACTTCCATAACTAACAGCTTAATTATATATTCAGGACGTATTACATGCCTTACTGTCACAAAATATGGGGCCAAATATTCTGGGCCCAGTTTTGTACAATGGTAAGCTAACTTTGCTTGAGTTTTGTAACAAAAGGCTGTTGTGAAGCTGACAGTCATAGGAAGCTGATTTTAGTTGCTCCAGAGTCTTCAGCTGGCAGGAACATCAAGGAAGCTTGTACACTGACTTCATAGCTTTAACGTTGTGTCTAGGATAAGGGTTTGTGTTGCTAAACTTGCATTTCTGTCAATATGTGCAGCCACAAACCTGTGTCAGCCTCTGTCTAGTCACACCACTCCTGAGAAGCAATTTAAAATCTGTCATTGTGCAAAAGCAGATTAAAATTGTTAATCGTTTACCTTTTCCCTTCTTTCTTTCCATCTTATCCAGATTTCTCATATTTTGTGACAGAAACAGAAGATTGGAAACAATATCTAGAGTGAAGAATATTGTTTGCAAATCCAAAGCACTGGGTTATAGATGTGTAAGTTTAAAAACAAACAAACAAACCCACCAAAACTTTATTCCTGACGAAATAATTCTTTCTTAGCACATACTTTATTCGAGGCACAGTATCAACAAGACATGCTTGTCATGAAAGGTCACAGTTGTGACCCTCAGCTCAGGGACTGACAGGATCCATCGGAGCGGTGGATGCACAGGCTCTTGTGGCATATGCAATGAGCAGCTCTTGAGCTGTTTACAAACCAAACACAGCACAGGGACAGCAGCTTGTCTCCTTCTCTCTTTTGTCCTTGGGTTAGTGAAGTATTAGAGCAAAGAAGTTGTTGTCTTTTGTCTGTAACTCTAGGGATAATTACAAATCTAAACTATATATGTTAATGCTTCACATGTTTAAGTAGTTATTTATAAATATGGATTAGCCCAGGCAGTGAATATTAACAATGATAAATATCTCATGTTTTTCAGTATTGCTTATCAACAGGTATTCCAAAATTCATTGCATTTTTAACCTTACGATTTATACAAACTCTGTGATATGCACCAAAGTCACTCTGCAACAAATCACAGGCAAAACAAAGCAGTAAATTAAGTTTAGCAATTTATGTATTCAAGGACAGTAGCAAGGTCACCTGAAAGTAATAGGTTTTAGCTAGAAGAGTTGCCCACCATAGAATTCAGCACCTCTGGACTAACATCTTTTTGTAGCAAGTTGACTGTAATAATCATACTCTGAGATTTTAATGGCTGCAAAGAGTCCAACAGGTTGGTTTCCAATCCCATGGAAGCAGGGCTTCCTAGCCACAGTAACCCACATGGTAGTCAGGTATGAACTTGGCCTTGCCACTCTCTCAGATTTTGGCCAGCTGATGGTCTTTTGAGGGCATGCTCTGTCTGCTGAGCTGCATGACCAAATTTAACCTGTGCAGCACAACCGATCTGGAAAAAGTGTGCAACAGAGCACGGTTCATCCATATGAAAAGAGAGTGCCCCACTGCTTCACCAGTAGAACTTTTACTTGTACTGCTCTTATAGGCCTGCCACTCAAGTACAGACCCACTTCTCTTATAAGTTCTGACAAGATCACAGCTGGAGACAGTATGGCTGTCGGCATTATGCGTTTTCATGCACTCTGAGCACTGTTTCAGGATGAAAGTGATTAAAAATTTTGACATACTGAGGAAAAAATGAGGAAGTCATATGGGCTGCAATGTAAAAATACAAAATAACAAAAAAATGAGGAGGATGTAGATTGGAATTTAAAAATACAAAACATTAAAAAATAATAATATTTTGTCCCACCAATACTTTGCCTTTTAAACTGTTTTATTAAATATAGTAAGTGTGCTTCTGTTTGAAGTGAAACAATTATTCTGCATTTTTGTCAAGCTTCTTCAATTTGAGAACTATCAAATCTTCTCAGATTCAAACATTCCAGAACAGGAAATACATAAAGGTCAGGAGATAGACTGTGTTTGTTGTAATGATGATTAACACTGTCCTTAGAATTTTTCTTTAATACCTCCTGAATATAACTGCATGTTTAAATTGAAATAAAGGCTATGTCAGGACAAAGAGACAAGTAAAAAGGTATAAAGCACAACAACAACAGAACAAGTAACTAGAGCTACAGAACACATTATATTGTGCCAGGGTCATGGTTGATTTCTATGGTTATTGGGTTTGGTAAGAGAGAGCACACTGACTGAGCTTGTGTGGATCTCAAAAACAGAAAGGGAAGGAAACATGAGGCAAAGATATGTAAAGGGGCTGGATACAAGCCAGGTTGGGTTTGCATATGATTTTTCGTATTTGTATAGACCTAATAAAGCATTCCAAGACATTCTAGACAAAAGTAAATAAATCCATTTGCCAAATGCATAGACATACTGGCCTGGTCTCAGAACTTAGCTCTGGATTTTCTGAAGTACATCCTATTTCTTCAGTGCAGACATGCCTTAAAAGGATTTCTTGGCTGGCTCTTCCATCAGATGTGAGCAGCAAGCAGCTGGGGGGAAGGAGACTTAGCCATGTTATGCCACATGGAGCATGTAGTGATTACTGTAGTATCATACGAAAACAGGCAACATGTAGTGGTTACTGTGATATTACACAAAACAGGAGTTTGGGAGTGTGAGGGTTACAGCTTAGGGAAGACAAAGCAGGTAAGCTTGCTTTAAAATCAGAGGAAGAAGAAATTTCTTAAGACATTGATATTTCAAGGTTCAGATGGGAATCATGGTTATTGCACATTAAATAAATTGTTATCTGTAGAGATGGGACTAGGAGACTCTAAAGTGGTATATTACAAGTTTTTGTGTAAGAACAAATGAGGTCATAAATTAGAGGCAACTGGCAGAATTCAGCTAATTAGAATTCATGGTGGTAGAGAAGATACTTTGTGCTACTAAGAAGCATCAAAGTACCTTGTATAAAATACAGACTGTATATTTATTTGCAGTCCAACATTTTGACCCAGTAGTTTCTCCTTTGTACGGAGTTATAAGTCTGTGCTATTACCTGTTTCTCTGTGTTCCTGTAACTTCAACTGATGTTGTTCTTTTGCTATCTCATGTACTGCTCAGTGTGTTGATGGCTCAGTAATACTGTTAAAGGGTGAGATGGGCTTGCAAACATTTTTCTCCAGTTGTGAGCACAACCAGTGACAAGAGCAGACAGTCCATGCTTCTCTTTCTGGTAAATGTTTGTATGGCGTTGTATAAAGGAGGAGATTATTTCCTGAGACATTCAAGGCCTCTTGCCTTCTCTGTTTCTTGCTAGGAAATACTGAAGGTGAAACTCATTCCTTCAGATCAATGCTTTAAAAGATCCAACAATATAGGAAACAGAAGTTTGTGCCAAATTCTGAATGTTTCTGAATGCTTGGGTCTTCCTGCCTCAGTCTGTTCTCTGGTGCCAGCTCAGGGATTCAGTGCTGTTCTGAGGAATTCTTGCCCATTTTTTTATGTTCCTTCCATTCAGATAATTTATGTTTGGACTCCCTGGTTTTCCAGGGAAACAGAGCTTTCTCTTCTGCACTGGGAGGATTGTTGACCAGTATGTAAGGAATATAGCCACGGGACTAGGGATTTTTTTCAGAAGTCTCTTTAATACTGTTACTGCTACCTCTACTCTCCCATTGCTCTGAGGATGACATAAAGAACCAGTGATGAAAACCTAAATACTGGAAAAACACATGGAGTCCTTTAGAGGAAAATTGAGGCCTTATATCTGACATGAAAAATTTAGAAACTATTTTCCACTTATGGACATTAGAGAGCTGATGATAATTTTGTAATTAGAGCAAAGTCAATAAATCTGGAAAAGTAATCAGCTACAACAGAGTACGTGTCCTTTCCAGAAAAACAAATGTATCGTAGCTGCAGCCAAGGACTGTGAGGTACCTTTGTGGAAAATAATTTTCTAAAAGCTTAATTTTTTTTCTCCTTTGTTACATCCCTGTAGCTCTCTACTGAAATTTTAAAGCATTTACTCTTTCTTGCAAGGGATTCTTATCTTGTACGTGTCCAAAGGCAAATGAAAAACATATCAGTGGTAGTCAAAATATTTGAATGATAAGTGAAAGGTTATTTGTTACCTGCATATCTAATGTCACCAGGATCTTGTGCTCTGTACCTTGAGTAAAGGCCAAGTCAAATACTCACTGACATGTTTGCAGGTCCAAGTCATTACTAATGTTTCTTCCACTTAAGTTTGTTCTTGATCCATTTGTGTGAGACATGTTGATGTAAAAACTGGCTGGTCTCATGTGAGCTGTGTTCCTATGCAGTCAAAACGTGCATCTACTGACAGTCCCCCCGTTGGGCAGTAACTGACTGGAGTCAGAACTGACAGAAAAAGCAGCTTTCTTTTTCTGGTAGAAAAAGTGATGGAGACACACATTTTGATACAGAAGTCACAGCACTTTCATATCTGCCTCTTGTCCACCAAGGTTGGAGCATAAGCAGAGGAAATTCAGCATTGTCTTTAAAAGTGTGTGTGTATTAATTAGGAAAGGTTTTGGTACCAAAACTATGTTGAGTGGAACTTGACTGAATCAGTTCCTTCTAAATGATTGAAGAAACAGTAGTGGATTTTTCAATTTTAACTTCCAATTTTTCAACTTTAAATATTCATGTAATTTTGACCTTTAAAAGGATTGGTGATATACGGTTATACCCAAAGAGGTGAGAAAAAGAAAACTAGAATATGAGTGAAATGGTGTCTGACCAGATTAAAACCCATCACAAGTTTTAAAACTTATGTGGGTATTTTTCTTACCTTAAAGGTATTTTTCATTATTAAATTAAACACTTTAGTATCAAAAAGCACTGCAGTCTTTTCCTTTGGTGCTGGAGGCCAGTTCTCCTGCAGCCAGTGAACATAAAGAAACGGAAATCGTGAAATGTGGTTTTCAAGTTAACTGGATGCTTTCCAGGTTTCTTTAATACAGCTGAAGTGAAGACTGTGTAGGACACCACTGAGTCTCTCGACAAGAGAATTCTAATGGAGCCTGAGATTGTGAGCTTTCTGTTCAGGCAGAACAGAACAACTTTTCAAAGGTTGTCAGGGATTAAACTTAATTGGGTGCTGCAAGAGACCAGGAAATAATCATTTAAACTGCCTGACATCTAACTCCTAGAAATATAAAGGCATTAAAGGCCAGATGTCATGCATATAATCACAGAGCACTGAGCAAACTTGTATGGGGTCTAGATCAAGAAAATCTAGATATTGTAAAATTTTCTGCCTGTATGGTTCTAGAGATCTTGGATTTGAATGATGCTGCAGTAAGAGCCCCAAATGTCACAAGACAGCCAAAGGACTGTGCCTGGACATACAAAAACCAGTGAGAACTTACTGTGAGTTTCCAGAAAGCTAACATTTACACAATGGCAGTCAGTATCAAATAAACAAATAAATGCTGCTGGTACTACAAGATTTAATGTGCAGAACTGTAGAACACTGCTACATTTTTTACAGAGGCATATAAAGTTTATCTCTTGTCATTATAAACATATGCAAGATTTTCTTACCAAAAAAAAAAAAGAACTGAATGAAAAAAGCAAGAATACAGACCTGATTCCCAGCATCAGATGGAATTTTATCATCCGTGAAAGATTCAAACACCAAATTCTTTCTCCTTACTTTACTGCCCCAGCTGATTTCCTCCCACACGTCATCAAATTCATTTATAGATTTCATTAGCCCAGTGTCTCTTTCTTTAACAATGTCAGGCTCTTTTCTGAGCTAAATAAATACAAATGAATATTAATACTTTCTTCTTTTGTTTGACTCTCCTAACATACCACAGCAGCAGATGCAAATTTTGTTCACTGTGATTGTATTCCTTTGGAAGGTAAAGGGCAACATTTTTTTCATACACTTTAATAACAGTAATTTAGAAACACAGATTAGGCAGAATAGGTTTCTTGGTGTACATGTGAAACAGCTTTATATCTGCAAATACAAGATGATCCTAAACAAAAACTCTTACCAAAATATGTACAAAATTGTGCTTCTTTTATACCCCAGATGTTAAATCTACAAGGAATCCTGTTGATAGATAACTGGATGGCATCCTAGTTCTTTTCCCAAACAGGAAACAAAAAGAAAATCCTTAGATAACATTATGTAATGCAATCCCTTAAGGCTTTCTTTTTTCATAGCAATATGCAAAATAATTCAATGCATCACAGACAGTTTTGCCTTAGTTAAGGCAGAAAAAAATCCATTAAATGAGTCAATCACTCTCAGCAAGAAAAGCATCTTATTTACCATTGTGTTGTGTGGTGTTCAGTAATTTTTGATTCATTTTATTTACAAATGAAAGGATCCCTTGTTAATTTATGTAGCATTCTTGGTTAATATGATGATAACCATATTATTATGGTTTCAAATATGAAGACAGGTTTTATTATTTGTCCTTTTGTAACAACAGAAGTGGAATAAAGTTGTGCTCTGAGACATTATTTTGTCCAGCCTTCCCAGTGGATCTACTAACCTGAGTTAGTAGATCAGCTAAAGTGCTCGAGAGAAGTGAAGGACAAAGGAGAAAGGAGCATGATGCAACTGAGTCATGGAGAATGGGATTTGTTAAACTTTGTGGTTCATTCTTTCTCACATTTTAATCAAAAGAGGAAAATGTTGCTGGACTGAACTGTCCTCCACTTTTCTCCCTGGCCCCATCCTTGAGGACAATCTTGTGTGTTTTACTTTCACCTGGTTTATGCCATGCCAGTTTGGAGTTCTTTGCATCTGCCATCTCCTTTTCAATTCTGCTAGAGAATCTTCTGTTCTGTCTAGAGTAACTAGGTATTTCATTCCTATGATTCAAGCTTAATATGAATTTGCAGTCTGATTTATTCTTTAATGCTTGTCTACCCTTAAGTAATGTATTAAAATTAACTTGATGGTGGGAAAATTCTGCCCATAGATGTAGAAGGCTTATGTTAGGATCAGTTCTCAATTATTAATAATGATGTATATTTGGAAAGGTTATACTAATTCTGTGAAGACTTTTCTGTTTAGGGTGGTTTTAAGTATCAGGTGGCATTTGTCTTAAGTTTATGCCCCAAGTCAGGAATACACTTCATTTAGTTTAAATTAATTTCACTTTGTTAAGCTTCAATTAATTAGGAGCAGCATTAAGCAGCAAATACCCATTAACTCAGTAAACAATTCCTAGCTGAACATTCAGTCCACAGCTCTACCAGCAGATCAAAATATGGGAACACTTACTGATCCACTTCAGCATGAAGTGTAGAGGCCTAAATCAGGACCTGCACGCATCTAGTGCAGGTTTGGGAGTTTTTTTATCTCATATTACATAATTGTTGAATTTAGACTGAATGACAATCTATTCTGTCTTCACTAAGTATGTGAAAATAGCTAAAAAAGGAATTTGATTCAGTCCTTTTATTTGTTCTTGGATCCAGCATGGAGTTCATAATACTGGCTCAAAATAAGAGATTTTATTTTAAATAACCACATTTATGGGCTCCACAGAGTGCATATCAGGTGACGTATTTGGCAGGTTTGAGATTAGTCTTGTTCAGGAAAGCTGAACACTGTGTTACACTATTACATTACTTTAAAAGCATCCTTCAAGAGAACGTGGAGCAATATCATTCAGTTATCCTGATTAAAAACATTTGCAGATGTGATTTAAAACTTGTACACAAAAGCCGTTTCGTTACCGTTTCTGTAGTTGGCCTTTTCCTTCTCTTCTCCATCTATGTGTGTGTTCGCAGAAAACTGAAGATCTACAACCAGGCTGTATTTTCCCAATTGGGCTGGAGTCAGAGCAGAAACCTTCCTTCAGGGCAGGACCCTGCTGTGGTGTGCTGGGGTCAAATCAGCAGCCTGGGGGGTGTCTGATGGTGCCCCAGCAAGCTGAGTTACCTTTGGCCCTGGACATGAGTTGTTGCTGTTTTTGCTGGCTAATCTCTCCTGCCTGTCCCTTCTCCCAGTGGAGCCATGTGGATCCTCTCACACCATGGCACTGACCACTGGCTTTTAGATGTCCTGGAACTCCAGCTGAACTCAGAGCTGATTTCAAGGATATCTGTGTGTAAAAATGATAGTAGCAGACTGTCTGCTATAGCTGCTTCACCAAGAAAACTACAATCAAACAAGCTTTAAATATTTTACTTTTAAAATATGAAAATAATTCTTTCCACCACATGAGAAACTGATACAATTCTTCACCCTTTCTAACCATACATATTAGCAATGGAATCACAGTGAAAATAAGAAACTAGCCCTTACTACAGAACATGTTTTATTAAAAAAAATCTTGCCTTGAATCTGGGATATGGCCATCTGCACTCAAATGTATAAGCCCTTCCTTTCCATTTAGAGGGAGCTATGCCTAGCCTTAGATACATACCACATACAAATTTTATTTTTTATTGACTTAGGATAACAAATGATTCCAGCACTCTGTTTCTCATATTTCAAACAGGTATCAGACAATTTCTTTTGTTTCTGCCTTCTCATTTGAAAGTGGCAAATTCTAGCACAGATGTATCACTGTATTCCAAGGGTGAATTAGCTTTCCTCTCACATAATTTTACATACAGTAAATGGTTCATTTTGCTCAGAGAATTTATGCGTGTTTCCTTTAGATTTGATTAAAGACTCAGATGTGAGTAGAAATTTTAAGAACCTTTGTGTAAATATTAATTAAGGAACCTGGTTATTTAAGTATAAGGGTCTTTCCAGAGTTCTGGTTTGCAGCAGACAGGAATCTCATGTGTTAGAATTCTCCTACTAAAGATTTGAGAATGGAGGAGGCTTCTTCAGCACACCTAACTTCTGGAAGCACACAGCACTTCTACTTTTGTGAGTTTAAAATTAGAAATAGGAGATTTCAGTGAGATGAGCAAATTACCAATACTGGGAGCTTTCCATCTTTTCAGATTATCTGAATGTTCAAATACAAAATGATCAACTTAGTCACCACTTTTCAAAATTTAAGTTGTGCTGTACATAATTTGTAATATTAGTTTCTATTGCTTTGTACTTTAACTTAGAGGTTGTTAATTGTACTGTCAGATTTAAAAAAAGTAAATCAGCTTAGCATAAAATAACCATCTTTCTCCCAGAAATATCTCTCAGTGCACTGCTGTCCTGCATTTTAATGCTAAAATGAATTTGTTAAAAAGGAAAAGAGCACTGGGTAGACACATTTCATTAAATGTCCAATTATATTTACAGCTGAAACTGTAGCGTTCCTTCCCTGACCTTTTAATAGAGAGACTGGTCTCCCAATAATTATAATTGCTTGTTAAACTAACCTGATAGTGCAGTACTAGCCTATAAAGAGTTGTTTAAACTCAAGATTCAGGTAGCTCTTTGTAATTCTAGATACCTCTTTTGTAAAGGCTAATTGAATCATAGAGGTTATTCCACTGTCCTCTGAGAGGAAGCATTCTTGCTTTCCTATTCATATAAAATCTTGCCGAACACTAATGCAGCAACATCTCTAGCTGAACTGCTGTTTTACTAATTTGGAACAAATGCCACTAAGTTTAAGGGCTGAAATCATATACTAGTTAACAAAAAACCTGTAAAATATGAGTTTTAGGATTGTTTTGGAATACCCCCTATTCTCTCTGTGAAAGGTTTTCAGACTATACTAAGTCATACAGTCATCAGTTTTATTTCCTAAATGTTTTTAATACTCCCTCTCCCCAGTAATTTCACAATAGTTCAGCAAATGCAAATTTCCAATCACTTTGGCTTACCTGAATCTGTATCTTTCAGCAAAACCATAATTTTCTTAAAGAACTTCCTCAACCTACAGTACAAGATGAAGCACTGATTCTCCTGTGTAAGCTGAATGAAGACCCATAGCCTTACTTGTACTCAATTATAGTGAAAAGTAATTCAGAAAGGACTTGCTTAAAAAAGGCTAAGAGGCTGCACTGGGTTAAATGAGGGGTAAACTATTTAACAGGTCAGAGTCAATCATCTGGAAAGCTCGACAAAGGCCTTGCTTCTGTGTATGAGCACCTTCCATACCTGCAAAATAAAGGACAACAGGAATATGTTCAGAAGCTGGTGTTCCCTCAGGGGATGGTGAAATGAGCATTCAGTTTGAGGGAGGATGTGGTTTGCAGGTGGCAAAGAGGAGCTGGAGATCTGCCAGCGAGAATACCAGTATGGCATTCAAGTTAACTCCATCAACCTCGCAGCCAACTCAAAGTAACACATGCTGCATGCTAATAAACATCATATGGCTTTTCAGTCTGTGGTGGGAAGGGCCAGACCTGCAATATTTAAAAGTACTCTTTCATATCAGAAAGATGATTTAATTAACAATATTCAGTGTAAAGGCAGAGAATGGACAAAGGAAAAATTTTCAGAATCACAGCAGTGTCAGAAGTTAAAGTTTGGGTTGGATGGGGGTGAAGTGGCTAATAAGCTTTTGTCAAGAGGAGATTCAAGCTAATGGAAATGTCAGCAGAAGGACCCTGGAATGTCTAGATGCATCTTCTGCCATGTGTTCAGACAGCTGGCAACAGAATAGTAGTGAAATGCAGGAAAAAGTTTAAATAGCTTGTCAGTAGGATGCTGTCAGTTATGAAGGTTTCTTGGTTTGTGTTATTTTATCTCATTTCTTATTTCAATGCACAGCAGCCAGCAGGTCACATGAAATTCCTAAACTAAAATTATATGTGATGTGATTTTACCGTGCTGTCATGTCTGACAGCTTCACTTGGTGATGTCAGAAGAGGAGACATAAAAGGAGATGTATGTTTGGAGACGTTTGATTCTGTTTCTCAATTAGTCTTTTCCTTTTTTGGATTTTGTCTGATTACAATGTGTTGTCTGGTATAAATATTAGCTAGATACTTGGAAAGGTCTTAAATGTTTGCCAGGAGTGTTATCAAAGGGACCCAGTGCCAAAAATTAATGGTTTAGGTTGCTTAAAGAATCTTCATAAAAAGTATGAACAAAAGCAGGTTTAATATAAATGTATGAAAGTGAATATAACTTCATGAAACAAAGTCAATGGCATAGTTCACTCTATTACTTACTACACAGATGAAGCATGCAAAGGCAATTTGGATTGGAATCTGTTTAGAATGATTTAGAGAGACAGGGGATGTGAAAGGGTAAGGGTGCAGAGGGGTAGGGACACAAATTGATTAGGATGCAAAGACGTGTGAGAGACCCTCATGTTGAGTCGTGAGGTTCAGAATAGACCCTCTTGCTTTCTGTGCCCCTGATGGAGCCTAAGTGAGTCTGAGCCCAAACTTAACCTCTAGCTTGGTCAACAGTTTATATCTAAAGGATTTAACAGCCCTTAATCAATGACTAATTTAACACTTGTGAATGATTCAATAGCATTTACTATAAGCACAGCAGTAACTATAGATCTGAGACAGCAATATTCACACTATACTTATTGTGAGGCATTTGAATCAATTTACACATGCACACACACAGACACAGGGATGTATATGTGCATATATATATGTGTGTGTGTGTACAAAGGCACTCTCTAAAACTCTCCTCAAGTCCAATGAAATACTCAGTTTGGATGCCTTTGCACTTCTCAGCAGGCAAGGGTAGAGCCTCAATACTAGTGGGGTAACCCAGAGCCCAGGCTCCACTGGTAGCTTCTGGCACTGCCCCTCTGAGTACTGCAAACGGGACAGTTGATGAGCTCTGAGAACCTTCCCACTCAGAGGGAAATGCTGCCACAGCCCAGGAGAGCTCAAAGGGGCCTCACTTGGCACTGCTGTGTGTTGGATTGCAGGATGATTGACATTAGTCGTCAGTCAACTTCCGTCCTGACCATAATCCAATACAATAATTACTGGAATTTTTCATAAGTCCAGTAACAATTGTATTGTTCCTCCTGAGCTATGATTCAGGCAAGTAATGTTCCAAGGCTATCCAGGGATGACTGATTATCTCTTGTCCCCTTCCTTGGTTTGGCAACAGAAGTTCCTGGTGCAAACAGTGTTTCTGATAAACTCAAGGGGAGCTTAACTGCCCAGGGGCCATTAATCAAGGCCAAGGCCTAATGAGAATTCCTGAGATCACAGAGTGGCCCAAGGGAAGGGGGGGATGCACCCCCACACCCAGTTAGAGTAAAAAGGGCACAAAACAACTATTCGAGATATAATCATCACAAGTCTCCGTTACCAATCTTTCTAATTATCGATATTTTAGCCTTCATAACTGCAATTGTGCATAATCCAGGTGAATTCGGCAACGTACAGGAAATTAAAGTAGAATATTTTTGTTGGAGGGAATATGTCAATGTAGATTGTAAATGGCAGACACAAAAAAAAAAAGAGGACAAGAGCAGGAACTTATCAATCCTTTCTCAAGACCATGTCTGATAGCTATTAATCAGAAAAGGAAACCCTGGTCTGGATTCTTAGGCAGCCTAAATCGAATTGTCTAGACTAAGGTCAACAGAAGGGATTTATACCAGCTGAGATCTTTTCCCACAAGTTTGTAATTTCATATTCAAATTTTTTAGCGTGCCAGATATCCTTCATTCTTTCTTATTTTTTTTTCTGAAAGAACATTCTACTGGCTGTATCTGCAGAAAATTAAGCTTGTCTAAGGTTATCAGCTGCTTTTATTACTTTTTACAGATATAAAGATCTTGCAGTTAACTGTACCTTTGGAGGTACACATTGAAAATACAGTGTGGCTGTTTAGCACCTAGCCATGGTATGTAGCTGTGGAAATATATTTTTATATATATACAATTTTATAACTGTATATATATAAAAAAATTAGCAAAATTCAAGAAAAAGGAGCATATTTGCTTTTAGTTACTTGGGGGAAATGTGACTCTTCCAGATTTGAAACTGTAAAATATACTGTACAGGAAGAGCACTCAAAATTCAGGCAAGTAAGATATCACAGGGTAATAAAAACTATAGGATAATGTGATCATACAGCAAGCTATGCTTAGTACACAGCCAGATCATGGCTGCAGCAGTCCAGACTTACATTTTTGGGGAAGTTGCTCAGATATTACCCATTACATATAATTGAACAAAACATACTGTCTTTTCCCCTACCAGCAATTCTTGTATGCAGCTTTCTAGGCCTTTGTTTTCAGGAATTATCCTGGAGGAAGACTGTACAGAAGCTAAAGCATTATACTGTTCCAGTTTGGAATGGTTTAGTATTAAAATCTTACAAACTGTATTTTCCTCAGACTCTCCTAATGGCAGTAAAAGGAATCAAGCAGCCACAGCAGAATCAGACTGTTCCAGAACACATGCCGTATGTTTTTCTAGTAACTTTAATACACTGAGGCATGTCAGTCCAGGTAGAAAACTCAGCTTTCTGAAATAAGCCTATTTAGGTCAACGTGTCAAAGAAATTAAATTATTTTCGGTTGCAGTTATTTTTGGTGAAAACCTGCTAAGTGTGAAAAAATTTCAAATTGTCAGGATTGAGTAGTGTATTTATTTGAATCTGAGGTTCTACTGTAATGGAATTTTCTTATTCATTTATTAAAAAAAACCCCAAAAATATGAATGCTGAAAACTATTTTAATTCTACTGTTTGGCTGAGGATATAAATACAGCTGTATGGAAATTCAGTGTGCCACAGCAACAGTGGCCCCACCACAGAACACACAACAATATTCTTTCTTCTAAAACTGAAAATCTACTATTGTCTGTAAAAAAATTTGAGTGATTTCACATGCATAGTGAGAGATATATTTTTGAAAGGAACAGAACTATTGAATTTTGAGCTTCAGTAGTCTCTCATTTCTCATCTATATTTTCCCATTAAGATAGAGTTTTGTACCACTGTATTTCTATAGAACATGACAACAGTTCCTTTACAGGCACTTATTTTTGTAGTATCTCAAATGTGGAGATCAAAGTGATTAATGGATTCCATTTCACTGCAGAAGTACTAAAGAGAATGCTTCCTTCAATGACTTCTGTAATCAGGTTTAATTAAAACAATTTTTTGTACTTCACAAAATGAGATTCAGATATTTATTTGAATGCAACTATAGTCATTTAATTAAATCATTAGCAATCACAGAGATGACATTATTAGTTCAAGCTCACTTAGCGTGCATTTTAGCTTGAGGCAAAGCCATGGGCTAAAATCAAGACAGGCCCCTAATTTTTTTTCCATTTCATTAACATAAAATCTTATGAATGTAGCATATTATTATTGTAGTCTGAGTTATAACAAGCTCTAGCAAATTTCTCCAAAACTGGAATCTGATGTGCTGGGCCTAAGAGCTTCTTGGAAGAGAGAGCTCCCGACAGACACAGTTCATAGTTTAAGTAGACAATAGAAATAAGGAACATAAAGGAGAACAGGCAGCTGCAACTCCCAAAAGAAGAATATCTTGTAGGGAAAGACACTGTAGAGAGACAAAATTTTTTCCAGTAGGGCTTTTCAGAACTGTATTGTATGGAGACTCTTGCCTCGTGGTGTCTCAGTTCAGAGCCCCAATGCCAACAAATGCCATGTGCTCCTGCTGGGCAGTCAAAATCTACCAAACAAACAGTTATTAGGGCATAGAAGAGTTCCTAAAGGAGATGCAATTTTTGTATTATCCTAATTAGTGTTACAAAATGTGCTGTCTTTGAGGTGGGAGAGCAGATAAAGACATTTGAGAGACGGGGATTGGGGCCAGAAGCCAAATTGCAAAGTATTAGTGTGCTAGTGTGGGAATGATACTAAGAGGGTTTTCTTAGGAGCTGGAAAGACCCATAGGGAAAAGTAGGATATTTGGCTGTGGAGGTCTTGGACACCAGTATACTATACTGGCAGTTTATTCCAGTTATCTCATTTGCAATTTATGAATAGATGAAAAGAGCAACTAAAACCAAAATAAAAGTCCAATTGCCTTTTTCAGTCTTCATTAGCATTTTCCTCTTGAACAGATGGGGCCTCACTGGATATTCTTATGTTGAGTTTTGTTTCATTCTGGGCAATATTATGGGTTTTTAATTATTTAATAGACTTAATCTTATAGATGGAGTATCTGAATTGTCATAATAAAAAGCTCAGAGTTCACAGAAAAACATCTTCATGTCAACTTAAAATTCACCTGAAATTTATGTCATTTCTGAAACAGACACCATGTCTAAAAAAATACTCGTGATTTACAGACCACATCTGCTCTGAGACCATCACTCCTGTTTCCTTACCAGTTTAAAATTTAAAAAAAATTCAGCTTCTTTTCCAAAGCAGTTACTGAGATTTACAGACACAGAACATGTCTGCAAACTTTGCACCAACTTTACTGTCTTCAGGTGCATGTGCTGCTGCTCTTTATATTTTGCTGTTTGATTGGTCTGTAAGAAGGAGGAAAACTAAAGGATTGAGATAGGTCAGCAGTAAATTTAAACTTTTTTTTTCTCATTTTTGTTTTGTTTTGTTTGTTTGGTCTGATTGCAATTATTTATGTTCACTGACATGATGAAAAGTTGTTTATGTTGTCATACCAGGTGTGACTTTTAAATAAATACGTAAATAAATACTTTAAAAAGCAGAAAAATTCTGGAAAAGCAAAACTACACTTGTCAAATTTGGCAAACATTTTCTTTAAGAAAAGGAAGTGGGAATGTTAGAATGTTAGATTTAATGTTTCATTTTGGAGCTGACAAAAGATCTGATTTTAACATCTGAGATGTCATTTGAATGTGTAGTTAATATCAGTAGGTAAATGAGGCTGTAAATTTATTAGTAAAACACCTAATTTTGAGTTAAATTAACTGTTTTAACTGTCTTCCTTTTACTGGAATCCAAAATAATGCTGGCATTTAAAATGTTCAACATTGAATCAAATTTCTTTCAGAATATTTTTTTTCTTTCAGCTATCAAACCAAAAATCATTTTCTCTCAGAGAGCAGGGAGATGTGATAACCACAGACTCTTTGCTGTTGAGAAGGCAGGATGAGAAAGAGGCAGGGAAAAAAAATGTATTTTTCTTCCTCATTTTTCTTATTACAATTTGACCTTTGTGATTGCTGCAGCCCCATTTTATAGAGCAAATGTTCATCATCTTGAGATCTATTCTGTCAGTTACACTAAACAATGGCTCTTTTCAAAAAATCCTGACAGACATCCATAATTCAAAACACATGATAAAAAGACAACAAACTACTGCAATGCTAGAATTTTGCAAAGATACTTTACTAATACTTGCCCAAGTAAATGAAGATGGTGTGCAAAAGACAGGATTTGGGACAAAATGATCATTAGTCACTGTTTTACTAATAGACGTTTTCAAAAAACCACAAATCTTAGAATTTGGGTAGTCTCAAGAGGGGGAAGAGTAGGAAGGTACCTTGGAAAGAATTAAGATTTAATTCTGTCTTGGGGAAAGTGGTTAGAAGTCAGGTATTAGTCTGGAGACCTGAGTGCCCAACACACTCGTCTTATTTCATGCCGACTATTGCAAAGACAAAAAATGAAGCTAAAATTTACCCAGTGGGCATAGAAGACCTTGTATAGTGTAAGCCCACCTGTACTCTCTCACAACTGCATTTTTGAGGACCACATTGGTTCTGTTTCACATGGGAGCACCTATGAAGGTGCTCCTGTTGTGAATGAGGGGTTAGGTGTCTTAAACAATCACCATTAAATGTACTGGCAAAAAGTAGGTTTTAATACAAGTTTGTGAAATTACACTTTAAGAGAATTCTGTGGGAAGGTTCTCTACTACTACTTACTTCTCTACTCTATTACTTATGACATAGATGAAGCATACAAAGGAAAATCAAATTAGAAGCAACTTAAAATTACTTAGATGGAGACTGGGGATGCAGAAGGGTAAGGGTACAAATGATATGAGTGCAAAATAAAAGGGTGCAAAAGGGTTTAACAGCACTTAATAATTGTCTAATATAATATTTATCACAGATAACTTCCATATCTACTGTTTTGAACAAGGTAATGAAATGGACTTAGAGTTCATTTGGCCCAGTATGTTTAAAGTGTGATATATATTTTATCAATGATTTGAGCGAGATTTATATGCCAGCTTCCAGTATATACACCTAAAATGCACATAAATATTAGAACAAGACCTGTGACTTTCAGCTACTGCATTTTCCAGACTTTCAACTGTGGATTGCAGATACTGCCTTATCTGGAACCTGAAACAATTAGAGCAAGCGTGACACCTTGTCTCTTATACAGCACCAAAATGTTTAATAATTTTCCAGCTATTTCTGGAGAAATATGTTTCTCTACAAAACTTTTTCTTTTTTTTTTACAGAGCTTTTTTACTATGTATAGAGCAGTATATGATCTGTTAATTTTTATGTATTTTTCATTTTGTATCTCTCTTTGAAGGTAACTGTTACAGTGAGGACTCAGTGGGAGAAACTTTGTGCCAGTACCTGGGTAAAAACTATCTGTAGTTGGAAGACTGCAGTATCTACTTTTGATTTGTTTTACTTAGAGGCATTGGTCCTGCAGCCCAAATAACGTAATGTAATATTTAAATCCCTGTTCTACTTCTCCTCAAGCTTGGTTTGGGGTATGTATTTGTATAGAGGCCTTAGGCTCACAAGCAGAAAACAACAACAGGGAATCCAAGATATCCTTTGGCCATCCAAGGACTGGTCTTTGGGATCTTTGCACTGTTTGGTTCTTGGAGGAGAACATCTTACTCCACGGGAGCTCAGTACCAGTGTTTTAGATTACACTGATCCTGCATGAGGCAGAGAAGGAATTGGATGCCAGACAACAGAGCACCAGTTTACCTTTTTGAACCTGGAGAGAGCCTCTTGCAGTGTATTCTAGGTCAGTGTTCTGTAATTGCACACAAAGGTGGATATAAATGGAGGGAATGAAGTTTAACTCGTTGCCAATTTTTTTCTTCTTTCTCTACATGCAAAGCAGTTCCACTCACAGAGCACGTAGGCCAAGGGAAGAGAGCCATAGGTTCAGCTCAGGAGACTTGAACTCCAGCTGTAACTTGTCCCATATGTGAGGCAAAGCACTTCTGTGTCTCAGGCTGTACTTTTCCAGTAATGAAAGTAACTACAGTGCTATTAATGTGCACTGCAAAGCACTTGGCACATTTCAACAGTGGGTATCCTAAGCTAGGTGTTGCTATTACTGGGAGCAAGCTGCCAGGGCAAATGGAGTGAACTTCTAGAACACCAAATTGTTACTGGAGCTAAGAATGAAATGTGGTTCACTGGTTTTCAGTCCTTTTTTCCTGTCTGGTATTTTAATGGCAAATATCTGATTTGTGTTTCTGGAGCCTCATTTCTGACCTGCACTGTTCAGAATCCAACTCTCCTCTTTCATTTTCTAGCCTGCCAACATGAAGCCTTTCTTCTTGAGCTACAGCAGTGTCTCTCCTGAGAGGCACGTGGCCCGCATGGGTCCCCAGACAAGGCTGTCTTCCTTGTAACTCATTGGTTATTAAACATCAGCGAACCCCTGATGTTTTCCAAGGATCTACGTGGGTACTGAGGAGCCTTTGAAGAATGACTATTGCCTCTACTGGCCACGAATTTGTTCTCAGTATGAAGCTATGGCAGAGTTGTTTTAATTCTGGATGAAAGGTCTTTTCTGCTGGAAATCTGGTATTGGCTGCCAATAAATAAGACAGAAATTCGGAATTCCCAGACTGTTCCTGCCATATTACAGATCTGGTCTCTTCAGCTATATTCTTGGCATTCTTCCTTACCATAAAAAGTGTGTGAACATCTTGTCATACTCACTAAACCAGGACCTTGAGAAACATACTGGAATATTCATCAAGGGAAAAATATAACTTGAAAATATGCACATCTTGAATAAAGCATTTATTTTTGAAAGAGATGGAATAAAACCCTTTCATCTCTTGTATTCAGTTTATTAATATTGTTATTTTTTGCCTTTCGTAATGAAAGGGAGTGGGTTTGGTTTAGCTTTACTGTATTCAAATTACCCTGTAGATTGGGGACAGTTTTATTCTTAGTTTGAAATGTGGTATAGGGAACATTCACAATGAAATCATGTTAATAAGTATAGCATTATTAAAGACTTATATAAAATAAAAGAGAAGCTAGCTGTTCCTTCTCTGTCTACTTTAAATCTAGAAAAATAACATAGATACTGCTATGGTAACCAGAACTGAGTATTCTACTAAGACTAAATTTATACTGCTCCCCTTGTTTCTTTACCTTGTTTGTGGCTGTTGAATTTCAAGAATGTAAAGCTTTCAGATGAGGACCCCAGGACCAGGCTAACCCTTTGGTTTAAAAAAACAAAATTAAATGCTCTCACAATTCTGCATGATTCTTTTAGCATGTTTTTTTGAAAAGAGTTTTTCTGCCTTGATTTTCCTGTTCACAATTCTCTCTTTCTTTGTAGTCCTCTTTGGCTCAGTGAATATTTAATTATATACCCAAAATGAAACAGTTCCAGCAGGAGAGAGGCAGACTCTGTAAAGTCTACTGCTAATATTATAGCTTCCTTTTAAAAAAATATATTGAATTTACAATTCTGGTAACAAGATGTGTTTGACCATGACTCACAAAGGTCTGATATTTCCCTCTCAAATGCCTGTTATGTGTTTTCTGTCCCTGCTAGCTTTCACACTAAAAACCTTTCACAGGGAAGAGTAATTTTTGTTCCTGTTTCTATGTGGAAATGGACCATTTAATCTGCCCTTGAACTTAATCATGTTATGCTGCTAAGTGCCACGTCACAGATACAGGTAAGGGCCTCTCTATGGTAAGGGAAATTGTGTGAATTCATGTTCAGGACACTGACCCAAACAGAAGCGGATATGAACCTTTCTTTCTCATGTTCCTCCCCACCAGGCTATTATTTTAAGGGGGAAATTCTAGTTTTGGAGAACTTGCATTTTCCAGAGGAAGAAAGTTCAGTGTTCGATCAGAAACAGAAATTACACGTTAGTTATCTTAGCAGTTACACAGAAGGCCTCAAAAAGTATTATCTGGGTTCAAAACAGAGTGGTTAGATATTTCCCTCAAGATGTATTTGCTTGGTAGGTTACCTGTGTGGATGGAAGCTTTTACTTACTGGTACTTTCCAGTCAACCACTGTTCCAAGCTTCTTCAGACATGACTATACAGTTTTTGCTATAGAAGCTGATGAAAATTCCAGAGAAGTATGTTATTGGGAGGGGGCAAGGGGGTAAATTCTCTACTCTGTCTATCTGGGCTCTTTTCCAACTGTTGTTATGCACAATTGGAATAACTCCAAGTGGAGGACTGTAATACAACTCCTGCTGTCTATATGTAGCTGCCTTATTTAAGGGGTTTGTACCTCATTTCCCCATGTTACCTCAGCATTTAATAAGCACAGAGTGTCTTGGTAGGCTCCTGGCCAACATTGTCCTCTGCAAAATGCATTACTAACTAGCAAACAGAAGTGTATTAGCTTAGGTCTCTTCGTTACACAAGAATCCGACTTGAGCAACTCAGGTAAGTCTGTGCAAATATGCAGCAATTATCATCCTCTTGTTGCTCCAGAAAACAGTCCACATTCAATTCCAGAACATACAGGAAGGAAATGCACCTGCCCCCTGACCATTTTGGTGGCCCTCCAGAAAGCTCACTTCCTTTTTTGAGTGTATTTATTTTGCTGTGTTGGCACCTGAAACAGCGAGTCAGCTGCAGGTAACAAGTTTGGCTAACTTTGGTGTGTCTGCCCTCCGTGCTACAATATAAATGTGCCCTGGTATTGCCATATTGGCACTGGGAACAGGTGTCTGTATCTGACAGCTGCTTCCTCGGGTGGTTGGAAAAAGGGCAGCCATCAGCTCTGCCTTCATTCCTTTGGTGTGCTCTGGTCCCATGCTCTGTCAGGAGCAGGCAATACTGGTAGTGGACAGGTATAATTCATTTGTTCTTAGAGGAAGTTGTATCCTTCTGTATTTGCCCTACTTTCAGGCAAGTGTCAGTGCTGTAACACTGCTGTGTAAGCTCTTGAATAACCCAGTACACGGCTTCTTGGATACTACTAGTTTATTGGGACAGGGGATATGCCAAGGTTTCTATAAAATGATGTTGGCCAGAGGCTCCATGTTTTGATAGTAGAAAAGCATGAATCGCAAAGTCTTGACTGTTTCCCTTGCAGCTGGAATGACTGCTGCCCACTGTCTTCATTGATAGCACAACAGCACAGAAATGGTGGCTTTAGGAGAAGATATGATGCTGTTATCAGTACCATCATGGTTATGTTTATTTTTTTAGGAAGCCTGCTGGCTGTCATAAAGTAGAAAAAGCAGAGAAAATTTCCTCACCTGAAATTTCTTCGTATGACCAGTTGCACAGGATCATTTCATGCAGTGGCATGGTTTCAGTTGGTGAGAAATCTCCGCTGCTCATTGAAGTGTGATACTTGGAAATACCTTTAGAGGAAGGGTAACATTCTCCTCACCACTGAGTATTCCTGTTGTGGAATACCAATGAAGGTTTACAGCTGGTCATTCAGTAAAGCTTATTAGAGTGAGCTTCATTAGCTCTTTTGTATGATTTTGCTAAAGGCTAAGCAGTACTTTTTATGTCTTTGTTACTTTTTGCACATGCTTGTAT
The DNA here is from genome assembly GCA_013396775.1 of Cephalopterus ornatus. Lineage (NCBI taxonomy): Eukaryota > Metazoa > Chordata > Aves > Passeriformes > Cotingidae > Cephalopterus > Cephalopterus ornatus. The sequence continues at coordinate 1,205,529 of VZRE01019413.1, forward strand.
GTAGTCTAAATATAGGAACCTAGAGAGATGGAACTGGTTACAGAAGACACAGCTGTGGAGTTATTATTTACAATCAAATTAGAGAAAAAGGACAATTGAAGGGAACAGAGACCCCACTAATAACTGCTGGGAGCTTTGATTGAAATACTGTTTTTTCTTATAGCCAAATGTATCATCAAGAGAGAAACAATTCTGTATGGTGGCTTCATTATTGGAGTACTAGATTATGTTGCTTTTTCTTTGCCAAAATTTACTTTTTATCTATGTTGTTCTCCTTTTTTTACATCTACTGTCTCATATTAATCCGTGGATTTATTTTCCTTATTTTCTTTCTCCCGTAAGTTTCTGGATTTCACTGTGGTACTCTAAAATGAAAAGAATCTAAACCCAACATTCCCCTTTCTTAATCAAAACCAAACTGCAGAGCTGGTACCACAGAAATGAAACATCACTTTTCCAAATCAGTGATGTCAATCCATCATGTCACTGGCTGATGAGGAGGCTCAAAGACTAACACTGGCATCCTAAGAAAGCACAGGCCCTGGGTGTATGGTAGTTTTAAGCCCACCTTCTTATTGTTCAGGTCTGTCGAGCAAAGTTCTCCCAGATGTCTCTGTATCACCATGTTGACTTCATGCACATTTTGTCACAGCAGTATCCGGTGGTGCTCCTGTCCTTTAACACCCTCGTTTCTGGTTGTATTTAACACTCTGCTGCAACCTACTGATGCTCCGAGGAACTACATATTGGGCAATCCTTCCTCAGCCCCACCCAAGCATAAGGTTTGAAATAATTGAAACAGTCCATTTTCAGCACTTGTGGCATCATTGTTTGGAGGGGAATGTTCTTCTATTTTGGCATTTCTATATTTGAAAGTTTCCTATAATGCAAACTTAAAATGAGTTGCTGGTTCTGAAAATGGCTGTCAAGTTTGACGAGCACAGCAGGATGAACAGACTGTAAAGCCACTAACATGCAGAATTGTTTCCTTCACTGTTACGTTCTTTCCAGAGCTTCGGTAAGTTGTCAGAATTTATGCAGAACGATTAATAAAATCAGCTTTGATAACAGTTAGTAAGCACTCACTCACTGTGCAGGAGGAACTTGCTCTATTGAGCTACTGAGAATGATAATATGTACAGAAGGTTAGCAGAGTTTCTCTCTAAGGTACCTTAATACCAGGGTGCTGGGGGTTTTACTTGTTCTAGCATGACAATTACTTCATGCCCTGCTAGTGGTTTGTCTCCATAAGGTGTGCAAAGATAAACTGGAATTCTCAAAGGCACAGAGCTGCTAAGCCTTGTTAATTTTAGTAGAAATGGGGAACCCAACGCTGAGCTGGCTCAGGAGACAAGATAACTGTTCTGGCTGGACAGCTGAAGTGATGGGTGCTTAAGAATATGACTAATAAGTGTTAGGATAAGACTAACAAGTAGGATGTCTAGCAAAGCTCTACAACAGACACTTCTACAAAGATAATAGGTAGGTGAGGAAATACCCAAATTCAACTTTCAAATTATATTATATGTGCTGATAGGTGATGATGGGAGCTGAAGCACATGATTATAAGGAAAATGTGTTAAAGAAGGGTGACTAAATAAGTGGGAAAGGTAACTCTGGACATGGCGCTTTGGATCTACACCCCAGTAGTTGCGCTTTATGGTGTTTTTTTGAATGACTAGAGCAGCAGGGCTGTGTGTCTTTATGTACTGTCTGCATATTGCACCTGACTGAAGTCCACCCCTGAATCAAGACTTTCCCTAGTAGGAAGGGAAGGAGTTGATGAGAGGGCAGACTCTAGAGTGGTGGTTGTTAATAGTTCTTGGCCTGTGGATTATGGCCACGCATGGAAAGTCCTTGGGACCACGTTCACACAGCCTAGTGGGAGAGGCAGGATCTGGCAGGAAGTAGTGACACAGCCAGTGTTTCTGCAAGTCTCTTTAAATGCCAGCTTGTAAGTCACCAAGGTGGTCACATTCATTGCTAGTGGAAGGTAATCACATGTTCTGGGCATCAGCCTAGAACACCAATTACTCTTCAAAATTAAATCAGTCTTAGTCAAAGGATCTGAGAAAGCTCATAGTCTCCCAGAAGCTGTCCTAGTGTACTTCATTTAAAACAGCTCCAAAATTATAGACTATGAAAATTACTCCAGAGGGTTTCATGCTTTCTAGTCCAGTGTACTTGAACAGGAGCTGAGGACAAAAAACACTAGCATAAAAAAAAACCCTCGAAAGATAAGCGTTGCTTTCCTGTTTTGACTTTACTAGTCCACCGAGACACCTTCAAGTTCAAGCCTCAGACCTCAAGAGGGAGCTCATAAGTACTCTACTGGGTAACTTATGTTGCCTTCCACATAAAAAAAATTCTCATTTTAGGACCACACAGATCACTAATCTTAACTGTAGTTCTTTGTCCCATGTCTAATTTTTACATGTTAAATCCATCACAGTGCTATTGAGCAACTCCTGCCGTCATGTGAAGACCTTTGGAATAGCAGAGCCCGATCTGAAGGTGATTTATATTCCTACACGCTCAGCATTAGTCAGAGAATGAGAACACGCTTCTGTAGTTCCTATAACAGACACCAGAAAGTAACAAGGAAGAAGCATTTTTTAGGTTTAGTCTGAAAGGAGATCGCAGCAGTCTGCCTCCACACCAGAGAGGGGACATGGGCACTTCCTTCCAGTGATCCTTACCTGCACTAGTTTTCCCTGATTATTGGGTCTGTCAGAGATGAGGGTGCTCAACATTTCAGACAGGCCCACCTCACCATCTCAAGACCTGATGCTGGCACCCTTTGACCTACCAATCACCTCTGCTGATCAGACCTTGCTGCCAGCCCAGCAGTGATTTCCTAGGAAGAGCCTGATGTGATAGGTTTGTTATTAATTGGTGTTTGGCTCAGCCCACACACTGAGCCCAAGATACATCACATAACCTTAGTCTTTTTCTGAAGACTACCTTCAAGGAGCTGAAGCCAGTACCTCTCTGAAGGGTTATATTAAGAAGTCTGTCTGGCATCGTGTTAAGGGTGGAAAGCAGTAAGTTGAATGACAACATAAAGGAAGTGGTTTACAGACCATGTGCTCCAGAGGGAGAGCTCATGTGAGTGTAGTTCCAGAATTGCTGTGAATCTGGAAGGCAGCCAAAGGGTGGCAGGATATGCTTGAAAAGTCCTGTTCTTCCCACAGTACTTCCATGCCCTGCTGCCTGCTTACATGTCTGAGCCTGACACATTCTCTGCTCATTTTGGTACCAATAACCAAACCAGAGTAAGCCAGTTATTTCCCTTTTCAGACCTCCGAGTGTCTGTTTAGCACAGAAAGATCTGGAGGATAAAAAGCTCTCAAAGGGGAACAATAGAAGTTCATTAAGCTGTGGATGGCTTGAGTAAGAACTAGTATACAGAGGTATGAAATACTGTGTTAGTTCTGGGAGGTGGGAGCCTCTCCATGATATTCTCTAAAGTGAAGATGATGCTTTAATTTAACACTGGCAGTGGAAGATGGATTATCTGAATACTTGGAGGAAATTGTGTGAGGAGATGAGTTAAGAGCTATTAATCAACAAGGACTGCTAAATTGAAACAAATGCAATCCAATATACTTCAGACTGTCCTGGGCACCAGAACACTTACACAGATTGGGATCACAAGAAAATAATTTATGCTGGAGAAGTTTCAACCCAGGAGGAAATTATAAGCATATGTGTTGGGGCAGCTGTAACCTAGAGCATTGTGGAATATGATTCTCAGTAATTAATATTGCAAAAGCAAGGACACCAGCATCCGCAGTGCTACCTTTACTATATTAGCAAATTACTCTTAGTAATGGGAGTACTCTTAGATAATAGAGGAGTTTGAGCCTAACACTGGCAAATTAGTTATTGGATCAGAGAAAGTGTCCTGCTGATTAGGCAAAATGGCTGAATAGAAATAGGATAGACAATGCATTATATAGATGGAAAATACATTAGAAGAATGTTAAACATATGGAAAGCATTTTAAGACTGTGAAGGGGGAAAATGGCTGGATCAAATCTGAAGTAAAATATGTACTCTGTGAGGCATAAGAGTTTTGAAGTTAAAGAGAGACCTTAAAATTCATGGTTTATGCCTTTGTTCTTTTCTTTCTTTCTTCACTTCCTTATAAAATAACTGCTCTTATGGGAACACCCAGGTCACAACGAGGCACAGAGTAGTGCCAGCCCATGGCTGCAGCTGTGCCGAGTGTCTCTTCCTTCCCACTTCTGAAGCAGTAGGACTTCTCTTTCCCTCCTTTGCCACCCTGCACCCAGCCCAGCTTTCCCAATCAGTGTGATTTGGGTGTTTTGCAAGCACAATTATACAGTACTTTGACTTCTACTGAAGAGCTGAGAGAGGGATGGAATTTCATTTTGGAAATAAGGAGGACTTTAAGTCTGGGAATTAAAAGAATGCCTGAAAATTGTCCACGGGAGGCAAAGATGTCCTAAAACTGCAAAGCTTGTGGATAGACTGTTGGTAACGGCTTGCATCTTCCTTAAGAACATCCAGCAAATCTGGCACAGAAGATGATGTATGCATTTTTCTAGGCCACTGACTCTAGGCCAATGTTCTAATACTTGCCTTCCTGAAGTAGTTGTGATACCACAGACCATTGTATCTTTCCCATCTTTTCTCGTGAAAACAGAGTGCCAAGTAGTTTAAAATCTCTGTCTGTTTGGAGGCTGCTAAGAGTTAGCAGGAAGTGACACCACTCTGCCTGCTAAATTCCAAGCCTGTGGACTTTCCGGGAGGGTCTGCTGACCGTCAGCTGTGTCTGAACACTGCAGCAATTTAAAACTAGTGCCCAAAAAGGGATTTGCCACCCAGCATGCAACCAGGTGGAGCTTGGGTGACTGAAGCGCAAAGTTGTGATCCTGCAAACCCTGCCAAACTGCTGCTGAAGCATCCGAGCAACACAGTCAGCCCTGCTCAATTTGGTTATGGGTCTAATAACAAGTCCCTCAGAGCCCATGGAGTGCACAGGAGCAGGGTTAGCTGTGGCTAAGTGTTTCAAGACACTTTTCTTAAGCAAAAGATATTCAGGAATTCCTTGTCCTAAGTTGTCCTCTTTAAGCCATTTTGCCTTTTGGTATTCTGCATTTGGACTGATTGTGTAGAAAATAGTGGATTAGAAAAGTTTTTCCCCTTCTTGAGAGATTTCAAACCCATGTTTCCCATTCCTTTGACTATACTGTCAGCAGCAGGAACTCCTCTCTCTCTTGGTGAAGCCTTACTATTGTACAAAACCAATTCAGATCTCTGGAAATACAGAAAAGAGAACATGCACAAAAAAAAGGGAGCATATCCTTGTATTTTGGCATTCTGCAAGAATGCTGAAGTATTCCGTGTCAAATAGTACAGCTGCTTTTTTAACTGGATTTTTGATCTTGTCCAAAGTAATTCACTATTGGTTTTGCAATAAAGATCTATGCCAAGGCTGAAACCCCAAACCAAATTTCCTGCCTTCAAGTCTTGCCTTCATACCTGAAAGTATTGTATTCCGATATTGACCATTTGGAAAGTAATATCCTGCTTCTTTTTTCTTATCAATGCACGTTAAGAGGAGATGCCCCACTGAAGAATGAGATGCACTTGTTTTTCACCTTGTTGGTGTTGTTTTCTGACTTAAATACTGATGTTTCTGCTGCGTGTGTGTCCATGTGGCATTTGTGTTTATAGGTATGTAGCTTCAGAACTTCAGAGAAAGTTTGAAAACATTAGATGAAAAGCTGGGAAAGCAACTTGTTGCATCCATAGGTTGGGCAACAAACAATATGAAGGCTTAAATATAGACTAAATGTAGTCAATTATACTCCTAAGACTGGGAGGAAGTGGGCTGTGACTAATATGTGGTGTCTAATGTAAAACTCGACATGATACATGTCGGCAGAAAGATAATATCAACAGGGCTAATCTACCCAATGATATGCCAAGTTTAATGAGAAATAAATAATTGCAGAACATTCTAAATTCTAAGAAGTCAGACTTTTTCCTTCTGGTTTTAAATGAAAGAAATGTAAGATTTGAAAGTGTATGATACTTCTATTTGAAAAGCTTTCACTGGGAAGAACTCTTAGACTTTTATTTATTTCCAGCATATTGCATTTTACTTTAATCTCCAATATTTGTGTTGCCAGCAGGACAACTCTTTAATGTTGCTGTTCTATATACACAGAAAGACAACGTGTGTGGCAGAGGGGTGTATTTTTTAGGCTCTGACTTAAAATCCTTGATCTTCCAGGAGCCATATACAAGAATAGCTAAATGTTACAGTAATGGAACATTCCAGCTAAATGTTTTACAGCTATAACACATGTACAAACACTGATTTCTACCATGAGCCTACAAACTGAATGTAGTGCTCTGACAGGATAACACTGCAGGTATACAGAATCATATGGCAGAAACTCTTTGGGAAACAGACCCCATCCTCTTAGTGGTGCAGTGCAGGATCTCATACCTGCATTTAAGTGTGCAGGAGTTCTGTATTTGATATGATTCCATCATAATCCCGAATTCTCCACTGTTAATAGAAGTTGTCGCATTCCAGGCCTTTTGTTGTCCTATTGCCCTCATCTCTCAACAGAATATTTTTATTATGGAAATCCTCAATCAGAATATTAAGTTCCATTGATTGGCAGACACAGAAATATAGAATCTCTAGAAACCTAAACACTTGTTAACTTGAAGCATGGGTATGATCAATGCATTAGCTCTTGATGGCTGAGCTGTGCTAGACTCCTTTCAGCTCTTCTGTGCTATTCCCCCTCATGGACAAATACAGTGCTGGCTACAAACTGGAGAAAAGTGTATGCATTGGTCTCAGTGGGTGATATGCTCAATATTCCTTGTAAAACAGACAGATTTAGACCTTAACAGGAACATAACAAACTTGTATTGTTTGTTCCTTGATGCTATTCCTTAACACAGTTCTACAGAAATTGTTTTGTCTATTGCTCTATCTCCTTATTTAATTTAGCTACTTTGGATAGGTGCATAACTGATTAGATGTTTCTGTCCATTTTACTACTTTGAACCTGTGCCTAACTCTTCTCCTCTCCAGATTTCTGCTTCCATTCTGAACCTTTACCCTGTATTTGCCCTCAGCAAATGAGACAAAAGCAGCGGAGCATAAAAATCTCACTGACCAACAATGGGATTTAACACCACTTAAAGTTGAAATACCTGACTGCTACTTCCCTGCAAAATTAACATTCAGAAGACTTTGACTCTGCTAGTCTCCTGCTGCTGTCTAAACTTATACCAGTGCCCTAAGCGATCACATTTTGGCTTCTTGAGATGCCCCAGAGTCTCTAATTTTAGGCAGTATTAAGTACCAGTGAACAAAAGTGACCCTTTTAGTATTCACAGTCTTCATCCTTCTGACTTATTCACCTGCAGAGCACAGTCTAATACTTTCCAATTCTACCTGACAGGTTGAGGCATGGTTCTTGTGGAGAGCATCCCTCAGCAGTGAAAGGAAATAGCATGCACACCTCATCCAGCAGCTCCATGGCTAGGGCATGCATCTGAAATGCTGGAAACCGCAGCTCAGCTTTCTGTGCAGGAGTTCATATGAATCCCTCTCTCCCAGGATGAACCCCTAATCTCCATCTATGGGGTTGAGATATTCAGCCTACAGACCGGAGTGTCTGCAGCCCAGCAACACATTACAGTCTGGAGCACCTTTCCACTTTTCCTGGGGATTCTTCAGTCCCTTATCACTGTGTGTCTTTGTGTCTGTCACTAAAAAGCAGCGGGGTTCTGGAGCTGCACTTGGACATGGTCACAGGCTGGGCAGACGACATGGGAGAGGTGGGAGCATATGACCTCAAGTCTCTCTATTTCACTGCAGCAATAGAAAGCTGAAATCCTGTTGCCTTTTAGGTGTGTGCAGCAATTAAATAAGAACTGAGACAGAGAAGGCATGAAAAACTAGAGGTACTGGCAATTAGAAGAGGAGAGGCATATAAATCGGTGTGGGGGGGGTGCATCTTGTTTCTTTTCTGTGCACTGTGTAGCCCAGATTGCCTGAGCAATGGATCTGTCAAAGCATTTGCATTCAGGCAGTGAAATTTTCTTCTTTGACAGACCAGCTGACCTTCCAGAGCAGGGTTGTGCTATATCTGATCTGAGGCACACTCACACAACACATTCCCACATGACATTCTCATAAACAGACTAAGGCAGCAGGCTCTAGATGAAATCATCATTAGCTGAGTACACAACCAGTTGAAAACTGTTCAAAGGTTACGTGTCAATGGCTGGCTAAAACAGAAGGAAATTTCAAGAGAAAGCTGTCCCCAGCTTAACTGTAATTAACATCCTCACTACTGATGTAATAGTAGCACAAAGATTGTCTGTTAACATTTCTAGACGATGCTGTGCAGGAAAAGGTTGCAGTGCTCTGATTCAGAAAATAACAATATTCAGACATTTAAGAAATGGCCTGAAATTCATCACTTGGCATTCAGTCCAAGTCCAAAAAATTGCATTTTGGAGAAATTAGGTGCCCAAATATAAAACAGGAAATAACCAGGTAAGCAGAAGAAAGATACAGGAGTGTCTGATACCTAGATAGGAGCATGAAGATGGTGATCTAACTGTAAAGGTAAATCTCCTAGTGATGAGAAAAACTAGAGAGTTTAGTCTGGGGAGAAAAAAAGGCAGAGGGTATGGGACATAACACCAAGCCGTGGAGATATCCTTGGCCCTGCCTCCAAAAAGGGCCAAACTAGATGAACTCTCATGACTCCTATGATCATACATGCCTTTTCTACACAAAGGCTTCTTTACCTAATCTGAGGTAAGTTGAGGTAAAAAGATAATATAAAATGGAATAAACAATTACAAGTGAATTGGGGTTTTAGTATTAATGGATTATTAATTTTCTTTCTGATTTAATCATCTAATTGTAACTTTCACTATAGGTGGGAAACCATTTATGGGGACAGAGCTTTTCTCCCACCTGTGACTAATCAGCTGGCAAAAACTCAAGTGTCACCCCCCAAAGGGAAATCTGTGTCGGGAGAGAGCTTTAAAGAGGGACTTTACAGTGTAAGCCTATGGAGAGGGAATGACTGTAATATCCATGGTTTTGTTTATGGCATGTGTTAAGCCTGATTTGCATGCATCATTCCACTTCTATGTAAGTGTGATTTGATGAGAAAGTGGGCCTAGAAGTTTTAAGCTGTTGGGGTCCACATAAAACAACATTTAAGGACACAGTTGGGGACTCCCTGCATGTTTAACTGGGAATTCAGAGAACTATAATTATTAACGTGCCATTAGTCATAAATAATTACATTCTAGTCATAAAAGTAATCCTGATGTTAGCCCCTGATGTTTTTGTTATTATCTTTTAAAGGTGCTATTAAGTATCACAGATTCCTGTCATCTTATGGCTGAGCAGAGAAGAAACGTCTTGTTCCAAAGTTGAAGAAATGACCTTAAGGAAGACAAAGCAACTGAGAAAACAGAGCAGCAGTCTAATTGTGATGGGCCCAGAGGTGCAGCCAAAGCCACCTGGACAGTGTACCATGTAGGCAGATGCTGACGCTAGAGACTTATTTTTAGATTTTGATATCTGGCTACTTAGCCCGCTGCTCTGGGAGAAATACCTACACAGTAAATGCCTGTGTGCAGATGCAGTATCAAGTCTCAGGCAGTACACGAATGAAGCCTGTAATACTTGTATTTTCTGATGGTTTTAGGGCTCCTTTAGGTGTTACTGTTTAAAGTTGCATCTTTTTTCAGCTTTCTGAATATAGTTTTGCTCTAAGAACCATTGTTTATGAAAATGGTACCTTCTCTGAACAGTACCTGCTGCTTGTAGTGCTTGTAGTGCTAAAGTGTTTCCAGTTTTCCTGTCCCATCAACTCTCCAAATGTGGGTAGAATTTCTGTTTCCTTGCCTCTGATCCACCCATGAGTCATTCCCAGTAGCTTATTGCCTTATAAAACTCATGAGTGACAGTGGGTCTGTAGTGGAACCTCATTTGGGCCTGGATGCTACAGTGACCTGTCACAGCTAATAATGAAGGTAGAGTAAGTAAATTTGAAAAAACAGGTGGTTTATTGTTATGGGCCAAATGTGTTTATTATGAGGGCAAAAGCTGGACCAAGAACATTCTACGTGACTGTTTTCACTGTAGGAGATAACAGAGAAACTTAGTTTTTAAACTTAGTTTTCTGCACCTGGGGAAATGAGGGACTCTGTGTTCCACTGCACAGATAGTAAAGTAAAAGGTATTATATATATAAAAGGAGGTGGTAATCATTGTAAAAATCTTCTCTTAGATGTTATGGCTGCATCTTCCCCCCCTGCCGCTTAAATTTACCATCTGTGGAAGTTGAATGAGAGAGTATGTGTGTACATTTCAGGAGAAAGTTTGTCCTCGTATTGAAAATATACTTCAATAGTAAGTAATTTGGACTCTTTTTGCTTATGCAGTGGAGAATGTGAGAGTCCAGTGAAGCTAGTGGATTTAGTCCTATTAGCTTTAATGAGATTTGGTCAGTCTCAATAACGTGATCGACTACATGTCGATGGCAACACCGTTACTATCGACTAAAATCAAGAATCTGATAACTGCTTCAGAGCACAGTTGCAAGCCAGTTTTTAACACTCTTATCTAATTACATGAAGTATATAGTTACCCTAAGCAGAGTACTTCTTATTCCATCTTGTTGAATGTGTTTATTTATGAGGATAGAAAAAGGAGAGATACATTGGCACCTGCCATTGTTACAGTCCATGGGGCAGAATTATTTTACATTGGCTGATGCTAGCAGAATTCCATTCAGATTTTCAGTTGGTCTCCATGGGTAGCTCTCTCCGTAAGATCTTATGTAGCTGTGGTGCCAATCTGTGCTTTCATTTTATAACAAATTACTTTCTAATATTAGTATTTTTGTACTCTGTTACTGTATAAGAACTTTTATTTATAGATGTTACCATATACCCCAAAAATTCAAGAAATCCATCAGAAAGAAGTGTATAATATGCTCACACAGCCTGCTGCTTTCGTTTATATCATATGAGTTACAATCTGAACTTGACCTCAAATTTGCCTTATTGCTGGATAGGCAAAAAGGATTTTTGTTTAGAATACAATTATTTTTAGTTTATTATGTACCTACATTTAAATTAAAATTAAGCCTATTGCTAATCTATTGTTGCTGTTTGTAAACATCAAGTGATTGCTTGAAGGCATACGAACTTTACGTGGTGCAAGACAATGAGACACAGTGGCACGTTCTATACCTACAGAAACTAGATTAAACTCTGGATTTTTGCTTACATAAACTGGTTATAATCAGCTTCTAGGCAAAGAGTTTATACTTCAGTGATGATTGTTTCCCCTCTTTCTCCTGGCAATGCATCCTTATGAGTTGTTGAGATTTTTTTTTATATTTTACCTGTTTGTGACTGAATAGGAGGGAGGCAGGGAATCTAATTATTTCCCTTTTTATTCTACAAGCTCCTCTGTAAGGGAAGAACAAAGCAGTAAACTTTGGCAAAATACACCCTAGAAAGTAGATTTCAGAATGCCTGTTTACATTTTTTTTCTGACACATTTTTATAGTGTAGCACTTTGTTCAGTTCTTCTGACTCAGAAGCAGGGGTGGGACCAAGAGTGTTCTAGCTTGGAAAATGCAGGTCTGTGGATGTTTTACAGAATGTCAGATTACATCCATTTGGGTGTTTTCCACAACTAAACTAGCTCTGGCAATAGTGTTTATGCAGTGTCCAGACAAGATTACCGAGGGGCTGTGGGAGACACCTTAAAATTTTCTGCAGTTTGGTGGCAGAGTGGGAACACTCGGTCTCATGTGAACACTTGTGCGTGTACCTAAACCAAAAGTGGTTTCAGTCACTTTGTGTAAGAAGCAGGAGGAGAAATAGAGAACAAAACTTGCCCCAAAACCACATGATGTGACCATGTTTCTACTCTGAGGAACACGCTTTAAGAGCTGGTGTGTGAGTGTTTGTGGCAGGAACCCGGCTGCACTGGAGGCAGAGAAGCCTGATGTGGCTCAGCCAGACAGTCCTGGGGGCTTGGACTGGTTCTATGGGGGCATGGTGGTAGAACAGCAATCTAAGAGGGAGCAAAGGAAAGGCCTCTGCTTTTCCTGCGACATTTGAGGACAGTTCCTTCACCTGCACAGGCAGAATTCAATGGTGAGGAGGAGGCAAAGACACAGGGAGAAGGCACAGGCTGCAGTTTCTGGCTGTAGTTAGGGATGTGCGAGTTGGTGGATGCATTCATTCCCTGTTCAATCTCTCCCACAGGCTGAATGCTCTAACTGCAATCTCCAGCAGTCAGATTTGCATCTTGTCTTTCATTTTTTTGCTCAAGTGGAGCAAGAAAGAAAAAAAAATTCTTTTCTCCATAAAGAAAGGTACTGAATCATGTCCAATACATTTATCCTTTTCACTCCTGTTCAGCCATGCAGAGTTTCCAGCCTCCAGGGCAGTTGTTTCCCACCAGGGCAGCAGTACATCACTATAGGCATCTTCCTGCCTACCAAGAAAGCACCACATGAAGTGGGCAGTGGTAGGCTCAGCCATTACTTCCTACTGCTCCAAACTGGACCTCTACTCTATTGAAACCTTTATTAAAATGTCTGAACTATATCCTGGGCTTTCTGCCTTACTTCTATTGCCTGCTTCATTCTTTGGTTATGGGTTTTGTCTCCCTTTTCAGAGGAGTTGACAGCATTTGCAGTGCCCAAAAGGTTTGGCAGAGGTCAAGACAGGTTGGCTGGTTTTGCTGTTTATTTTTATACCATAGACCTTATAGTCTATGTGCTCTGCATTTTCATGAAGGAAAAGACATTTGTGCAGCTTGTAAAAAAGGAAAATACGACAAAGCATCCAGCTTTCACCCAAGAGCATTACCCATTCAATTATGGCTGCATTCATGTCTCACCTCAGTTCCTTTCCACTGGGAATTTGTACCTGTGAGGTAGCAGGCCAAATGCATTTTAAAATAAAATTTAGAGGTCATGAGACCTATCCTATTTATCATTTCAGGCAGTAGAAAAATCGAGCAGACTATGTGTTTAGAAAAGAAAAAGAAGGCTCCTGGAATGCAATCCTCAATGCCAAGTACACTTTGTATAGAGTATCATGGAAAAACAGCATTTAAAAATGGAAAGGTCAGGATCTTGACCTGATTGACTTCCACAAATGGTAAAATATGCTTACTGTGGAAGAAGAGTATGTGCTATGGAGGTATGGGACATAAAAGTGAGAATTAATAGCGTGAAGACAGTTAATCTTGCCTTTAGTATCATCTATAAGTATAGTGAAAAATGTGCAGGTGGAGTTCTTACTAAAAGTTTCAAGTTGCTCTGAATATTCCTAAATGAAGACTGTGATCACAGACTAAGGAATTACCTTAAGCTTCTGTTATTTTATATTTAACTTTTTCGAACAAAAGAAATGGCTCTGATGATGCACACTTGTCAAGTGCTACATGGAACAGGTAGAATTTCTACTTTAAAAGGGAAAAGCCTGCTTGACCTGTAGTTTTATTTTTATATGCACTTTCACCAATGCAAAATATGTCATAGATATCTGCTTTTCATGACGATGGACCTCAGCCTATTTACAAAAGCATTGGTGTCGCAATTAAATCATGCATGACATTGTATCAGTCATAGCAAATGGAGTCTCTCAGCAATGTATGTTTAATATAATTGATAATGGAGTAATATTTTGAAATTGAGAACAGATCAGTCATCCCGTGATTAAGATAAACTTGAAATGGATTTGACATGATTTTCCTTGCAGCTTCCATGTTAGAATTTTATGAGAATTTCTAAAATGAACCTAATGACTCAGCAGAGAGAGGATGTGAAGAATGAGTCTTAGAAGGGCTGCAGTGCTCAGTGCTGCCATGCTTGAGAATTCATAACAGCTTTGCAGACTGAAAGGTTTAAACACCAAACTTGTTATTTTCTGCACTCTTAAGAAAATCACTCTGAATTTAAAGATGTCTGTAGTCCTGTGGGTGCCAGAACACTTACAGGATGAGTGTCTTGTGAATCACTGAGTAATGCTTCTGCTCCATAAAGGTGCTTAAATACATGTGAATCTTCTCCTAAGAGGCTAATACAGCTGTCACAAATTCCAGGGTTTAGTTTTGCACAGCTGAAGTGAAAAGAACAATTCTTTTATGTCCCAGCTAGGTAATGCTGTTCTTAATGCAGTGTTTGAATGTCTTATAAACAGTATTGCTTTTACACTCGTACCATATTAAAGGGGCAAGTATTGAAATCACTTATTGGGAGAATTATTAATGGGATTTATACAGCTGACCAGAAAATGTGATACAGTATTTGGATGAAAACTTTAGTGAAACTCCATATCTAAATGAGACCAACAAACGGTTTAAAATTATTTAATTATTAAATTAGTATTAATTCCTTTTGTTCTTACGAATATTTACCTAAAGCCATATCAAGCCTTGTCACTCATTTGGACCTTGTGGACTAAACATTTGAACGCCTTTGAACTGCATCCATGGTGAGGATGTAGCATTTCCCATCTTCCAGAGCAAAGTCAGCTAAAGATAAATTCTGCAGAATAGGAATCAACCCAGGTCTCCAGACTACTGCCTTAAGCATTAGGTACATTTGACATTATACAGATTTAAAAGTGGGCTAATGCTGCCACATAAAAACTGTCAGTAAATTTTATGCCTATTCACAAAGCAAAGCCACATTTCCCAAAAGAAACTGGTTTGGATGAATAAATACTTCTTGTCATACAAAATTTGGGGGTGCAGAGTGGGAGAGGAGCGTATCTCTGGAGTTCAAAGCATGAATGAGATCAGATCTATACAACATAGTTTTTCTGGCTTCTTATGTGACTGCATGTCTTGATCAGAGACACCATAAGTATGTATACATTGTTTACATTGAAACTGTGTACTTGAATACTGTGGTGGTCTTTCAACATAGCAGATTTTTTTTTTCCCTGCAGTGTTCTATTCTTCTCAACTTATAATTAACACTCTAAAAGAACTAGAATCCTGCCTAATTCTGCCTAGAAATCCGTAACTAAATATGAGGTCAAATTTAGTATTTTGCAATTGAGGAAAAATATTCTGACCTTGCTGAACCTGTAAAACAACTACAAAGCCTGTCTTCTACAAGCAGTGTGTTTTCTAGTCTTTATAAGTCTTTATAAAGAGGATCAATGTTTGCCCAGTGTTTGAGGTTTACACTTAATTACCTACTTGATCCTGATTCATTAAAGACACACATATGTTAATTGATTAACAAAAACAGTTCCACTCAGTCAGTCATAGCTCTTCAATGATGAACCTACATCCTCAAAAATCTAGCAGAAACAGTAAAATTTATATAGAAAGCATACATAGAGTAGGTCATAGCAGGAAGCTTGAAATATTTAAAGCCATCCTGTAACGCTCTTATGTGCCTTGCTAAAATAGCCCTATTGATGCCAACGATGCTTCTATCAGGCAGCTACACCACACCTGTTCCCTTAGACAGAGGCTAGCTGAAGGGATGGAAACTCACTTCTCTTAATATCTATCCTTCATGATAAAAGCCTGTTTTTACTGAGTATAACCTTTGCAGTAAAGTGAGCCTGTGCGTGTAGATATTAGAGGCATCTGCAAGATTATTACTTTAGTAGTTTTTAATTTGAGTATTTAGTGAGATATTTTGTTTGTTTTCATTTTCATTTGCATGTTTTCATTTCCTTCTGTTATTATTTTGTGACACATGAAACTTCAAATAGATGTATCACCTTGAATTTGGTGAGTTCATCCACTGTTGCATGAAGGGAAGTCAAGTAACCCAGATGCAGTGTGAGTATCAGCCCTCCTTAGCTCTGTGAGGGTGCATTCTGCCTTGGTAGGCTGAACTGTGTTCAAGGGCCATCATAATCATCCTACAAAGGGCAGGTGCCTGTGAGTGGGTTGTATGTCGTGTTCTCCAGGTAGCATAATTATTAAATATTGTGCAATGCTGTCATTTGTAACAAACCAGACCAAGTGGGAATAAGTTGGGAAGTGAATAGCGAGGTCTTAAAAGTTTCTAAAATTGCTGGACCAATCTAAAATGCACTTGCATTTAGAATCATGTTAAAAGAGTCAACTTTCTTGTGATATCAGCAGCAATGGAGGTTCCTAAATTCCATGTTTTGCAAATAGCTGCATCAGCAGCTAGTGACACTTGAAATTGTACTACAAGCTAAGAAGGGGCATAGGGACAGGAGGATTCATTTCATTGCACACAGGAAAAATTTCAAAGCCCAAGAGAAAATGAAGCTACATTATACAGTACATTTCTGGGTTTTGCATCTCAGATAATAAAAACCCACAGCAGTTAGTTTCACTTTGCAGTTGTGTGCTGATAATAGGACAGAACTGCAGTTGTGGTTGGCAACAGAAGAAGCAGCAGCAGGGGGAAGGCGTTATGTCAATGAAAAAAATGTTTGTCTTGAAATTTGTGTGCATCAGCTTAGAGGAAAAAGAAATAAAATTACTTTTTCACCTATCAAATTAATGGCCATTTAAGGGACAAAGAAAACTTAGGTAAAATATTTAAACACAACACTTGAGAGTAACCTGTCGGCATGAACTGGAATTCCCAGATAATGACATCAGGTCTCTGCATTAGCAAACTAAGACCATATACTGGGTAACCTTGCCAGTACAGGTATATGAAATGACACATTGCTGTAATCTGCTTCAAAAGGCAGTACTAGAAATGTTAGATTACCAAACACTTTAAAGCAAACCTAACCAGAGTTTCACTATCTTTTGTTTTGCCATATGGCTGTGGGAAATGACCACCGGGGGAGCTGATTCTTGGATGCATTTATGAGAAAGTGGAACTATTGTCTATTCAAGCTCACACACAGTCGTGAATGAAAACAGTTTTCATGCTCTTGCTAAACAGAGAAAACTCATATGGTCTTGCTATTTAATGCAACTGCAAATGGAAGGTTTTGCTTCTGATTAGCAGTGGTATTGAAATGAAATTTTTCCTAACATTCTTGAGCTTTGAGCAAAAGTTTTACAGATTCAATGCTAGTTTTCAGTTGGAAACGCAGTCCAAACAGTTACTGCCAGCCATTATATTCTGTGGTAGAATTGCTCTCCATCAGTGATGCTACAATCATCCATCTCTTGGGGTCAGTCTTAAGTAGCTGTTGGAATAGACTTCAAACTCATGTTGTAAGAATGACTTCTTTCTATAAATCCAGGTCTCCAGCCCAAGACTTACTGAATATACAAAGTTACAACTCTGCTGTTGTTGCCATTTTACTAATACCAAATACATGTTTATCAAGCTAACAGTTTTTTAAAGGTGAAGTACTAACAGCGTATAGCATAGATACTTTTTTAGCAGAACTACACTAGGGGGTACTCGAAATCAAATGGAAAGCCTTTTAGTAAGTACAGTGGCCTTGTGTAACAACTGACTGAAATTTGAAAACTAAACTACTTCTGAAATACAGAGGAACTGGGAAACAAACCAAAACAATTACTTTTGCATAATAGCTATTTGGTAAACAACCACATGTATGTAAAATCCTGGACACTTGTGCTTTGCACTGCATGTGACAATTTGGGAGACAGCAGACTCGGCTTGTCTTTGACAGAGCTCCTTTCCCAGACTAATGCTGAACATTTACTTAAGAGGATGATAATAAAAAAATGTGTTTTATTTAATCCAACTGCACGTTTTTTGCTCATTATTTCAGTATTTGTGGATATTTCTTGTTTTCCTGCAGCCTTGAAAATGTTTGTGATGTAGAAACAGCTGGCTCTTTCATTTCTTCATGTCTGCTAATAGATTTCAGCAGCCAACTGCTCACTGACAAGTATCTGCACATTTGCTCAACCCCTAGCTCACCCATGAATAGTTGTGAAGGGAGAAGTATTGTAGAGCACAGCCTGTTATTGCCTGACCACAGACCTGACCACATCTGAGCAGGAGTAACAGCACTGTGCCCAAAGCCAGGGACGATTGGAGGTTCCTGACTTGGATTATGGGGATGATTTTCTTAAAATCATTTTCCAGAACATACATGCACATATCAAATGGAAGAAACCATTAATTTTCTTTATTCGTTAGCCAATTCTGGAGCACTTAACATTTCAGATAATTCACTTTATTGGGAAATATTTACTTTGCAGATGAATACTTAAACTCTAGGCTATGATGTCATGTTATCATTGCTGCCTTTAGTATCTTCAGTAAACTTGGAGGACAGTGCTAGGAACCAGGCAGGAGCTGCAGTGAATTCATATCACATTGCTACCTGCTGTGTCTTACAGCCAGCTACCTCCAAGAAGGCAGTGTGCTCCTTAGGGAGGACTGGAGTCAGGAGTTCTTGCAACATTTAATTCCCCAATACAACAGTCTAACTAAATGTTAACTGACCCTCTTGGGTTTTATGTCTTAGCACCTATTCAGCTTCAGATGTTGCTCTCACAGGTGTGCAGTACCATTGCCTTTCAAGGATCACACCTGAAGTTCCTCAGGTTTGATTTTAATCTCATTTTACAGGGATTGCCATACATTCAGGTGTGTGACCTTTCACGGCTGCCTCCTTTCCCGTGTCTGCCAGTGTTAACTGAATAAGGTAAATTCTGCACCGCAGAGGAGAACGTAAGTATTCTTGTGCAAAGACATTAAGACTCAGGTCTCACAGCAATCCTGTTTTCCATAGTGCAGCTTGGTGTTAATGCATAAAGCTGTATTCATACTAACAGAAGGTGTGATCATTCTACTGGGGGGCAGAACTGTGACTATTGTGTAACTTCGGTGGGTTTAAATGGCTAAACTTAATTGTGAATCGGCTGAGTTTTCCCTACTGAAGAAACAGGCATGCCACGCCAGCTGGCAGGACTGGGAGACATTCAGCCTCACTCTGTGCAGGGCCTACAGCACCTTTGCTGCTTGGAGGATGCTTCCTACCAGCTCCAAGGATGATGGGTGTGACCAGAGAGTTGATTTCTCATGAAACCTGGTGACTAGGGTCCCGTTTCACACGGTGAGGAGGGGTTCCCACCTTGGCGAGTGGTTAACACCAAGAGCAGCTCATGCCCTGTGGAACCAAACCCGCAGCCTTGCTGGGCGAGCATCCTTTGGTGGTGACCACATGCACGGAGAGAGGGGGACCTGCGCTGGCCCTTCTCGGGCTCCCTCCCGGGCCCGCAGCTGCCCCCGGCGGCTCCAATCTGCCCCTGGGTGCGGAGCCGCCCCGGAGCAGCCGGGGCGGGCTTAAAACATCCCCCGCGGCGCCGTCCCGAGGCCCGCCGCGCACATGGCCAGCGAGGGCGGCGGGGGCGCGACGCTCCCCCGGGGAGGGTCCGCGATGCCGGCGGCGGCAGCGGGAGGCCCC